>JAQFVV010000126.1:2337353-2872277 GCA_028023455.1 Epiperipatus broadwayi | reverse complement strand
TAAACATATAATCTCCTTGTGATAAATAAATCACGCATGGAGCTTAACAAAAATACATGTGCAACAAAATAAAAAACATTAATATACAATAAAATAATTAAATAGAAATAAAAAGTTTTTGATTATCATCAATTACAATCCAGTTCATAATTAATTTTCTCAAAGTTTTCCTTGATAAGTCATTAACATTAAATCCAATGTTTCTTATAAAAATATTATAAAATCTTGGACCAAGATAACATTTCTGATATCTGCAATGAGTTTTAAAGTACACTGGTTCAAATAATAAATCAAAATCACTTGATCTAGTTACCATTATTGATGAAGAATTATATTTATTCATTTTTTTGTATTTAATATAATAACACAAAATATTCACTAAAAATAATTGATGAATAGTTAAAACTCCAGCACACTTAAATAATTCAAGTCTTGGCAAATCCAAAGGTTTAAACAAAATAATTCTTAACGTAAAATTTTGTAGTGTTTGCAATGACTTCAAAAAATATGCTGCAGTGCCACCCCATAATGTTATACCATAAGAAAGTCTGCTTAAGAAAATTTGTTTATATATACTTAATAGGACAGATTTATTCAAACAATCTCTTAATCTATAAAAAAGAAAATTAAGTTTTCTTAATTTTACTTGAAGCTAAAGAATATGTTTATCCCAATGTAAATACTCATCCAAAACCAAGCCAAGGTAAAAAATTGTTGAAGTCCTGGTAATTTTCTGACAAGACGTTTTATTAACATAAGGCAATTGAATTAACAAGTCTTTTGCTGGAATATTTTTAAGAGAATACATTATGTAATTACATTTATTAATATTTAGCAGTAATCTATTACTGTTCATCCATTGTGTAATTTTAAATAAATCTTCATTCACAAGTTTCTCAAGTAAACTATATGAAACTGCTGAAGTAACCAAAGCAGTATCATCTGCAAAACAAAAAATGTTAGAATGAAGAGAAAGATCAAGCAGATCATTAATATAAACAGTAAATAACAATGGTCCCAGGACTGAACCTTGAGGAACTCCATATCTAATTATTTCAGAATCACTCAAAAAATTATTAATTTTCACAAATTGGCTTCTATTACTTAAATAAGATTTAAACCATTCAAGCATAGCACTCTTTATGCCACAATGGCGTAACTTAATTATTAATATATCATGTAGAACACAGTCAAATGCTTTCCGCAAATCTAAATAAATGCCTATAGTTTTGTAACCTTTTTCTAAAGATTCAGTGATGACTGAAACATGTTCAGATAAAGCCAGTTCTGTAGATCTTCCTGGCAAAAACCCAAATTGATTGTTTGAAAATAAATTATATTTTTGAAAAAACAAAACAATTCTGTTTTTTACACACATTTCCAAAATTTGAGACAATGTTGATAAAATAGAAATTGGCCTGTAGTTTTCCAAACATTTCCTATCTCCACTCTTAAAAATAGGTGTAACAACAGCAGATTTTAAACAATCTGGAAATATACCTGAATGAATAGAAGAATTAAATAAAAAAGATAAAATTGGTAAAAGAATGGAAACATTTTCAATTAATATTTTTACAGAAATACAATCCAAACCAATACATTTTTTATGTCTCATTTTATAAAGAGAATCTAAAATTTCACAATCTTTAATCGCTTTAAAAACAAAAGAATTCAGGATAGATTTCTTATATTGAAAAACATGAGAACTGCAGTTATTGTCAAAACTATTCATTAACAATTTCACACTGTGTACAAAATATTGATTGAAATGATCAGCTATTAGTTTTGAATTATTTAAAACATCAATAGATATTTCATTAATCTTTAGTCTAGAAATTTGTGAAAATCCTTCTTTAAAAATAAATTTTTTAACAACAGTCCAAAAGTTGCTTAATTTAGTTGATTTTAAAGAATCAATTTGAGTAGAATAGAAAATCAATTTAGCTTTGACTATATCTTTCTTTATTTCTTTATCAAGAACCTTTAGCTGAATTTTTAAATCTTCATTAGCAGGAAACCTTTTGAAAAGCTTGTACAATTTATTCTTACTGTTAACTTTTGATATTAACTCATTTGTAATCCAATCATGTCTCTTCAGATCTTTCTTCTTTATATATTTTATAAAAGAACAATAATCTATAAACTCCTTCATCTTGTCAACAAAGAATGAAAATGCACAATTTACATCATTCAACTCAAAGATTAAATTCCAATCATATTTAGTAATTAAGGATTTCAAACAATCATGAGATAAAAGTTTAAAACACTTTTTACTATGAGAGAAATTCTTTTTAAAAGTAACAACAATTCCTCTGTGATCTGTAAGACACCAATCCAAAAAAGATGTTTTCAAAAGAATATTTTCAGGACATCTAGCAAAGACGTGATCAATAAGTGAAGATGATGAAGATGTAACACGTGTAGGATGAAATAAACATTGAATAAATCCAAAAAGTGACAGCATATTTAAATAATGTTGAGCAGCAATAGAAATTTCACCAGAAATATCAATGTTCAAGTCACCAACAAGAATAATGAATTTATCATTTAATTTAGTAAGCAAATCACCAAGTTCATCACTAAAGCTTTCAACTGTATGACTGCAAGACCTATACAGAGCAATAAGTGTTAATTTGTCTGAACCTAAAATGAAATTTAAAACAAGACATTCAGAAGAATCAAACACTGCATCAATAGAAGTCACACAAAGCACTGATTTATAATAAACTAAAACTCCACCTGACCTATTATTAATTCTACAATTAATAATTGATGTATATCCCTCTAACTCATACAGTCCTTTTTCACATTCCTTAATCCAGATCTCAGACAAAATTATAATATCAAATGAATAATCAAGTGAATGTAAAAGAATTAACAACTCATCAAAGTGTTTCCTCACACTACGAATATTTATATGAAAAATCTTAAAATTTTCAATAGCCAAATTATCTTTTTCTGTAACAGTATTTTTAAAAATTTTTAAAAGATAATCCATGTCATAAATTAGACAAATCCGATTCAGAAACAATCCTAATAGCCCTATCCCCAGTATCTTTCCTCAACCAAATTTTCCCATCTTTAATCCAAACAAATCTATACTTATTTTCTTTAGCCATTGAACGAACTTTCCAAAATAATTTCCTATTTTCAGGCAACAAATCTTTATTCAAATATATACGCTTATCAGCTGTAACAATGGGCAAAACATCAGATAGATATAATTTAATTCTTTTACCTCCTGACAAGAATAAATCTCTTACCATTTTACTAACAAAATTAACTTTTATTACAGGCCTAAAACTACCTCCATATTTTAATCTATAAATAGAATTAATATAATTTTTATTAAAGTCTGATAATTCTAATTTTTTAGCTATATTTTCAACAATATTAAATAAATTTTCATCATTAGCATAATCAACACCAACAATTTCAATATTGTTTTCTAATCTTTGCTGCTTTAAATAAAAAACTTCTTTTTGCAAATTGCATAACAAAGAATCTTGTGCTTTTACTTTTTCTTTCATTTCATTAAATTCTCTAATCAATATTTTTATATTATTTTGAACTAATTCAAGTTCTAAAGTAAGTTTAGCAAAAGATTGAGATAATGAATCAATATTATTCTGTAAAACAGGCAGCATATCATAATAATAATAATAATAATAATAATAATAATAATAATAATAATAATAATAATAATAATAATAATAATAATAATAATAATAATAATAATAATAATAATAATAATAATAATAATAATAATAATAATAATAATAATAATAATAATAATAATAATAATAATAATAATAATAATAATAATAATAATAATAATAATAATAATAATAATAATAATAATAATAATAATAATAATAATAATAATAATAATAATAATAATAATAATAATAATAATAATAATAATAATAATAATAATAATAATAATAATAATAATAATAATAATAATAATAATAATAATAATAATAATAATAATAATAATAATAATAATAATAATAATAATAATAATAATAATAATAATAATAATAATAATAATAATAATAATAATAATAATAATAATAATAATAATAGCAGCAGCAGCAGCAAATCATGAATAACCTTAATCTTATCTGCAGAAAAATATTCAAATTTTTTTCAAAACATCAAGAAACATATTAATGTTTTTTTATTCTACCAACTGATTGATACATGTTTTTAATATCTAAACTACCAAAAACACAATTTTTTTTTTGTAAAAGAAGTCCATTAATTTTATCATGTGTTTCAAAACTTAAATTTTTTAGATTAAATTGTTGATAAAGTTGATAATTTATTTTACAATCATTTTATTAAAAAAAAAAGCTAAGAAATATGATTCGGCCAGACAGTTATCAACCTTTTACTCATAATAGACTTTCTTTATTGAATTTTTATTAAAGCAACAGAAGGATTAATAATTTTGAACATAATAGTTATATTCAGAGGAGTTAATTTGCTTTTGACTATATTGACTTAGGATATAATAATGAATTTATTAAAATATTATATTTATTAAAAATATCTATAGATCTGTTAATAATAAAGATTTAAGTTTTAATGAGAATAATAACTACTGTTTCCTATTGCTTTGCCAAATGTATATCATATAATATTTAATTGACCAAACACTTTATTAAACTTTGATTATAACAATTGAGATTAAGAGATATCGAAACTATTAACTGCAGGAAAGGGTGGATAATAAAGCATTGTAAAAGTAATAAAGTGTTTGGTCAATTGAATATTATATGTTAATTAGAATAAAGAGTCTATTTTTTGCCAAATACGCCATCAATTAGTAAATGGACTTATAAGAATAGTTGTATGAAAGTGGCTTGAAATAAAGACCTGAATTTAAATCCATTACTAAGTGGTTTAAAATACTTAATTGATTGTAAATCTATTCCTGGAGTAGATTATAAGTTATTTTTGTAGTTGTTATAAAATTTATATAGGCCAGAGAAAATTAAGTCTTAGTGAAAGAGTTAAAGTTCATAAGAATGGAGTTAAAAATAAATATAATAACTCAGCTTTATATATTCATAAACTGAATACAAGTTCATAAAATATTATTTGCCAAAGCAGAGGTTATCTTTTATGAAAAAAGTGAATAGAAAAGAAGAGTAAAAGAAACATCGATGATAAAATATGTTGAATCTGAGACCACCAATCACATGAAGACATCCTTTGATGTTAAAGGAAGTTGGATTTTGAAGTGAATGATGGGAAGGCTATTTTGTTTGGTATATATAAGTGGTATGTTTAGTTTTTACTTGAAAAGATCTATTTGTTAATAAATGAAACCATGGTTGTGGAAGAATTTTAGTAAAGTTTAATTTTTTTGGGATAGTATTGTAATGTTATATTAATTTTTAATTTATTTATTATTACTAGTATAATAACGTGAAAGCTAAACACCTTCAAACAGATACTACTTATTTATATATACAATCCTTAAATTATGGATTTTAAAAAATTATTTTTTTAATGAACACAATAACTATATATCTTTATTCATTTTCTTTTGCAAAATCTGTTTTATATTTTTGATACATATATATATAGTGTAACAGAAAGAAGACATTTGTAACAGAAATAATAATAAATTGATAGAAAATGATCCATTATTAACATATATGTTTATCTAATCTGTTATTTGTAACAGTAAGTAAACATCGTCACAGTATAGATAAATAGATGAGTGATGAAATGATAGTTGCCATAATTCAATAACCAAACACTAAACAGGATAATGATATGCTGCAGCGGTTCATCATTTGTAACCAAGTAAACTAAATGAGAAATGAATTCACTGTGTTAGCCAAAATACAATTTATAATTAAATAAGGATGATGCTAACATATAAATAAGAATATATGCATATCATGCTCTATCTGGGTGTCTATTTCTAATTAATTAAATATAACATTATAGCCCGATTGCAACTATCCTAAACATTAATTCTGTCACATTAGTAATGAAATAAATAAGTTATCTCATTTCTCCATATAAAATAACAACAATGACAATTAAAACTATCATCATTAAAGATTTAATAATATCTAAATATTGGGGATGTCATTTGAACAATAAAACATACTGGCCATTGTCATCAAATAAAAGAATATTAAATATAGCAACTGAATAAAATTACCCACTTTGAGATTCCTGGAGTGCATTATGTTTATTTCCCATACTAGGTTCTTTTAACAAAGAATCCTTCCTATCCTTCTTTCCAACCATATAAGACCATTCATAGTCACATGCACACACTGGTGCTATTCATGACAACTTATAAAATATATATTATATAAAGTTAATAATATGAAGTTGGAAAGGGATTATATATCACTCTTTATTCAGTTTAGCTAAGTATAAGTGTTTTCCCACGAGCGCCACTAGATTGTTTTAAATCTAGATAAATATCTGTTTAGAGTGTACTGAGTTCAAACTCATTCGGTGCATTTTTATCACACATGACTTGGATGACTAATGAAAAAATGACATTCTTACGTTTTATCTATATCGATAAAATTACAAGATCCCAATATTACCAAAATTTATATTATAGATCAAAGACTGTTATAGACATTGTTAGCTCATTTTATGTATATTGATGAACAGACAAGTATCATCTTATTAATGGCTTCTAAACAAGCATCGTGAAAACCATTATTAATATTGATGGCCATTTAACTAGATTATTTATCACAATATAAAGGTGATAATGATGATTATAATAATGATGAATGATAATAATAGTGATATCATAATAATAATGATAATAATAGTGATGATGATACTAGCCATAGCTTATTAATAAACTCACAACAATAAATTAATCTTTATAAACTCATATGCATTTATTAAAAATTATCCTATTTCAAACTGAGATTTAAATATTACATTTACTAGCATTTATATAAGTTTATAGTTATTTACTAAAATATTTTTATAGTTAAAACCAGGATTTAATAATACTAGTGATGATGAATGATCATCATGAATCTCTATGCATAATATTCATCTTTCTATAAATCTTTATTTACTACATATATTAATTATGCTAAACATTAGATTTAATGATTATAATTTATTAATGATGATGATGGCAATCATAACTCTTGTATAGTATTATTTGAAACATTTTAATCAATAATACGATATCCATCTTTGATGAGGATGATCATAATTTATGGACACAACATAATTTTAGCTTTCTTTATACACCTATAATTATTAAAACTTGGTTATTATCAAGCCTAAATACCTAAATGTAAATCAACATTCTAGTTTACTTAACATTTTGCGAGCGCTTAATATTAGCAAGTGATTGCTCAATATTTATGAATGATGATTCTTAATATCTGTGAGCGATGATGATGATGATCATTTAAACAATAGAATTAAGACAAGAAAACATAATATTTTTAATAAGAATTCGGAAATCAATGAAGATATATAATTATATTTTATTAATACTATTACTTTTTCTTTCTTTAAAATCAAATTAATAATTAGATAAATGGCTTATTATTACATTAATTCAATACAAAACTAACACAAAATTTTATATACAAGTTCGTCATTTTGGATAACTTTAAAATAAGTTGGCTTAAGATGACATTTTAAAAAAATATATTTCATGGAATGCTTACTTAAGACTTTCCTAACTTATTATATTATAAAAATAAATTTCATATGTAACTTGTGTGTTTTATTTCACTTCCATTCAAATGTGATTCCTGCTTTATAATTTACTATATTTAAACTAACTAGGTATAACCTATTCTTTTGACGTGTTTGTATAAGCAATTACACATGCACACACATTCGGTAATGTTAACATATATGTTTGAAATGTATATCCCTATATTAGAGATTAATACATAAATCACATATATATAAAAATATTTGTGCAACCTTTTAGTAAAAGAAAATAAAATACATTATATCAATTTTAATATGCACCAAGATAAAATAAAAAACAACAACATTATAAATGCATATATTTATAGGTTGCTCATTATCATAACAACTGAAGAACAATTAAAAAAAACATTTCAATATTACAATATAATAAAAAAAAAATGAACATTTAAGTTTAAATATTTAAACTGTATTTGTGTTATGTTATGTGATATTGAGAATAACTATAGATAAACAAGCCCTTAATGCTTCTGTATCAAAAGAAAAAAATAATGCTTTGAACAATAAATTAAGGTTTACTTTTAATAAGCAATAATAAAAGATCTGTTAATGAAAGTTCATAGTTACCCAATCACTTTCATTTCTTATAAATGTCCTGAGTTTGAATTTTCAGACTGCTTGTCTTTGCTCCATTTTAAAAAAAAAAGTTCTTTCAGATACTTTAAGATAAACATGAATTAATTGACCTGCTTATTTCTTCTATTTTAAAATTATTTATTGTTGATACTTTTGATAATGCTGAATTCATTGATTGGCTTTATTCTACCATTTCAAAAAGAGTTATTATAAATACTTTTAGATAGGTATGAACTGGTGGATTTTCTTGTCTCTCCCATTTAAAAAAAATCATTTTAGACACTTTAGATGACTGAGGAAAACTTTAACAAAAATTTGATTCATAGCTTCAAATTTGGCTATATATGGCTTTTATACATTTTCTTTTCCTCTTCTTTCCCCTTCTCCATCCATCCAAAGGTAATGAGCCTAGAATAGACCAGGAGCCAGAAAAGAAGCATTTCATATAGCTTGTGTGGTTGGCTTCAAACTCTATCATTTTGTTGGTTATTATTTGATTGGTATATGAGTCCACAGTAGATTAGTGATTTTAACCCATTCTGTATTATTCCAGGAAGCAGAAAAAATGGTTTTAGAAATGCAAATTCATTGTATTATACACAGCAAAATATATTAATATCATTTCATAAAACTGTTAATAACTTCATCCAATAAATTCAATTTTGTTCCATTTTTCCTTCTTTTCTTAATCTTGCTGGGAATTACTTATATATACACACATCTTCGTCTATACTGGCTTTAAAACAAGAGTCATTTTTTCTTCCTCAACCTTTAAAGAGTGAAAAAAAATCAAATTGCTCATTCTCTTTTCATAACATTAAAAAAAAAAAACTGACTGCCTTTTCCCAATATTAAAAAAAATTGACTGTCACATCTTTCCTTCAACAACTTTAAAAAAAAACTGAGCCACTCTAAAAAGTTTCATTCATTTTTATTGCGAATTTTGATCAAAGAAAAAAAAAAGACACCTGGAAATCTTTATCTTGAAATAAAAATCAAAGCTTCACAAGTTTGATGGTCTGTCGCAATTTTACAAGAAAATTAATAATCACATTTCATTACATCAAAGCACCCCTTTTATAAAAATAATCTTAGACACAGATAACAAACAATAAAGCTGGCAATCTATAGTCATTACAAATAGGTGTAAAAGCGTTTGTGTTTATACAGACGTTCTTATTCTTTCACACTCTTTTGCACGTGTACATTTTCAAATCTTAATCTCTTATCTAGATCACTTTATTTGACACTTTCTTTCTGATCTGCTTTATTTTAACCAAAAAATAAAACTAAATAACTGAATATATTAATTATTTAATAAGAAAAATAACATATTAAAATATCATTTCTTACAACATTATATTCATTCACCACCTATTAATTTATCAACTATATAATATATGTACACATAAATCTATATATATAAAAGAAATTTTTTTTCTCAATTAAATAATATATATGTGTGGGACATGAGAACATACATATATGTACAATAGTAGTACATTTATATGACTTCTACATCTTTTAATAATTTAGTTTATTTTTGTCATTTTAATTATTCCATTATAATTTTAATTATACATTAATTAATCATAATTTAATATAATCATATATTTGTACTTTTTCAGAGTTTGTAATTTTTCTTATATTATCTTACCTTCCTCCAACTTTTAACAACTTTAACTGACACAATTTTTAAATTATCTCAAATCTTTTATACTAATTTTCTTTATGAGCATTTTTTAAAACTACATCAATCTAAATATACTTATTTAATTAATAAAGAATATTTTTATGTAAATATAAAATTTACAATAGAAAGAAAAAAAGAAAATAAGTTGACAAAATCATATACTAAAAGTAAATGTAAGATAATGCATCCCTACATAAAAACTAATATTGATAATAATATAACTATTTCCAATTCAAATATATGGTAAAAAAATATAAAATAAATAACATAAGTTCAAGAATGTTTAAAGCTATAAATTATTGTTAAACCATTAAACATCACATGATCACCATTTCTTGTACTAGCACATAATTGTTTATTAGATCCTAAGATCTAGGTCCAGTGCTCTCAGATCCAAAGCTCCTCACTGATGAAGGCCACAAGCCAGAAACTAGTCTGGGGATATTGGATGAGTAGGCACTAGATAGGGATTTTATGCACACGTCTTCTGGCATCCATTGATTACTCTGGTTGGCACAGGGTGGCACTACTGTATGGAGAGTTTTACCTTGTTTATAGATTATTGCTCAAATAATGAAGATTATACTAAGCAAGTAGAGTTAATATTAGGGAATTTAAAAATAATGATTATTCAGTGAAAGTTATAAAAGATAATATAAAATGGATGGAAAAAAAAATTTAAGAATAACAAATAATAATAATAATAATAATAATAATAATAATAATAAATAAATGCAACAAAGATAAATATATAGCTATAAAAACTTATCATAGCAATATTGTAAAAAATTATAAATAAA
The DNA here is from genome assembly GCA_028023455.1 of Epiperipatus broadwayi. Classification (NCBI taxonomy): domain Eukaryota; kingdom Metazoa; phylum Onychophora; class Udeonychophora; order Euonychophora; family Peripatidae; genus Epiperipatus; species Epiperipatus broadwayi. The sequence continues at coordinate 2,861,462 of JAQFVV010000126.1, read as the reverse complement.
GTTAATACAAAATTTGATAATATAATAAAATTTCAAGTAATAAATAAAAATATTTACTTAGTACATTAGGCAATAAATATATTGAAAATATAAAAAATTGTATAAATGAAGTACACCAGGGGTCTCATTTTATGTGGTAGATAAGTTCCGCAGAAAACCCACATTAAAAAAAATTGCACAAAAATAGACTCAACTTGCCTTGAAAAATGGGGATACATTCTTCAATTTTCAGAAATCACATAAAAGTAAAGCAAAAAGGAAAAATTACTTTAAAATTTGTATAAAAAAAAATAAAGAAATAAAGTATCACTAATAAAAAATTTCAAATATTTGAAAAAAATTGATACAAGACAAACTTTTTTTACCTTTTTTATTAACTACAGTATTTGATTTTACATTTTTTATACATATTTTAATCATCATCACTATTTGACAATATGTGGTTCATTTGTGAACTGGTAAGAAATCAGATTTGTCACAAGAGGACGTACAACTAGCACCACCTTCAGTCTTGTGCTGTGTTAATGGTTTTCTGTTGACAATGTAATCAGTGACTAAACTTTGAGACAATGATTTTACTAATTGTTTATAAAGCTCACAATGTCCAGACTTACAACTATTTAGCTCTCATTGGAATTTAAGAAGGTTGTTCATTGCAGCAAACTCAGATTTCAGCATTTTCTGACATTTTTCTTTGCCTCACACATCAACATAAAATCTATGATTAAATGATTATTACTTATCAAAAAATAATATATTTTAAATGTTCACGTTTTGTTTCTATATTAAAAAAATTAGATCACAATCAAAACAAAAATATTATACATTATCATTAGAAAGATTATTTGGTATTATTTTCAGTATACAAAATCAACAAAATCTTCGTTATTTCTGATTAGTTTTAAAAATCTAAAAGAATATTTATTTCTGTTATATCTAACAAAATATGTTTTAAAAGTTTAAAATTTTTGAATATTTATTGCAATATTTTTATACTCCATAAGTATAAATCTATTATTATTATTTACTCATAAGTATAAGTGGGTTATTTACATAGAAGCTAAGATTCTAAATAGTTTCAGGCCATATTCACATTAGCTGCTAATACAATGTTATATTTTTGAAAAAAAAAATATTTCAAGTCAAAATAAGTTATTAATGATTTAAATTTCTTGATATATAATAAATATAGTGAAATATGAACTTGCTTATCACATAAAACCTAACCCACATAAAAAGATATTAAGAAGAAACATAAATCACATAACTTCAAAATCACATTTAAAAAATCCATATAAAATGAGACCCAGGTGTATATAAAACTAAATGCAAAACATATCAAAGTAATGATATCAGAAATAATCACATAGGTGAAACAAAGAATTCAATTTATACACAATTAACCCAACACAAATATGATAAAAAATTACCTATTTATTTACATTCACTAGAGACAGGACATACATCTGAAAAAAATATAAAAATGATTAATTGTACTAATTATAGAAGCTACAGAAAAATTGAAGAAACTATCCTAATTAAAAGTATTAGATCAATTTTAATTAAAGATTTGGGTTTGAAACCATTAATTTTATAAAAATATTCTTTATTAATTAAATAAGTATATATACATTGAAAATTAAAATAAGACATTTTAAAAAATGTTCATAGAGAGAATTAGTATAAAAGTTATGACAGTTTAGTTGAAGTTGTTAAAAGTTGGAGGAAGGTAAGATTATATAAAAATAATTACAAATTTTTAAAAAGTAGAAACGTATAATTGTATTATATTATAATTAATTAATGCAAGATTAAAATTATAATGAAATAATTAAAATGATAAAAATAAAGTATTAAAAGGTTTAAAAGTCATGGAAATGTAGAATAATATAAAACAATTTATGCAAAAGAAAACAATAAGAAAAGATTAATATTTATAAAATTATTAAAAATGTATGATGATTGATTGGATTCATTAAAAAATTTGTATTTTTTAATACACAATGTAGGGACTGTATATAATGTATTATATAATTGTATATAAAGAAGTACATGTAGATAAGTACTAATTGGATGGTCATATATATTTAAATATTGTAACTCTGATGAAGACTGCTGGTTAGTTGAAACTAAAAAAATGCATGGAAATAAATTTTATTTTATTAGATTGCATTATAAAGTAATTAATGAAGATATAAATGGTATTATATTTATAAACCAAGGCATAAAAGAATGACAACAAGAAAGAAATTATAATATTTTTAGCTACCTTCCTCATTATAAATTCCCCATTTCTTTAAAACCTTAATATATACTTTGTACCATCTGGTTATGCATTCAATATATGTACATAAAAAAAATCAGCTATTCATTAATTGTTTATAAGGTTATTACTTATTAAAATTATCACTTGATGTCTTCTCTAACATTATCCCATTATGAGTAAAATTAAATCATTATAAATACATAAATACAAAGTAATATTTTCACTTTGATCTTTACTTTACTTTAAAAATCACAAGTGATTTGTTTTGACATTTTATTTTAAAGGTCATTTAAATTATTATAGAAATAAAAGAAACATTTTCTTTTAATAAATATTAGAATGGTATCTTGTCTAATTTTACTTTACTTTTATTATGTCTAAATTTGAGTTATTACAAGATACACCAATAGACAAATAATAATTTGTGACTTGTTTTATTTTTAAATAATGGTTTTTATTTTATTTTTAAGACGAAACAATACACGATAATGTTTGTGATCAAAAATTAAAATATTTCAATTTAAATATATATGTTAGTCAAAATAACATTCCTTTTCTATAGATTATAAGGGGATATAAATAGCTTAGCAATGATTATATTTTCACTATACTTATATGTGTGAATATACATGTGAATGTGTGGACATTGTGAAAACAAGATTATTATATAAGATTTTAAAATTAAAGAACAATGTATTATTATTATTTTTTGTTTTTACAAATTAAATTTCTAAAAGAATATGTCAGAAACACTGGCCTATATTCAGTGATATCAATGATCTCTCGGTGAATTTGAAAAAACAAATGAACTTGAATACATTCTTAGTTAGAATAGCTTTCTGTGACCTAGATAATGCATCACTCAAAGAAACAACATAAATAGTCCATGCATTCACTTGCAAATTTATTGTTATTTTATTTTGCTTGTGTATATTTGTTTACTTCAATGGAAGATATGTTTTCTTGATAAATATATATATTACAAAATCACAATGTATATATATTTAAAGATGTTTGGACTAAGCAGCATAATATCAATAACTAAACAAAGGAAGTTTAACTCCTATTCCCAGACAAAAATGTAATTTTTGAGAGGCTTTTTAAAGCAACAACAAGATGAAAAATTATAATAGTGTTTTCAAAGTTTTACTAAAGAAATTTGTAATGTTAGCTTGAATTCAATCTGTATATTTATATGCATATGTTTTTTATATAAAATTTATATAATTGCTAAAAAGGATAAAATTAATGATTTACAGAGGATTTAGATAATAATAACTTGCCGAAATGGAATGATTATTTTATTGGAAGAATGCTAGACGTTTTGATCTAATACATCATGATATAACATGTTTAACACTATTTAGTGGAGGATTTAGATTATACAATGTTAAAGTTTTTATTACAAATCCATATACTTGTTCACAGTATACAGTAGCTGCATGTTATTAATACCTAATGGATAAAGTTATAATTACTTTAAAATGAAAATTATAATAGAAACATTAGATAAATCAACTATGGAAATTAATATCCGTTTATAGTACTATTTTATATATATGTATGTGTGTGTGTGTTAATAAAACCAAAACTATCGTGATGATGATTAAAATGTCATTAGCACACTAAAAAATAAATTCATTACATTTGCTGCAAAGACATTTTTAAATTTCTTTTTTAGATCTCATTTAAATTAATCTTAGGTGCCACTTTCTTTACAGAAGGAAACCTTCTGGCTGAATTATTATCTCTGATCACCAACATCTTAAAGTACTTTCATTACCCAATCATATTCCCCAGGAGAGTAGATAACATTTCAAGTTTAATGGTATATTAAAAGGATATACTGAGATGAGTTCAAACAGCATATTTAAAATAAAATTATATACTAATACATTTACACTTATTACAAGATAAAATAAAGAAATTGTTGCCTAAATAAAATACAAATTAACAAAATTATCAACACTAAATTTAAATATAATTATAAATATACAGAAATCCTCACTAATGTTAATTTTAAGGCCTTATAATACACAAATATCAGAGAAACATTTTACTCATATAATTGAACGTTTTAATCATTATCTTTCTTGATATCATAAGCTTACATTTTATCTTTCATCACATCCTTGATAAATTTAGTCTATTTTAATTAACCTCTTTTGGCGTCAATGATGGAAGACAATAGAAATGGGTTCCACTACAGGCAAACACATAGTAGGTCTTATGGCCGAGTCCTTTTCTTTCTTTTCATCATAGTTTTCTTCTTGGAAGCAGGCAAAGTTGTATCCTATGCAGAATCAACATTCATATCTGGATAAAATTACATAGTTCCAGATCTTTGATTGATGTGCTTTGGGTTATTTAGCTATCCATGATAAATATTCTTCTTGTAGCGAATATTATCATGATTTCTGAGTTAGAAGTAGTGTAGAAAAATACTTTTTAAACAGTCAGCAATGTAATGATATTTGAAGATATTCTGTACAAAATATTTTTAACTAGTGATTTTCTTTTTAACGGCTACTGCATATTAGTCTTAATTTTTATTTGGTTATAATCCTTTATCCTTTCTGTTTTTTTGTTTTTTTGTTTATTGTTAGTAACAACTGCTCTACTTCTTTGTTAGCATTTTCTTCTTTCTTCATGGAATCAATTTGTACTATTGTCTTCTCTGATTCAAGACTAAAATCTACTGTTGTTTTTCAGATCTATTTATACTTATTTCCCCAGAAAAAATACAATATTCCATCTTGCTAAATTTTTAAGAGTATATATTTGTGTTACTTTGATAAACATGTTTGATTTTATATTTGAATGGTGTATAAAATACCATCATACAAATTCAAATACTAGAATTAATATAATTTTGCAAAATGAAAGAAAAAATTATGACCGAATTTTGAAATTCTTTCTCTAGCATTTTTAACTTTAATGCTTTATAATTTTTAATAGATATTTGAATTTGCCATCAGATTGATCACAAGAAAAAGGCAAATTATTTTTTAAAACTTTTTTCAGAAGATAAATCTGAAAGTTCACAAAATATATTTCCCCTCTTTCGTTTCTTTGAAAAGAAAGCTATGCATTTCATTTAAGTATATAAAATTTAAATACATTATATCTTTTCTCTTTTCCCCCTTTCATTACACATTATAATTTTACTATTTTTAATTTTACATATCATCATCATCAGCAGCAGCAACCATTATCAATCCACTGCAGGATGAAGGTCTCTCCAAGTTCAATCCATCTTCTCCACTCTTTATACATTGATAAATATTTTTATTTTTATACAGCACAGTGTTTATTGCAATATATATGTAGAAGTAAATCAACTTTCACACACTGTTTTACAGGTGAATGCGCGCCAATTTATATTAAAACAGTACAAGTGTGAAGGTTGATTTACTTCCATATATATTATAATATATATATTTACAAAATATTTTATGCCTTTAATAAATCAATAAACCAATTTTCTTTTAATTTCTTACATAAGTATAATTAAACTACACATACATTATCTAATATGCTTAGTGCATGCACATACGGCAATCTATGAAATTTATAAATCAATTTATTATATTATTTTATTAAACTGTCTTTATATAAGGGATTCGAACCCAGACTTTCACATGACCCTTAATTCTCCAAGCCATCGCATATTGTTGACCAACCTGATCACACACATGTTGAAAAGATAAATAATCACCAATAAATGTATTTCATGCTAAATCAGCAGTCATCAGTTGATCCAGTGGACTTCGAGCATTCCATCCTCAGATTTTCAATGAAATGGATGGCTGAAGGGTTGTGGGTTGGAGTAGTTTGAAGCCTGTCCATTAAAGTATGAAGATTGGCTATCTTAATATAAAGCTGAGCACTGAATGTATATATGTGTGGAGATGGTAATCTAGACCAACTGGTGATTGCTGGTTTAGCATGAATTATGTTTATTGGTGATTATTTACCTTTTCAACATGTGTGTGATCAGGTGGGTCAGCAATGAGATGGCTTGAAGAGTCAAAGGTCATGTGAAAGTCTGAGTTTGAATCTCTTATATATTACATTGTATGTGCAGGTGAGTGTAAGCCAGTGCAGTGTATTAAACTGTCTTTAATAATTTTTGATAAGGTAGGTTTGTAATACAAATCATTCTACTTGCACTCGACTTGTACTATTATAATATATATATATTATAATCAAAAATAAATTAAAAATTATTGATTAGTCCCTCTCACAGTTTTATTTTTCAAAAGTCTATTTTTAAAAATATCTTTCTGTTGCAAATTTCATATCAGTTTCTTTAGAGAAAACTCTTTTTAAAAAACTGATTCACTTGTTGAATGTTGCAGCAATTTTATTTTAAAATGCCTATAAACCTTAATTTATTTACAATGTTATGTTCATTTTGTATAATGTAATTATATTTACAATTAAATAATAAAATACTCTTTAAGAAAAATCTAATTCATGTTAAAATAAAAATCATGTGGTCATAAAAATTTGAAGAGTTCTTTGGTAGTGTTTTCAGATATTACAAACTGCCAAACTGTAAGAACTCAAATTAATATGAAAAGGTTTTTGACTTGATAGGAGTTATGAGAATTTGTTCAAACCATGAAGCAACAAAATGGAAGTTAATGATTTAGAATATAAATAATTCTGAAGTGGATGTATATTTGAAAAAAAAAGATTCATTTATTAGAAAAATAATCGAAAGAAAATCAAATTCATGCCTTGGAAGTTTACATATCTGAAATGCTAGAAAATAATTTTTTAGTAATAAATGAAAAGACATTGAGCTTATAGATAAGAAATATAAATCAGTAAAATATTTCTGTGGACAGCTTGATATTATGTTAAGAAGTTTAAATTCTGGTATGAAATGGTTTAACTGATGATTTGAAATAACTAACTTCATATTTTCTTTACAAATAGAGAGTGATTGTATATATTCCAAAATTGATTGGAGAGATCATGCCAGCCAATAATGAGGTTGTTATATGTTTTGGTAGAGTTATATAAAAAATTATTGAAGAAAAAAGCTATTCAGAACAAAAGTTTAATTCATATGATCACCATGTCTTATACTAGCACATAATTATCAAACAAGGCAAAACTCTCTATACAGTAGTGCCACCCTGTGCCAACCAGAGTAATCAATTTTGCCTTGTTTGATAAAAATTTAATTGTGGGAATTATGTTATTTTGAGAGATCAATGATTTCAGGTCAAAATAGTCTGTTATTTTAGTAAAATAATAATAATAATAATACAGTTCTGCTTTTCTTTTAGTAAATGTATTGCAATAATAAATTGAAACATGACCTTATTCTATACTATTTAGAAATTGCTTTGGACAATAGCCAAGTTCGTAATCTATCAAAAGTTAGGTTTAAAATAATTTCTAGAAACAGCCCTACTAGAAACGTAGGTTGTCACTATTTTGATACTGTAGTACAAACACTCCAAGAGCTGTTTCTTATTACAAGTTGCACAACTATATACTATTTTCAATAGCACTGGGTACCTGTTTGGAGAAAATGCACTCCCTCTAAAATATATAAATATACAATTAAATAGTATAAGAAGAAATATTTCTTGCTTACTTAAGTTCATGCTTTAATAGTGACCTTTATTTTTTCACATCTTTCCTAATACATATTAGATGACTATTTATTTATCTCATACAAAAGCTATTATGTAGATCAGACTAAATATTAACTCAATACATGGTTTCACTATCTAGTATATATCTCAAATCAATATCTAATGTTTGAATGTTCAATTAAAAATTATTTTAAGTAACCAGAAAAAAATACATAAGAAATAGAATCCACAAGATTAAATGGACTTGACTTTCTTATCCATTACTGGAGAGTCATTAATAGTTTATAATCACCCATAATCACAGTGCTTTTGTTTCAGAAATAAAAATTTAAATCCATAAACTACATAGTTAATAATTATTTAATCCATACATATAAATAGCACTGCCAAAGCCTATAGATAATTTATCTTCTGGTCGGATCTATCTAGATCCGTTTATAATGATTTGTGAATAGTTAACTGTTTAAAAAATCCATAGGTTAAAACAATAATCATTTACTGACCAGTGTATATGGCTGCTAAGGATGGTAACTGATAAATAAAACCCAAAATCTTGCTTATAACTTGAAATAAGTTTCCATTTGATTCAGAATTGTTTCCCAAATGATGGTGAGGTAATTATTTTATGATCTAATACTCAATTATTTTATCCACTGATTTATCTTTCTTTTCTTATATATAAAAATTGATTTACACACTCATATATATATATATATAAGCAGAGCCTAAATAAAGAATTACATGTTATTGATTATTAGCATATTATTTATTTATCCATTTCATTTTCTCCATTTTTCATATAAGAATAGATAGTTCGCAGATTAATAATGGCAACAATCGTTGAATACATCGAAATATAAATCTCAAAAAAACTAAGGGTTACAAACATTAAATTTAAAAAGTGAAAGATTTGATTGTAAAAAAACAAATTTATAAGTTCGTAAATAAGAATAGTGTATCCTGTGACGGTACTTATAACACAGACAAAAAGAAAAGCATATATTTTCATGACATTCTCTGGTGAACCATAAATTAATATGGCTAAAAATGAACTTGCAATGTAAAAGAAAGCATTACAAAAATCCTTAATCACATCTAAATGTGAATCGTGAAGGCTAACTTGTCCAAGAGCTATAATAATAAAAAGGAAACCAATTACAAACTGAGTTATTCCTAGTACTAAAATTTTACTGGCATTCTTTTTCAATGAATTATCGTTCGTTGAACAGTTTGAAAAGTTTTCCATTTTCCCTTTTTTAAATACGTACTGTAAATATTTAATCCTCAAATTTTTTATTCGAGATAAGAATAAGTATAAATATCCTCTTAAACAAATGGAATGGGCTAAAATTTTAATCCTATTTAGCCATATTTAAAATTTTGTAGACTAAATTCCAGATTAGAAAGTCATATCTTAATGAGTTCAGTGTACAAAGATTAAAAAGTAGATTATATTTAAATAATGATAGAAAATATCTATTTTTAATTTTAAATTGAATATTATTTTAGACTTATTTCAAATGTACATAAAAAAATGTAAAGGGATTATTAAAGATTATAATATGATCTAGCATTGAAAAACTACAATAGATTGCATTAAGAAGATTTCAAATAATAGGATTGTTACACTCATGGTGTTAATGAAATATTATCACTCAAATCTTAATACTGAATTGTTCCGACACCACTTTCTGTGTTGCTCAGTTGACTTAAAAATAATTTAAACAAAATTTATGCCAATATTATTTTTTTTTTATTACATAAAATTCTATATATATACTATTAATTATTCGACAAAAAGCAGATTAAGCAACTAGATATTAAAGAAAAGTAATATTAGCATAAATTTTGGTTAAATTGTTGTTTTTCAGCTGAGTAATATATAGAAAGTGCATACTGGACATTGAAAAGATGCCGAAACAATTCACAAAACAAAATTAATCTCGTTATAATAAATCAAAAATCTTCGTTGCTGCGTCAACTCTATGTCTTCCAGCTAAAAAGAAAATATTTTAATAAATTATAGATTTATAATATTTGCTAAAGTCGATATAAAGCATATAAATGTTTTTGTTTTTAAATATAGATGAAATGAAATGCAGATGAATTTTAAAAGGTGGGAAGATGGATAATGCAGACAGTTTTAAAGCAACTATTTGTTAATAATTATGTTATAAAGAGCCTCATGGTGCTTATGACCTAGGTTTAAATCCAAACCAAATAAACTTGAACATTTTTAAAAATAGAATTGGGATTTTTTTTTTCAACAGTGACCCATAGGCATCCAAAACAGTAATTTTATAGTTCCAAATTCACATCATATTTATGATTTTACTTTTATATAATTTTTTAATAAGTCAATTATTTTATATAGCGCGATGTTTTTTATAAACAATAATATTTAAACAGCATTAAACTGTTGCACATGCGCTTTGGATTTTAAATATAAATGTATTCATTCGTTTATATTTAAAATCCAAAGCGCATGTGCAACAGTTTAATGCTGTTTAAATATTATAATTTTTTAATGTAAAAGTAAGATTATATATGTGGTGTCAATTTGAAATTATAAGACTGTTTTATCATTATTGTAATTTATGATAAAAATAATAATTAGGGGATACTAAAAATAATAATTGATATATAATACATATAAATTAATGAGCATTTGTGAATATGTATACAATCAGAAATATATATAGGCACAACAACAAAAAATGTAAAATCAAGGAGGCCTGGCACATAATCAACTTTAAAAATGCCATAAATTTATGAGCAGATAGCATTCTTCTTAGCAAACACTAGTCATTTAATTCAACAGCATAGTTAATTGCCTGACTAATTTTCACACAAATATTCATATAGGCAAATTATGCAAATTTATTAAAATCAAAGGCCATTTCAATTTATCTGCGAGTGGAAATACCAATATCCTTGCTAATTTTATTTCAATCATGCTTTGACAAAGATACTCCATATTGAAAGCCTGGCTTAGCATTTAATAAAATAAAATAAATATATTTTTATATCAAAGTTATGAAACTCTCCATTATAATATTGTTTCATTACTTTATTACATATTATCTATGGTACATGCTATATATATATATCAAAATTACCCCAAATTCACAACTCATCCAGACTAGTCAAGGAAAATAAACTCTAAAACACAACCAATGGGTTCACTGCTTCAAGCAGATTTCTCAAATGTAAAGGATTACAAGATAACAACAAATATATATATATTGTACCGGTCAGATGATGTATGTTGGTTTAACCCAGTTCGAATACTAGGCGAAAGTACTTTGAGGCCACCCATACGTGAGATATTAAATCAAGACTACTATGACCTCTGCCCTATTCGCCTATTCTCAAGTCTAATTACGAACCAATAACATTATCTGAGACACGCATAAATTCTTCTTACCGGGCCCAGACTTAGTATCATAAAGAGACATGGTTGGGGACACTTACAGGACTAACAAAGTTAAATGTGCATAAAAAACATATAATATGGAATATGTGTTTGTGCATGCCTGGATCATTTAATAAGTAAAATAATAAATTAAGCTACTAAGAAATTGAAAGAAAATTAGAAAACTAAGCTTTTAGATTTAAATAGCATATTTTAATAAATGACATTTGAAAATATTAGGAATGTTTAAACTACCTCCGCTATTCCCCCGTTGATGATATAATAAATAAGTTGACAATAAGGCGGAATAATGACATAATATTGTGCGGTTTAAATCAATATGTTCCCATCTTTAATAAAATTATTAACTTGGAAAGTTTCAAATAAAAAAATAATTTACGCTGCAAATAAAAACAAGAAAACATTTAAATACATATTAAAATGAGAAATAGCGAAGGGAAGAATTTTTAGTAAGTAAATGATCAATCGATAAAAGATAAAATTAATATTCTTCTAATAAAAAACACTTACATGATCGCTATAATTAAATGAAACAATTTAGAAAGGAATTTATGAAAACAGTAGAGTAGTAAAGAGTTCATGAGGAGATTTTTATACAGTTACCAGTCCTTGTTTATGGATCCAGTTCCTTCGACATGGTGGCTTGATTGCAGACATTGAGATTTGTCCAGAGAAGGAAATGGAAATTATGTAGCATTTTAATCGAATGGTCACACAGACGGGCACACAGTTCAGGCTTCTATTTTGGCACGTTATGGCATTTTGATGGCTTAGGACTTCGATGGCAGCCAAAGCTGTTTGCCTAACTGCCAATCATTTTCACGTTCATCAAATTATGATCACTTTTAGCATGGCACATGTTGAAAATTCTCACGATGATTTCAAGGAATTCTGAAACAATATTTCTGCTTTTAGAAATAAAATATGGCAACTCACAGCACAGGATCTGCCTGAATCAGCAAAAGAACCAGAGAGAGCCCAGTCTTTTGTTCTCCTCTCCTTTTTATACCTTTTGTCAGCTACCCTTCTATTGTTTTGAGTATGTTCTTAGATCTTGATAATCCCTCCCCCCATGCTCCTTTGTTTCAAGGTAACATTTTCTAAAAATAACTTTTACTTTTTTATTCTAAATTTCTTTCTTTAAACTTTGAATTTTTATTAATTAAAAAATGAAAAGAAGGCCATCTTTAATTTGCCTTGAATGGGTTAATTAATTAAAATCATACGCCATATTTTAATAAGATTTAAAAAGAAAAATATATTCTTATTTCTTTTAATAAAATAAGCATTTTATTTCAGCAGAATTTTGCATTAACTCATATATACGCTTGATGTATATATATATATATTGTATCTATATTGATATAGGCACATATAATCATTATCTAAAATTATTATTAAAGTAATCTTTCATAAAAGAAAAACATAAAATTAAATGTTGAAGAATTTATTGCAGCTTGTTTTCGAAAAAGATAAGAATTAAATAGTTTTCTAGCGTTAGTTTTTGAAATAAAAAAGCTACAATTAATTAGTCAAAAGGGGGGAGGGGGAGTCTTGGTTTGAGAAATGAAACTAAGGGTTATAAAAGGAAGTAAAGAGTTTTTGTTAGTATTCGTAAAAATATAATTTGAAAAAGTTAAAACATACAAATCTCTTTTCATTCAATTTTAATTAAAGAAAAAATAATGTTAAAACTAAATAGTAAATTGTATTAAAAATATATGTGCGTATATATGTACATTTGTAAATATATAAAATGTATGTGAAAGTTAAAGAAGATTATCATTAAAAAGCACGGCAATGGCTATTAGATATTAATTAATATAAAACAATACGTTTTTGCATGGCTATTACTAATTAAGCAATCTTTCAAAACACATTTATCAAATGATTATCAATTCGACAACAGATCTTTGCCGGAGATATCAGAAAGACAACAAGGCGCAGGTATAAATAGACCTTTTTTTATCGGACAATATTCATTCCACAAATTAGTTGAGACAATCAGTTCACAAAGTAATTGAGTAATGCAGTTCAGAATTAATTGAGCAGTTAACAAACAAAATGCAGTGCTGAGAATATTTTGGAACACACGTTCACCTCCAGCCCAGATGTCCGAGAAAACAGGAGATCTTCCCGTGAAATAATGTCAGCTTAACATCTTAGAAAATCTCCGTCAGTATCTATTTGTCTCCGATAGTAATAATCGCAAAAATCAGGAAACTCAGCAAGGAAACGTCCCAGCCGGCTGGAAGCATTCATACTGGAAGAAACAACAAACAAGAAGAAAACTGTTAAATCTACGTTCAAAATCCTAGGTAAAACATTTGCTTATTTTCGTTTATACTGTAATAGCCATTGCATTTCATTAATTCGTGCGAATCCTCCAAGAGTCTAATTATATGAACTCGATATCATACATAAATGAACTATTGATATGTGTGTGATTAAATTTCAAATGCTATGTAGTCCTTTATTATCATTATTATGTGTGTGCATGAGTTAATATGTGCGTGATCATTATATCAATATTTATTAGTTAAATTAGAGTGTTCTGTTATTGAATCTATAGGAATATTTAGACTATTTAGAAATGTTAATTAAAAATATGCGTGTGTTTTATTAGAATTATAAAAATGTTTAAATTTAGTAAATAAATGTTAGTTAATAAATTATCTTTAAAATTAAACTTTATTTGTCGGTCAATTCTTTTTATCAATTCTTTTACAATTCTTTTTATCAATTCCCTTTTATCAAGTCTTTTAATCACTAATTAAGTATAATCTATTAGTGATTACAAACAACTGAGCTAGTCGTGGATTTAGACGTTGAGTTAGTGGCCATTGCTTAAAGTGCGTTATTTATTCATCCTTGAATAGATAGCTAGCGCCCGTGTTTATACACAAACAAAAAAAGTGCTTTGAACTTGGTGTTGAACTCAACAGTCGAGAAGAAGTTATGTCCTGGAAATGTAACGTTAGTTATATACTTTATAGCTATCGTTTGGGCATACATACTCTCCGAGTATGTTCTTCTCTGCCTAAGAGGCCGGTGTTTCAAATACACATATTCGAACCCGGTTCAAATGGCTAGACCCAACTTGGGGCTGAACCTAAGAAACAATAGTAAAGAAATACTTTGTTTCTTGTTTGAAAATTTTGTTTTATACAAAAGTTAAATTACGTATGTAAAAGTGTTTTAATTTTAAAAAAAAAGAATTGACCGAAAACTTTTTTTTTTCGAAATGAAAAGAGATTTTGACATTTATGCTATCAAATCAGAGACAGCTGATATTTGGGCGGAGTTAAAGCATTAGATCGGGTAGAAAAATGGACAAAAGGGGTGGTCAGCGTGTGTTTCCGTTTTATTCAGAAATAAATAAATAAGCCATATATTAAATTTAGTGAAATAAAATATTGTTTTAAAAATGGAAAAAGAGAAAGAAATGTCTGAGACGCGAATGATGATGAAAATGATGATGAATATGATGCAAGAGTTTAAAGAAGAATTGTGTCAGAAATTTGAACAAAGCCAACAGGAGCTTAAAGCTGAATTCAAAGCTGAATTGATAAAAGAAATGCGTCAAGAAATTAAACAAAGTCAACAAGAATTGTGTCAGAAATTTGAGCAAAGTGTTACAAAAAAGTCAACAAAAGAATTGAAGGCAGAAATTAGTCAGGTTAAAACAGAAATTAAAGAACTCAGAGCAGAAGTAAGAGAAATAAGATGTGAGATAATGGTAAAGGTAGAGAAGAACCAAGAAGTTATAGAGTTAGATTTAATTAAAGAAAGTCAGGAAGTTGAAAAGGAAGTTGAGGTCACGAAAGAGGTAGAAATTGAATTACAATCAGATAGCGTTGTGACAGATAAAGTAGAAACTTATGTAGATAAAAAGGTAGAAAATAGCGTAAAAGAGTTTTTACAAAGAAATAAAAATAAAAGGTTTAAAGTAAATGTTCGCATTTGCTGTAGACGTAGATTTAAAACAAAGAGAAAGCGTAGAAAAAAATATTCCCAGATTGAAGTAATTCAGAGTTTGTCTAGGTATAAAGGTTTTCTGAGTTACGAAGTCGAAAACAGAACAGAAAGAGAAAGAGATAAAGCAATAAAATATAAAAACGGAACCGATAAGAGAGGAAAGTTAATTTATATTATAGAATTTGTAGAAAGAAAGAAGGAGCCACCTGACATAGTTTAAAAGTTAGTAAACGGGCGGAATAGTAAAGGAAATAAACAAAAAGGACCGGAAATGGACTATGAGTCTAATATAATTATTTTGACGTAGGTGAAAAGCCTGAATTAAAATTTCGCTATTTAAAATGATGGATTGTTTTATCAAATAATAATAACGGAGGCTTCGCAAAATAAAAGATTTTTTTTTCTCCACGCACATATTAATTAAGGAAATGTTCGTAAATAAACAGTTCAAATAAATAAAAATCAATAAAATCAAGTTAAATAAATGGGTCAAATTAAGGATTTAGAAATAATATTTGTAGAATTAAATAAATGAATAAAATAACGGAAATACATAAAATAAAAACAAGTTAAATAAACAAGTATAATATATCTGTAGAAAATAAATAAAATATTCGTAGTAAAATAAAATAGTTTTTTTCTGAGTACACGCACGTTAATATATAAGTTAAAGTAATGGGTTAAAAGTAATATCGTAATATAAATAAATATGTAAATTGATGTCCGTGATAGTTTAAAGATAATATTATAAGATTAGTGTAAAACTAAATATTTAAAGTAATGTTCATGTGTAGTTAAAAATAATATTGAAAGGTTAAAATAATATAAATGAAAGTCAATCTAAGTTGTATTAGGAGCGTATAAGGGTTCGAATCTAAAGGGATGAGGGTAGTATTGAAATAAGTTAGATAAGGATTAAGTTTGAAGCTCTCGACTGGATAAATTCTAGTACCCGCAACGGATTGGCTGGGATCATTTCTCTTTTAAAAAGCACACTGGCAACAACCAGAGTAAGTCGTAAGTCACTTTTCAGGGGAGAATCCCCATATCTCGTACCTCGTTTTCCAAAGCGTAAGTCGGAAATGGACAGTTGAAAATTCCTGCCATTGCAGCTGCTTAGTCAAAGTCCGATCAAGAGAATCGGCAATCGTTTTCCAGGGCGTAAGTCGAAAATGGACAGTTGAAATTCCTGCCATTTGCAGCCACCTTTTCTTAGTCAAAGTCCGATCAAGAGAATCGGCAGCCGAAGCTTCGTTTATAAAAGATCCCTGTGCCACAAATTTAGTTTGTCCTCATGGTCATTATCCAGGACGAACATTGTAAGCAATGTTACCAGCATAGAAAGAAGAAAAGCATAATTGGAGATTGCCCTTAGCATGGAAAGGAAAAGATACCAAAAAGCAAACTTAGAAAGAATAATAAATTAAGATTTAATGTTGTCAGAGATAAAATGGTCAAAAATGACGCATTTTACTCTCAAAAGGAAGGGCGGTGTAATGTACCTATATTGATATAGGCACATATAATTTTTATCTAAAATTATTATTAAAGTAATCTTTCATAAAAGAAAAACATAAAATTAAATGTTGAAGAATTTATTGCAGCTTGTTTTCAAAAAAGATAAGAATTAAATAGTTTTCTAGCGTTAGTTTTTGAAATAAAAAAGCTACAATTAATTAGTCAAAAGAGGGGAGGGGGAGTCTTGGTTTGAGAAATGAAACTAAGGGTTATAAAAGGAAGTAAAGAGTTTTTGTTAGTATTCGTAAAAATATAATTTGAAAAAGTTAAAACATACAAATCTCTTTTCATTCAATTTTAATTAAAGAAAAAATAATGTTAAAACTAAATAGTAAATTGTATTAAAAATATATGTGCGTATATATGTACATTTGTAAATATATAAAATGTATGTGAAAGTTAAAGAAGATTATCATTAAAAAACACGGCAATGGCTATTAGATATTAATTAATATAAAACAATACGTTTTTGCATGGCTATTACTAATTAAGCAATCTTTCAAAACACGTTTATCAAATGATTATCAATTCGACAACAGATATTTGCCGGAGATATCAGAAAGACAACAAGGCGCAGGTATAAATAGACCTTTTTTTTATCGGACAGTATTCATTCCACAAATTAGTTGAGACAATCAGTTCACAAAGTAATTGAGTAGTGCAGTTCAGAAATTAATTGAGCAGTTAACAAACAAAATGCAGTGCTGAGAATATTTTGGAACGCACGTTCACCTCCAGCCCAGATGTCCGAGAAAACAGCAGATCTGCCCGTGAAATAATGTCAGCTTAACATCTTAGAAAATCTCTGTCAGTATCTATTTGTCTCCGATAGTAATAATCGCAAAAATCAGGAAACTCAGCAAGGAAACATCCCAGCCGGCTGGAAGCATTCATACTGGAACCATTCATACTGGAAGAAACAACAAACAAGAAGAAAACAAAGTGTTAAATCTACGTTCAAAATCCTAGGTAAAACATTTGCTTATTTTCGTTTATACTGTAATAGCCATTGCATTTCATTAATTCGTGCGAATCCTCCAAGAGTCTAATTATATGAACTCGATATCATACATAAATGAACTATTGATATGTGTGTGATTAAATTTCAAATGCTATGTAGTCCTTTATTATCATTATTATGTGTGTGCATGAGTTAATATGTGCGTGATCATTATATCAATATTTATTAGTTAAATTAGAGTGTTCTGTTATTGAATCTATAGGAATATTTAGACTATTTAGAAATGTTAATTTAAAATATGCGTGTGTTTTATTAGAATTATAAAATGTTTAAATTTAGTAAATAAATGTTAGTTAATAAATTATCTTTAAAATTAAACTTTATTTGTCGGTCAATTCTTTTTATCAATTCTTTTTATCAATTCTTTTTATCAATTCCCTTTTATCAAGTCTTTTAACCACTAATTAAGTATAATCTATTAGTGATTACAAACAACTGAGCTAGTCGTGGATTTAGGCGTTGAGTTAGTGGCCATTGCTTAAAGTGCGTTATTTATTCATCCTTGAATAGATAGCTGGCGCCCGTGTTTATACACAAACAAAAAAAGTGCTTTGAACTTGGTGTTGAACTCAACAGTCAAGAAGAAGTTATGACCTGGAAATGTAATGTTAGTTATATACTTTATAGCTATCGTTTGGGCATACATACTCTCCGAGCATGTTCTTCTCTGCCTAAGAGGTCGGTGTTTCAAATACACATATTCGAAGCCGGTTCAATATATATATGTTTGAGTAAAAGGTTCTACAAGTAATTTTTTTTAAACAGCAATTTAATCTTGGAACGGAATTTATTTAAAACGAAATATTTTAATGCAAATACAAATTTAATAAACGTAATTAATTTTAGCTTTAATGCAAAACACTGCTGATATTGGGCTATAAACTTAATTCAGGTCTACAATACTGATTAAGTCTATAGGAGGCTGTGAATCATGGATCGGACTTCCGGATCCATTGCTTCAATATATATATAATAAGTGTAATAATGCTCAAGGATAAATGACGTTATAAGTAATCATTAAAAACCAATCAACTCTTAGACAATCCCAATAACAATTATCTTCATAAATATTACCAAAATCACACTTTTCTTTATGTTTGCTGTAATATTCTCTAAATACAATTTATCCAACCTGCTTCAAACACTTTTTAGCAAAACTCTTTATTTGTACATACACATCCACCTTACATTTTGACTGACTTGCAGTCTTCTTCAGAGCAAGTTTATTTTGATCTTCTAAAAAAAAAAAAAAAAACTTGCTCTGAAGAAGACTGGAGGTCAGTCGAAACATAAGGTGTATGTACAGATAAAGAGTTTTTCTAAAAAGTGTTTGAAGCGGTTTGGATAAATTGTATTTAACAATTTATCTTCCTTATTCCTCCTTCTTTACTCAGTATTCTCCATTGATCACCATATCCAATTGCAATTATAGTGTATTATAAATTTGACAAAGATACGATTACAATTATTTTAAAAAACAATCAAGATTATGTTTTAATATATATTTTATATACTAATAATGATAGCAATTTTATCAGATAGTAATAAAAACATACACAATACGATAAATAAACCATTAAATTTACAATCTAAATGCTGAGAGTATTTCAACATTTAATTTTGCATTAATTTTTTTTATACTACAACGACGTTCTTATTTTACTAAGACATATAAAATATTGTTTGATACCGAATATTTTTTAAATAAAAATAATTTGCTCTTTAATATATGGATCCTTGAAACTCACACCTTCATTCACCAAAAATTCATTAAATTTAAATGTTCCACAATATACAAGAACACACAGAGAGAAACATGAAGCAGGAATCCATTTCTGTTAACATGAAAACAGTGATAAAAGATAGAAACATTTAAGCATCGTATAAAACATACTGTCATATTAATATTATGTAATTAGAAGTAATAATAAGTATCCATTATATTAAGAAATATTTCTATTTTTAGAAATTAATGCATTAACATTTTATACATGTGATGTGATGTATTATGGCTTCTTCTTAAACGAAGTCAAGAATTTTTCAGCAGTTATGCCCAGATAAAACTGTTAGCCACTTTATTTTCCATTCCCCACTCTAAATTTTCCCATATACTGCTCCATCCCATTTCCACAACATAATCTTTGTTAACTCTATAACCTTTATATCTAAATCCCCTTTATCTTTTCCCAAACCCAGCATAAAAACCAATAATTCACTTTCTGTATAATCACTTTTTTCATATTTATTCTTCCATAACTTCATTACATGTACCCTTTCTGTTTTCAAGCATTTATATTCAATTAACAAATGCCTAATATTTTTTATTCCTTCCTTACATAATTTACAAAATAAATCACCCATATTTTTCCGTTTACATGTATATTCTCTTGTAGCTAAAGATCCCATTCGAGCCTTAAACAATAAACTACTTTCCTTACTATTATCATATATTAACTCGCACCTAATATTCTGTTTATTTCTATATATATTTAAACTCTTTTTACTTTCCATAGTATTTCTCCATCTCTCTAACTCCCTATTATTTATTAATAAATCTATTCTTTTAACCCATTCCTTAATCTTCTTAACACAATCATCCCATCTTTTGTACAAATATACTGATATAAATTCTTTATCCAAATTTTTTGCATAACTTTTTTCCAATCTGTGCTGCCATATTTTTTCTCTTTGCAATTACAATGCAATATTTTAAAAAATCATAAGTCATACATTTTGTTTTTATCAAAGAATGAAATGAAAACATTTTTTTATTCTTCCCGGAAAACAATTCACTGATAAAAAAACAACAACTTATAATGCATACTTAGCTTCTTATATATAAAACTATATGTAGATTGCAAATATGTCAATATATAAAAATAGATATGCTATTGTTATATTGTGCTGCGCTTCCTATTGGTATGCAGCTGGCCCAAGTTCACTTCCCGGTCAGTGCTTTGACATATAAAAAAAAAGAATAGAAACCCATTCCACAAAAATAAAAACAAAAATTTATATATATATTGTGGTAAAACAATCGTTACCTATTATATATTGGCATATGCCAATGATTGAATTTTAAGCTGCCATCATATAAATAAGTACACCTGGGTCTTGTTTTATGCAGACTATTTTAATGCAATTTTGAAGTTATGCAATTCATGTTTCTTCTTAATATCCTTCATATTTCACTATATTTATTAGATATCAAGAAATTTAAATTATTAATAACTTATTTTGACTTGAAATACTTTTTTTCAAAAATATGTTATACTAGCATCTTACGTGAATATGGCCTGAAGCTGTATTTAAAATCTTAGCTTCTATGTAAATAACCTACTTATACTAATGAGTAAATAATAATAACAGATTTATATGTTCGTATAAAAATATCACAATAAATATTCAAAAATTTTAAATTTTAAAACGTTTAATGGTAAATGAAAAGAGCCTTAAACGTAACCGCACTACACGGGTGCCATCTAGGCATTTGAACCTAGAAAAATTTATATAGTAGGCAGATACGTAAGTTAAGATTCAAAAAATTTTCTTATATATATATATTATTCTGACCGTTTGCCCAAGGTCACTAGCTCATAGAGTAGCAGAGATTTTAAACATTTATAAGTTTCAATAGATTTCTATTCTCAAAGTATATATTAAATATTTAGAACAATAAAATAAAAGAAGCCACTGCCAGTAATTAACACACAAATAGATTTTTATTAACGCACATTTAAAATTGAGGAATAAATCTATTTTTAGATTTTAGCATTAATATTTTTTTTTTTTAAATTTAAATTACTATTTTAAATAGATGCACAGGTGGATATTTAAATTATATTTTACTTTAGCATGTCGAGCATAAATAGTCTACATAGATTTTTTTTTTTCACTTAAAAACTTATCAAAACATTCATTCAATCTCAGACTAAAAGTTCGTAGTCAACCCAATGCCTGCTTCCAGATATATAGTCACAATCAATGCAATATGAAGATGCTAGCATAAAACCACGCAGATAGGAATGTGCATCTGACAGCGTGATATTATTTGAAGGAAATGATCCGTGTCTAGAACAGGAAAGTGCATCTGTCAGACTAAGGAATCATGTATACATATATATTTTTAAAGAGTGCTATGTATGGGGGGAGAGCGGTCTTTCTGCCGACTTATAAATCCCTGTCCATAGAGCTAGAAGGGGTTAATGGTGCAGGAAATACATCTGCAACCATTGCAATGGTATGACTGCCTCTTTGGGGTCATGCATTCAGGTGGGCACGTTGCCCTGTATGCTAAACACGCTTCACATTACATTAATATAAACGTCTATATATCTCTCCACTAGCACTGACACAACCACGAAACAAATAGCCTGAAATTAAAATCCCTTCAATTAAACATAAACGAATTTAAACATAGTTATTAATCTTTATCCATGCAGCTATCTACACCCAACTTTAAATTTAATACATTTTAGTTAAAACATAATACACACAAAAAAAAATGAAATGGAAATGATTGCATAAACATCTACATAAAAAAATATCAATAATTGAATTTGCATTCTTTAAGTCAGATAAGAGTTCTTATTTTCAGTTATTAATTACTTGCAATTTTAGGAAAGTTCTTATTAGATAGACACAATAGTTCATACCTTACGGATTTAATAGATTGAGAAGTCCATCTTCGTGATCACTTTCGTAGATTTTGTCCTTTGAAATGAAACTGCGACTTGCCATGCATTTGGTCAGGAACTGTCATCCAGAGGCCTCAACTGGTTGTCTGGAAAATTAAATTTATTGCAGACTTCCACATCGTGAAAATCTGCAATATAGCTAGTTATAACGATCTATTCGTAGTCAGCTCTAAGATAACAATTATAATAATAATTTGGCTTTTATATTTTTATTAGTCTCTTATCATTAGATCTTGAGATTCAAATGGCAAGACATCACTAATCCTCTGGTGTTTCAATTATGGTCCGTGCTGACATTTCTGGTGTTTGCATTGGTCATTTAATTTCTTTGTACTCTCTTATCTGACCCTTTAATTTATTTTAAATGCCTCAAGGGCCAGTTTGCTTTTGAACAATCATTTAATTAATAAGACAATCATTTCCATTTTCTAAGATTATAGAAATCAACATTATTTCTATTTTCAAAAATATCAAATCTTTATATCTTTACTTTTTTTACAAAAAAATTACTTTCAAATATTTTTATTTTTTTAAAAGTTTTTAAAGTTGTCCATCATGTGATCTATATATATTAAACAACTTTTAATTTTCAGTTTTTTCTTTTGAATAAATTAATTTTTATTTACGATCTTTTTATTTTTATTTTAAAATAATGTAACGGCATATATTCCGTTACAAACGTATTTTGTTAGATATTAACAGAAATAAATATTTTTTTAGATTTTTAAAATAAATAATAACAAAGATTTTTTGATTTTATAAACTGAAAATAATCATTCTAATGATAATGTATAATCTTTTTGTTTTGATTGTGATCTCATTTTTAATATAGAAACAGAAAACCATTAACACAGCACAAGATTGGAAGTGGTACTAGTTGTACAACATGTCATGAATCTGATTTCTTACTAGTTTACAAACGAACGCATATTGTAAAATAGTGGTAATGATTAAAATATGTGTGGAAAAATGTAAAATTAAATACTGTAGTTAATAAAAAAAGTTTGTCTTATATTAATTTTTTTCATATATTTGAAATTTTTTATTAGTCATACTTTATTTCCTTATTTTTTTAATGCGAATTTTAAAGTAATTTTTCCTAGTTGCTTTGCTTTTATGCCAATTTCTGAAAATTACAGGAACCTATCCCCCATTTTTCAAGAAAAATTACATTTATTTTTGTGTGATTTCTTTTGTGCGCATTTTCTGAGGAACCTATCTATCACATAAAATAAGACCCAGGTGCATTTCCTTATTTCAAAATTTATCAAAGTACATGAGAGTTAACAAAGCAGGCAATCCACATTAAAGTCGAAATAGTTAAAAATGAGAACATTTTATTTCTTTATTTGTTAGAAAGAAATTTGAATAATGAATGCATAGATGGTTATTTTATAGACACCAAATATATGCCATTAATTTATATATAGTTTTGCTTTCCGAATTATATAAGTGTGTGTATTTCTAATATTAACGCAAATCTTAAAAGTTTTACATATAGTATTGTCAAATGCACATTTGAACGTTATATGCATAAAAAAAAGTTAAAAAATTTGGCAGAGTAAAAAAAATTGTCTAGCATTCATAAACTATTATTTATTAATAAATTCAATTGTTACTAATTTTCTTTTCTGAGCCAATGTAAAGAACCATTTAATTACACCACTATATGCCATAAATATGATATAATAAAAAATTATATTGAAAGAATGTGAAAATGGAAAATTAATATTAGAAATATGGAATGCGCTTTAATAATTAATTTTTCATGAGTGAAAAACGTTATCCTTCAAAATTTATCATAATTTATATATATAAATGAAATGTGTATAAAACCATTAAACAACACACGATCACCATTTTTTATGTTTACACAGAGACAATATAGTAGCACCACTCATTGCAAGCCAGAGTAATCATCAATGGATGCAAGAAGGTTTGTGCATAAAATTCCTATATGGTGCCTACTCATCCAATATCCCCAGACTAGTTTCTAACTTGTGAATTTCATTAGCGCGAAGCCTTGGATTTGAAAGCACTGTACCCAGATCTTAGGATCTAATGCGACTCTCCAGCAGCCACCTGTTACCTTAATAGCTAACTAAAAGCTAGAAACTAGTCTGGGGATATTGGATGAGTAAGCATTAGATAGGGATTTTATGCACAAACTTTCCTGCATCCATTGATTACTCTGGCTTGCACTGAGTGGGGCTACTATATGGATAGTTTTTTCTCTGTGTAAACAGCTTATATAAGCATGAAGAATGCTGATCATGTGATGTTTAATGGTTTAATATTAATCCTGCCTAATAGGATTATGATGATTGTGGGCATTAAAGAACAATAAGACACCAAAAAATATGGATTCTGAACTGAATTCAGATGTATTTGATTATACAAGTAAAACAGCTTGAATTGAAAACATTATTGCATTTTCATTTTGGACACAAAACCTTTATAGTTATCTAATAAGATAAAAAGTGGTTACTGAAGGGATGCATTAGATCCTAAGATCTAGGTGCAGTTCCAAGGCTCCTGACTGATGAAAGCCACAAATTAGAAACTAGTCTGGGGATATTGGATGAGTAGGCACTAGATAGGGATTTTATGTACAAACCTACCTGCAGTCATTGATTACTCTGGCTTTTACTAAGTAGCGCTACTGTATGGAGAATTTTATCTCTGTGAAATGTATATTGTAATTCTATAAAAAATAAGCATACGGATGCATACATACACATTTGATATTGTAAATAAATACAGAAAATAATTGCCACCCAACATTTATGTAATTATTCACTCTAGCAAAATTTACAAAAAAATTAGAATGTACTGAACTTAAATTATGTATGCAAATTAACTATATATATATGCAGAACACACACACTAAAAGCAGCAATAGACGGTGTAAGTATATATGTAAAAGCTTAGAAAATCAGATGTAGATTTTCTTATTCACAAGTAATGTGTGTACAGAAATAAAATACACACTTAAAAGATGTTTACGTTAGAGAATGTCTTTGTTTGCTTATCTATATATATTTTTTATTTATGAGTTTAATAAACTCAAGTTTATTTTTATTGTTATTCTTTGTTTATTTAACTGCGATGGACTGATATGCATATAATCCGGTATACGCAGCAATAAATAATTTCATAAAATGAAAAACTTATAATGTTAAATTTAGTTTCTTCTTATATTTTTAAATGATTGAAAGTGGAATAAGTTGTTTATTTTAAGTTGACTAAAAGTGGAATAAGTTGTTTAAAAATTTCGTTAATCTTATAAAAACAGCTTTACCAGCAAATGCAAAATACACAATGAAGCTTGTTTACAGATAACTGAAAAACATATAAACATCACATGATCACTATCTCTTATACTAGCACATAATTGTTATTAAACAATGTAAAACTCACCATACAGTAGTGCCACCCTGTGCCAACCAGAGTAATCAATGGATGCCAGAAGGCTTGTGCATAAAATCCCTATCTAGTGCCTATTCATCCAATATCCCCAGTCTAGTTTCTGGCTACTCACTGACGAAGGTCACAAGCCAGAAACTAGTCTGGGGATATTGGATGAGTAGGCACTAGATAGGGATTTTATGCACATGCCTTCTGGCATTGATTACTCTGGTTGGCACAGGGTAGCACTACTGTATGAAGAGTTTTGCCTTGTTTGAAAAACATATATTTAATTAATTAGAACATGGTTGATTAATATATATATGTAAAACAACGGTTTTAATATTTAGTGTTAGTTACTCCATATGTTGAGAGATTATTTAAGCAGGTCTTTTAAACATTGGGGGATTTGACTTTCTATCACTTAATAATTGCACACATAATTCATTTGGCTGTTTTTATAAATAGACTTAGTAGCAAAAAAAGTTCTATATTGTAATTTAAGAGTTAGTTGCCATCAAGCCAGAATATCCTGGTAATCCATGCATTAGTATAGAAAAAGTTCCCAATTGTAACTGCTCTTGTTGACATATAGTCTGTGGATTTTAAACTATTATCGCCAGTTTTTGAATCTGCACGACTCTCTTGTGATATGACCAATTGAATATAAAAGATGTAACTGCAAAATGTTCCAATGCAGAAATTATGTTAAAGAAAGTATTATTTATTATTTAATCTATCATTAA
Source organism: Epiperipatus broadwayi (assembly GCA_028023455.1). NCBI lineage: Eukaryota > Metazoa > Onychophora > Udeonychophora > Euonychophora > Peripatidae > Epiperipatus > Epiperipatus broadwayi. The sequence goes on along the minus strand of JAQFVV010000126.1, from coordinate 2,834,774 downwards.
GACAATAAAACCAATTACTTGAGGCTTTGATAGGTTTATAAATTTAGATGATAACAATCAGCCCTTAAGCTACAAATAATCTCAACCTGTAGTCAAGGCAACCTCCTTCAATAATAAGTGGTACCACCTTTATCTATGGACTGGTATATTTATATAACACTAAAGATTGCAATTTGACTAAGCAGTATGTGTATTTGGAAGTAATAATTGGTTATTTATTAGTCTGCTTTCAGAACAGGTTATATTTGCCTAACTAATGGGTTGGTTTAAATTTTCTTTGCATTATTAATCTTGCACTCCTTGCTCAAGATGCAATCTTTAGTGTCTATATTAATATATTAGACTACAGATCGAGATGATACCATCTTCATTGTTTAGACTACAGGTTAAGAATGCTGATAATTTAAGGGTTGATTATTATTATTTTATTATGTAAATTATTATGTCATATTTAATATTTTATTAATATTTAAAATGCAAAAATTTGTTTTTTTCATATAATATATATTTATGTTTAATGGGGTTAGAAACTCACATTTCTATTTTAGAAGAGAGACGAACATTTGAACTGTGTTGTAAACAAGCATATTAAAAAATTGTTATTTGAAAATAGATTGCCTCTTTTATTGAATATAAAATAGTTTTAGGATGCATACAAGCTAATATGTATCATAGCAAAAATAAGAAATATGATGAATAATAAGGTTATTATTTGATTTATGAAATGCAAATACTTATTTTGTACAATGTTCAAACTCTATTTTCATTAAATTATTTGTTTTGCTAATATTTAAAACATTTATAGTTTTTTAATTTTAATTCTATATATTATTTGTTATGTGATGTATGTAATTGACAGGTATTAAGTTTCATTTGGCAACTGGCAATTAGTTATCATCCTATATAAAGCTAGCATTATAAGATATAGTGTTTTGAATTATGTAGATTGATTATATAGTTGTTATGATTCTGCAGTTGAGATTACAGATGACATCCAGCTAATATCATACATTGTAAATGTAAGCTTTCACCATCGCATTATCCTAAAAATGAGACTAATATATTTGTTATTTAGACATACGCAATTATAAATAATGTTACCTAGCAAATATGTGATTCTCATATTTGTCTTATTTAACTGCTTCAACAGGATAGCATATTGAAAAACCTGGAAAGGAATCAGGCATCTCAAATTATAATTCCAATATTTCTTTTAGTTACAGAAGAATTTATTTATCTACTTATTTCTTTATTGAATCAGTGCATTTTATAACATTTGGTGGCACAAGTGAGGCACAATTATATTTACCCCCTCCAAAGCATTATAAAATATAACTTGCCTTATTCCATCTAATATATGTCCATTCAAAATTATGTAAGAGATCTTATAAGATATTCAGAAGCCTTTTTGGGATATACAAATGGTATCACAATCATATTGATTCATCTATATTATGCAGCAAATATAAAACAACTACTAAAACAAATTTTTTATTTATTTGTAATTTAACAATAGAGTATATATCTATTTCATTCTATAATATTTATAATAATAAAATTACTGTTTGCGTCTCTCTTCAGTTCAAATTTACATGTGTTCAGACTTATATTATACTGTGTATTATGTAAATAGCCTTTTAGATAGAATTTAAGACCAGTTTGCTGAAATATAATCCATCATAATTTGAGGTATATCTCATACATATATAAATGTAATCATTGTTCACTTTTATATTTCAAACATACAATTATAGATAATTAAACAATATTTATTTTATAAAGTGGAAACAGTATTGAAATTAAATTGAGAGAAACTGCAAACCTCTCGCACTTATTAGTATCTAACAGCCAATCAGGTCGTAAAGACAAGACAGAGAATTTAACAAGAAAAGGGTAGTCCACCCTATTCTTTACTTGTATTTCTATATATCCAAGCCAGTCTAAAGTACTTAGATCTGAAAGTGTGAATATTAAATATCTTCACACTTAACTCACTGAGTTTAAATTACAAACATACAGCGTGAAATCCTATGATTTACTATGCAGTAGTTTTTAGATGTTATAACTTGCAGTAATGTATGTAAATAATATTTATTTTATAAAGTGCAAACAGTATTGAAATTAAATTGAGAGAAACTGCAAACCTCTGACTTGGATATATAGAAAGACAAGTAAAGAATAGGGTGGACCGCCCTTTTCTTGTTAAATTCTCTGTCTTGTATTTACAATCTGATTGGCTGTTAGATATTTAAAAAAGATGTATCATAGAATAGATATGAATTGTTGTTTTTTTCAAATTCTACATTTTGAAATGTATATGAATTTTACCATTAATTTTAATTTTTTAAAATATAAAATCATATCATATAAAAATGGTGAGAGATTCAAAGAAGAAAATTGTCATAAGAATATATATTTGGACTTTATTAAATTTAAAGTTTATATTTAAGATTGAATGAAAATTAATAAATTATTACTAAATAAATACATTATTAATAATCATGTACATATTTATTGAAAAGTGATTATTTTGAATAAGTATTTACTAAAAGCATATGGACTTATAAAATAAATTTATATATTTTATATATATATATAAATTTACTTGAATCATGATCTCCATATCCATACTTTCAATAATTCATAATTAAAAAGAAATACAATGGGATTGATATATTGGCCATCTCAAAATCCATTGATACTTTATTAAGAAAATACTTTATTCAGAATTGATGCACAGAGAAATGGTACAAAATAGTTGTAATTGATCAGTAAATTTTCAACTGACACAAGACAATGTATGATAAAAGGAAGGAATATTATTTTTTTTTTTAATGATGCATTAAAAAGAATTGAATATCTGGTTCTCTGTAAAATGGGAGAAAAAGGGTTAATAATGATATAAGAAAACATAATTTTGGAAGTGACAAACAAAGTTGTACAAAGGAATTAAAGTTTCAAAAGTATAAAACAACATCTTGTTTTGGAAGAAAAAAATTTTTGGCAAGACGAACAAAAGATGATACTATTATTAAAACAGAAATCACATCATAAATGAAAAGAACTATAAATAATAAAAAAGCAAGATAAAAAAGGAATATTTATAATTATTTTCTGAATTGCTAGGCACTTTAAAAGAAGAAGCAAGACATAACTTCTATGAAAAAAAAAAAAAACTTTCAGAAAATTATGAAAATACTATTGATATCTTTAAAACATCAGGTTAAGAAATGATAAAATTATGAAAAAAAAAAGTATAAAATGTTTAAATGATGAAAATGTACTAGATGCTTGGAAAAACACAATAGTGATATTGATATTTAGAAAAGATGAAAATGAAATATTAGACATTAATAGATATATCAGTCCTGTAAAAGTCCTTTAACTGAGATTAAAATTTGTCCTATAGTGGACTTTAAACTCAAACCAAATAAAAGAGCAAGCTTGATATAAAAGTGGTTTTAGTACAGTGGAGCACATCCAAGCATTGAGAAAAGTTATAGAAAGGACCAGTGAATATGAGTTGACATTATGCTTATGATTTGTAGGTTATAAAAAAGCATTTCTGTAGTGATTAAATCTTTGGACTATCAAGGTACAGAGTCAACATCGTGTCTTTACATTGTTGGTGATAGTAAAAGTTGAATACTGATAGGGATTTATAATAATATATTCTATATCTTTAAAGCATTTACAGCAGATTTACAAGATGTGTTTTATGGATTATGGAGATTATTTATCTAGATTTTTAAATGAAGAGGTTGCTTTTGAAATAATACCTCAAATCTTCAGGAAATGTTGCAAGAGTTATCAGATAAAAGTAAGAAAATAGGAAATATTCAATACATTTTAATAGAAAAAGAAAATAAAAATTTATAATACTATTTATATGTTGGACTCTTTCCATCATCTAATATAAGTATTGAATGCCGTAATGCAACTAAAATACCATCATCACAAACCTTCAGGAAAATATTGATGGTAATGAATTACAAAAAGGTAACAGCTAAAAATACCTTTAATCAGATTTTAATATAAAAAAAAGTATAGTGGATGAAATTAATTAGAGAATTGAACTTGAAATGAGTTTTTTTTATTACAAATAATTTAATATTAAAACTATGTATGTTTGAAAAGAAAGATTTTGAATAAATATGTTTCACTAATTTTTACCTATGACTCTGAAACTTGGACACTTAATAGAAGAGTAATAAACAGATTACATACCATAGCATGGAGAGTCACATGTTAGGAATAACAAAAAGAGATAAAAATCAAAATACTTGAATAAAAAAGCGTATCAATAACATCATTGAAAAAGTTAAGTGACTGAACTGGAATTCAGCAGAACATATTTTTAAAAAATATAGATAGGCAGTTGAAGTCTTAAATTGGATCCCAAGAAATTGTAAAAGTGACACATATACAATGGAAGGATAAGTATATGTTAAGCGTTGGTGGCAAAGTGGTCAGCACAGCTGCCTTACAAGCAGTTGTCCCAGGGGTTCGCTTCCCAGCCAATGCTTTGACACATGAAAAAAAGGATAAGAATATTTACTGAAGAATGTGGAAGTGGAAGCTATAAATCACAGAAACTAGATTAATTTGAGATTTTCATAGTTTAGTCGATCAATAGTTGTTTAAAATGATGATGTTGATTGAATTGCTCTTAACACGTATATATAAATATCTGATCTACATATATAATTGTTTTTGACATGAATATATAAATTTTAAAAACTCTGCAATTATACATATTGTCACTGCAGGGAAAAGGCTTCTCCAATAAGCATCATAGAGAAAAAGTAAAAGAGAAAACATCGGGTCATTCATTCTTTAACTAAGAATAGCTATGTGCTTATTTACTGACTAATATCAGACAGTTAGGCTATAAGATTATTGCATGAAAAAAAATCATAACGCTGATTAGAATCTGGAAAAAAAAGTCTTATTTGACCTGGATTCGAATCTCAGATCATGAAAATAGCAGACTGATGCATTATCACTAATACTATGAAAATCTTAGAGCATATGCATTATTGGTGACTATTTTATATAAATACTGTTTAGTTCAAGTTTATTTTAAAAATGCATCTACTGCATTCGAATCTTCATGTATATGGAGAGAAGAACACTGGGTATTACTGAAATAAGAATTTCAATAAATAACAGATAATAAAAATGTCATCATCATTAGTTTCAATCATTATTATTCACTGCAATCCAGTTTCTCTGATCAATAGCTTGTTTCTCATTATTACAAAAATATTTTTTTATTTTTTCCGTCTATCTCACGTGTGGTCTCTTTCTTGGTCTTTAAGAATCTCTTAGGATCTAGTTTAAAACAAAAACTGTTCATCTATTATTATCTCTCCTAATAAAATTCCATTTCAGCCTCTTATTTTTTGAATGGTATCTGATTATTTATTTTTTACCGATATATTTCTCTTTTGATCTCTCTTGTTACTCCCAACATACGTCACAACTTTGATTCATGGTCTGAAATTTATGATTTACTTTTTTATTAAATATTCAAATTTCAGATCCATATATAAAACTGACAAAAGTAATTTATTAAAAATTTTCCTTTTCAAACACATAGGTATATTTCATTTTAATATTAGGTTATGTCTATCAAAACACTTTATTTAAGTTTAGTTCTCTGGTTAATTTCAGTCATTATGCTCACATCAGTATTTATCTAACAAAAATATTTGCGCATTTAGTTTTAATTCTGAGAAGAAAAAAAGCATAAATTATATTAAAATATTTTTTGAGTTTAGTTAGTCTTTCTACTATAGTTAATAAATCCTATATATTTTGCAAGATATAAATATATTGCACTGTTGATGAAAAAATTTGCTTTGGAAGCCATGACAGTAGAGACTACGATTTATTTTAGTTTTGTAATAGGTGATGGCGTTAGAAACATGGCAATTTTATATTTATATTGTTAATATACATTTACATATACAAACACGCACAAACAAATATACAAGTCTATTTCCCGGCAATTAATGATCTTAAAGATAAATTATTATAACCATCTGTTAATGTTGACATTGATATATTTGATATAGACTGATTCGTATTTGATACATCTTTTGGTGGGAGTGTTAGATCTAAATCATCTATCATTCCAATTGAAAATAATAAAATTAAATATTCAACAAAGTGCATTACGACACTTATTAGTATAAGAGTCGAAAATTTTTCTATGTCACTTTTATCTAATAGCGAGGTGCAATTATTAGTCCGTGATTTATATTCCAAACTCTGACAAAAATTAGTATATCCATCAAATCGGCCACCATTTTGAATTTCATTCCCTAGTGTTATGTTGTAATCTAATTTTATTTGTTTTATAAACCCATATAATTCAATACAGTGGATAAAAGCTGTAAAAAGTGCGAGCAAGCTTAAGGTGAATTCCAGACAAAAGCATCCGATAGGAAATCTTTTTCTTTTACAGGTTATGTGAACTATGCCATTTAATAAGAATGCCATACCGGTCCACACATTGTTTTCTGAATCAAAAATAACTGAATTAGGTTTTTCCTGAAATAAGTAAGTCAGCCCACCAAGGGTAGAGATAATGCCGCCGAAAATAATATGTAAAGAGCCAGTTTTTTTCCCTAAGTTTCCAACATTTGGATAATGAGGGGCTAATGAGTTAGACTCCCCAGTCCACATTTTGCTGCAATTTGATATCCAATAAATATTAATTTATTGTTCTGGTCGATATCGTGCTGCGCTAATAACGCAGGGCACTAATTTTGTTAATAATTAAGTAAGCTGATTTCAAAATAATATACTATATAAATAATTTCTTTTTAACAGTAAAGTTAGTTTCAGTGGGAGAGAGGGACAATTATTTCGCTAAAACAATTAAATTATCACATCACTATAGTGATCTGTTTCTGATTATGACAATTTTAGATTTGAAATGAGTATTTATAAGAACTCAACCATCTGCGTAATCTTTCAATTACAATAGCTTGAGCGATCTTTAAACTCATAAAGTAACATTTTCTAAAAATTATATTTACTTTGCACTTCAATTCAATTTAGAGATTAAAAGTGTTACATATCCTTCTAAAGTGTGGTAGAAACTATTTAATATTTCAAAAATACAAATAATGCGTATATATTTACAAATCAGTTGTTTTTTCATACGAATACGGTTCCTTAACAACGAGATAGCCGAACTTGCCTTTGAATAGAGGACTAATATGTATACATATCCCAATAATTTTTAAATATTTTTTTAAACACACACATGTCTATTTATACGAGCATATGTTTAAAAAGATACAGAGAAAGACTTTGGGATGTAACAAAATCAAGCTTAAATAAACCATCGTAACAAAAGTTTATGTAACAAACCTCCACAGAATAATGAGAGAAAAAAAAAACATTACTCTCTAGATAAGTGTCCATTTACCAAACAATTATTGAATAACGAGTTAGCCTGTGAACTAGTTCCCTGGTTTCTAACCAAGTCTAGATCGAGACAACTCACTACATAACAAAGTCAAAAATTATATATATGCATATATATATATATATATACAATAGAATTCATTGTATGCTTATATATATATGTGTAAACAAAAATAAAGAAATATATTTAAAATTGTAGCACATCCGTCTGCCATTCCCATTACCTGAATTCGAATTTGAGGTCAAGATAATTGAATGAGATGATTTTTCCAGGTAGCTAATTCACAACTAACCCAGCTAACTATCTAACATTGAGCGGCAAATGACTATTCTCAGCAGAAAATAAAATTATCCTATATTTTTGATAAATACGGCTTTCTCTTTTATAGTTCTTCCAGGAAGAGTTAGTGGAAAGAGATTTTTCATATTAAAAAAAAAAAACTTTTTTTTTTTTTTAACTTTTACCTATGTGTGTATATATTTACAAGCAGCTATTAAGATGAATTTGTTTGATGATAAGATTTTTATAATATTAAAGCAGACTAAAAGCAAAGTCAATATTTTTTTTGTTGTATTTTTGTCATTCCAAAGATGAATTCTGTTATGTGTTTAACACTGAATCTTTCTTTGAAAAAATGTAATATGCAAAATTCAGCCATTATCATTACAATCGTTTTCAACTAATATTAATCCATTGTATGATAAAGGTATCTTCAAGATTAATCCATTTACTCTAATCTTTAGCTTCTCTTCTCCACAACACACTAGCGAACTTTTTTATTTTATTCATAGATCTGACGTGATCCATTTCTAGATCTTCAAATTAAAATGTCAACTATCCATCTATTGTCATCTCTTCTAAAAATATGTGCAGCCCACCTGCTTTTTCTCTCATGTATGTATTTCATTTGACATCTCTCCTTACTGCGTTGAATGATCTCAAGTCATTGTATTGCTCTTCTTTCAAATGTCCAAATCTCACACCCATAAATAAAAATTGGTAAATATTAAAAACCTTTCTTTTCTAACACGTAAATACATTTCCTTTTTATATTAAGTTATTTCTTACAAAAGTACTTGATCCAAGTTTAACTTTAGGATTAATTTCATCCATTATGTTTCCATCTGCATTAATCATCTTACCAAAGTATTTCTAGTTGTTAACTTCTACTAAATCGTGATTATCAACGTTTATTTATTTTTCTGATTAAAAAAAACCCATTAAATATTAGACTTTAAACTTTTTAGTATTTATCTTTAATTTTACCTTCTTACTTTTATCTGATAACTCTTGCAACATTTCCTGAAACTCTATTTGCAAAAGCAATCAAATCGTCAGCAAAATCTAGATAACTTAAATACTTTCCATTTACTTCCATTCCCTTAGCTTCCCCAATTTAATCCACAAAATATTTCTCGTAAAACTGTTGTAATTTTGTTTTGGAGATATAACATCATTCTGATATATACCTTTCTCAATGTTAATCTTCTTACTATCACCATGTAATCTTGCTGTTGCATTTTGATATGGATATATATATTCTTCAAAATATGATGATATTCTAGGATCTATATCTGATAATCCAAATGTTTTAATCATCAAATACCTTTTCAGAATCTACAAATCCAAAGCATAGTGTTAACTCATATTCATTAGTTTTTTCTATAACTTCCCTTAATACTTAGATGTGATTCATTGTGCAAAAACCACTTTTAAATCCTATTTGTCCCTCTAGTCAAGCATTGGTGGTCGAGAGGTCAGTGACAGCTGCTTTACAAGCAGTTGTCCCAGGTTAGTGGGTTTGCTTCCCGCTGATGCTATGACACATGAGAGAAAAAAATCCTATTTGTCCTTTTGGTTGACAATAATCCACAGTTCAATTTGTAATTGAATGACTTATTAATGAGTATTAGAATTCATAAATGGTAAGAGATGAATATATTACACATTAATTTAAATAATACTTGTAATTTCTGATATAAATAATAAAAGAAGACTCTCTAGAGTTTATTTTGATCTAGATTTGATCCGATCACATTTTAAATAGTTTGTCTTATATTTCTTAATTAATTTTTTATATGATTTAGTGCAGTGACAAAATGGTAGACTTTTGGGCTTAAGATCTCTGAATCGCCGCACAGCTCCATTACTTCTGATGCTAAATCTTACAAATTTTTGAACAATAAACCATTCAATTATTTTGTGTGTGTGTATATATATATATATATCACAATCGAGGGTCACAGATATGTAGAGAATTAATTTCTTACTTAAACTTAAAGCTAAAGATTTAATCTTTTAAAATTTATTCTGCAGTAATCTTCAATAGACAAAGATTTAACTTTTTCTATTATTTATAATTACATACTCACAATACACTTCTAAAATGCTTTTATTTAATTTCAGAATTCTGTTTGTTTGCTTGTTTACTTGGGCCAAAAATCCTCTAACTGAAGTTTAACATATTTCTATCAAATGGATTGTTTAGAAATATTGAGTATTGTTGATAATGCAATATGACAAAGCAATATTTCAGGATTGTTCAGCCTAATATGTTTTTTTTTAAAAAAAAAATAATAAAAAAATTTCTAACAAAGTTTACATAGTAATTTTAGGATGCTGGTGTCATACAGTGTATTGCATTGCTGATTATAAATGATCATAAGTTCAAATGCTTGGAAGACCAATTCTGGGCCAAGTCTCTTTGTATAACCATTCTGATGCAAGCAGATGGTCTCTGGCCTTTGACTAGACCAATGAAGATCTCTATGACTGAAGATCCTGAGTGACTGAAAACACATTTGCATCTGGTCAACCTGACTGTGAAAGTAAGGAAGACAGAGAATCCGATAAGAGAAAAAATTCCCATCTTGATGGCATTCCATATAATTAAGGTCTCTCTGATGTCAGATATCACTTTCTCTGTCATGAAGGTTCTGATTTGAGATAGAAATGAGCAATTATATAGTAAGTGCCAGATGGTTTCATCAGCAGTATTACATAGCAGACATTGTGGCAGCCTAATATGTTAATGGGCTAAATTTCAAACTATGCAATGTGCAATAGATGACATTTTATTTTTTAAAATATGCATTTATTGAATTTTATGATTAATTCATTAAAAAGCATTTTCAGTTAATTAAAATAAATGAAATCTTAATTTTTCTTGATTGTTGAACTAAAATTCACTTTTTTGTAAAACACTGCATTCATAAATACAAAAATCTTGTAATTTTAATTCGTATGATGACTTTGTTTAGATTCTCAGTTTTTAAATTTAAACATGAATAGTTACAAAAATAAAACACTAAATATTTGAATACTAAAAAGAAAAAAATAATGTAAATAAAATATTTTACAAAAAAAGCACTTTTATTTAATTTGACAATTTAAGCATCACATGATCACTATTTCTTATGTTTACAGTCTGTTAAAACAATAGCAATTCTCTCTATACATTAATGCCACCCTTCATTTGCAAAATATTGCAGTGAAAACTCCAAAATTATTTTTTTAAGTACAATTTTTATCTGTAACTTTAAATAAAAGTATGGAGAATTAATAAATTAATTAGTTCAATTACTATTTTTAAAATTAGTGATTGAATTAATCAATTTATGGATGCACTACTCTTTTATTTCAATTTAAATATAACAATCAAAATTGTGATTGAAGGCAAAAAAATTTGAGTTTATATTTCTTATTATAAAAACATAAATAAAAAACTTTGCTTATAAAATTTCAATATGTTACTTCATCATCATTGTCTAAGGTCTCTCCAAGTTCAGTCAATCTTCTCCAATCTCTAGTCTCTCTTTTCCACATCACTCCTGCACACTTTCTTATTTCATCCATCCATCTCACATGTGATCTTTTTTGGGTCTTTATTTATATATATAATCTAACCTGTAATCTCGTGCATCCTCACTTCCAAATAATATATGATATGAAATAAAACGGGTTCTAGCTCAGTTAATAATTAATAAATAAAATATTCAGCATTGAAATTAAAATGTTTCACTAGCTCAAATTTAAAATACGAATAAGGTTCAGTTTATAAAAATAAATTAAATAAATATTTAATATTTTCATGAGACTTGAAGTGAAAATACAGGTGACAAGATAGATTACATTGAGCCAATATCCCACAGGATACTACCTCAATGGCATAAAAACACTATCCCCCTTTATTACTATTTCAATTAACAAACTCATAGTATTCTTACAACTTTAATAACTTCTACTCACTAAGATTAAACTAATAATTAAGTCTTACTATTCTATTTGTAATAATTTAGCTCAATAAAATAATCTCAGGTTCATAAAGTTTATTCTAAGTTAATAAAAATATGGTAGTAAAATATGAGAAGGGATTTTATGTCATAATCTACTACACTGAAACTAATAATAATAAATAACAGTAATAATATTCTTCATTGTTTAACTAATTCTGTATATCTTTTCTTTTTACTATAATTTTATTACTATAATAAAATAATGAAATAATATAATATGATCTTATATCTTCATGTAATGATATAATAAATACGTGGTAGCATTTTAATAATCTGACAAACAAAATATGTGTGGCAACTGATAGCATATAATTTAATATAATATTGTGATAACTGATTTATGACCAATAAAATAATGTAAGATTATGATTATTTAATTATAATGAATACCAATAAAATATTTAAAATTCTTAAAATAATTCTCTATTTATCTTTTGTGCAAAATTATATATTTGTTTCAATTATTATGCATATATCGTGATTTCATGCAGCGATGTGGAGAAATAAATAACTCGGACACAAAATTTTTGAAATAACAAAATTTAACAAAGTTTATTACTAACAACAAATAAATAAACAATTTATTTACACTATTTACAGTGGATATCCTTAACTTTTTTACTTTACAGTTTGATCTACCAGGTTATAAAAAAAAATAATTTATATTTCAATTATATCTTTATTTAGATTTAGGACATAATTAAAAAAAAATGTTACTATTTGGTTTCTCATTATGGTTAACTTATTACAAATATATTTATCTACTTTATTAGCAACAGCATTTTATCCTTAATATTATTAAACTATCTTATTTTAAAAAATTCATACTTAGAAAACATTCTATAGAAAACAAAATTTTATAATGAGTATGGATTTCTCAAAATAGTAAAAAAAATTTCATCTTGCAAAGTCAAAGATGTTACACAAAATATTATCCAAAATTCAGTACTAGATTTTGTTTACTAATCATAATATATTCTTCTTTAAGCCTTACTTTAGTATGATATAAATGTAATCATCAATATATTTCTGTTATTTAATGAACCAAAAAATATACTATGCATATAGTTTACATAATTTACTTGGTACTATTGTATTTTAAAAATATGCAATACTTATTTTCTCTTAAAAATAATAATAAAGCATTTAAAATTATTATCACTTTAAAGAAAATATCTTTGTTTAGATACTTTATTTTAAAAAAGTTTATATTTCATTTCTGAAATAAAATTCAAAATATATTCTATAATTCTTTTCTTTCCTTAGGATACTTTGGATCTTCAATTTTAAGTTATAATGTCCTATTCCTTCTAAGCAAATAAATCAATCTTATACAAAACGATAGCATAACCTAAGTTCTAAATTATTTATCATTTCTCTTAAACATATCTTACTGAACAATGTAGTTACATGAAATAAAGATAGCGAAAACAGATGCATAGGATTAAGGAAGAAAGCTAGAGTATTACTCTTAACATATCTCAAAATCATGGCACAGTGCGAAGAGGTATGACATTTACCTGCCTAATATCGTCTAGTACAGGGACGATGTTAAAGCTATTTCTTCAGCTTTATTAGAACATCAAATATTTAAAGAAATATAAACACTGTCCAAATAAAATGTGTATCAGTCATAGGGCTTTGTTAACTATGCTGATATTCACATAAAGACTAAATATTATTTCCATTCCTTATAACATCCTATTTCTTAAAAACATCATCTTGGTTTCCTGTTCACTAAGTACTTCCAAGCCACTATCTCAACATTATTTCTCAAGATTTTCCACATCTTACATCGATAAATAACTATCTTTATTTACAAAACAATAAATAAAATTCATTAATAGTTAAACAATCTAGCTATTCCACAAGAAAAGTCTGCTTACTTCATTATTCTATATGTCTAATCATATACAATCTACTTAGACAATATTTGAATATCCAATAACATGAAAATTTTAAAAGAATCACATAATTATTTGGTATGTTGGATTATATCACTAATAAAAAAAAAATCGTTGTATGCATATTTTCAAATCAATCCTATCTCATAATGTTTTTTAAAATGTATGAAATGCGGTACATATAAGTAAAAAACTTTTACACTTCATTCTTCCAATTTATGGATGATCTAAAGAAAACAAAAAAAATATACATTATAAATTATCAATAGTTATTATTATTACCAATAACCTTTATCTAGTCATCGTGTTCAGTAGGCTTCCTTTATCCACTTGAGCATTGCCGATATAAAAAAAATTCACACCCATACACTTTATATTAAAATATTTTTAGCTAAATTATTAGACTGTTATATTATAAAATTTTAATATTAATAAATTTATGTTTTTATGTTTTTCCTAATCTTATATAAAAATTTAGATTTAAACTAGGTTAACAAAATAAAAGGAATCAAAACTATAATTACATATTTTCTTGACGATAGTTCCTGATAAGTCCAAAATGTTTATTATTTTCTCTAGAGTTTTTAAAAATGTTCTCCAAGCATGTTAAAGTTTAAAATAAAAATAATTATTAATCCATTTAGTAAAATTTATAGAAAATAATCCTTGGTTTTAGTATTTAGGATGATAATTATTAAATCATAATATTAATTAATCCCGTGAAGCTTCTTAATCTTCTCTGCCAATATTCTCTGCGTATCCGATGCATCAATCCATCTAATTTAACTTTAAAAATATTCGATAAACTTTTAAGTACTATTTGTATTTCCATGGATCCATCTTTTATTCAACTATGTGTTCACTTTTTTATATATGTTTCCTTCTTGATACATTTAAACTTTCGTTTGGTATTTTTATAAATCTCTTTTAAAAATAAAAAAAAACCTTCAAGTGCTTTTAAACAAATCTTTTCTAAATACATTTTAAATAATTCTAAGACCGGATATTTTAATATCAAAAATGCTTCTGTAACATATTCTCCTGGGTTCTTTCTTTAATTCTTGAAACTATTTTTTAAAAATGTTACCTTCAGAAAGGATACAACATTTTACTCCTTTTGATATAATATATTATAAAATGATTCATGAAATATAATTGTCTTATTACTATTTAAAAAATAAATCTTGGATAAGCTTATAAATAATACGTTTCAATACATTTTTTAGACTCCGTATAATGTCCGAGCTGTGGTTTTTTATGTACCAGAACAGTTCTTTGGTGAAATATTAATAAAGCTGTATCAATAAATATTCCAAACATTTTTACAGTATTACAATTTCTATCCATTTTATTCCACAGTATATCCATTTTTATTGCGAAGTTTAGGTTAAATTTTTTAGATAAAATACGACTGGTATGTACTTTAAAAATTAGAAAATCATTTCCACGAAGTTTCTAAATATATAATTTTTTTCTAAACTTTCCTTTTGCAAAATACTTCTTTAAAATTATCAATTAGTTTTTGCAAAATAAACGATAAGAAAGTACCAAAAAATTGACTAAAATAAAAATTTTTTAAAATACTATCTTTTTGATAGTTATAATTTACCTTTCTCTGGTTTCAATACATTATTAATCTCCCCCTATACCCTCGTGCAATTCATATTTATAGTCTGTAAGAATACCTCATTTGATTGGTTGATTCTTACTTTAACTTGAAAACAAATTTACATATTTTCAATTTATAGCAGAATTATATTTGAAAATAAAAATTATGAAGTAATGAACTTAAAATATTATTTAAAATATTACTTTTGAATAAATTATTATTTTATTAAAACTATTTAAACATTTAAAATAACTTTTAAAATAATTTTAATAACCTATTCCATTTATCTATTTTTATTTAAACAAAATATTTAATTTTTTTATTAACTGTATTCGTCTTTATTACATTATTTAAAACATTACATACGATAGTTAACTTAATATTTATTATTATTTGCTAGGTGACAATTCCATCCAATTCTATAATATAACTTTTAAAATATTTTAAACTTGTTATTAATTCAAACAAGCGTGAGTGTGAAAGTATATAGTATACAAGTCACATGATTAATAACTTTGACAGACGATTTTCAATCTATTTCTCTGCCTAGACTAATAAAATTGATACACTTATTATATTATATAAAATAATTATAAAAAATTTGGAAGAACAATTTAGAAAATATAGAATTAAATACAATTCTCACCATCATAAAGTTTATTTTTAAAATGTACGATATTAATTTTTGCTTATTAAATATGACTTTATAAATTCAAAATATAATATTTATTACTGCAAGTTTTAAACTATTAAAATCGAACTTTTAAATATACTTTTAATATTTATAGCTGAGCTATTTAATATGGCCAGCTTTTACAACCATATGCAACAATATTTCAAGCTTTACTTAACTACTTTTAAATGATTCGCTATATTTTTATATACTACGTATTTTCTTTAGCTTCAAATTGTACTTTATAACATAATTGACAAACTATAATTAATAAATCAAAAGAACATATTCTAAAATTTAAAATTTTTAGTAATTGACTGAGATGGACTATTACTGACCTATAGAAAAGGGCACAATATATATATATAAATATATAAATAAATATATATATATATCCTATTATTATAAAGCCTGAAAATTTATAATTATTAAAGAGAAAGTCAACTTCCAATAATGCACTATTTCTTGAATATTATAAATCTCCACACATTTGCCCTCTAGTAAAATTTTTAAAAACTTAAGTGAATCTCTTAAGTTTAGAGAATATTTGTATATACATCAACTCCTACTGACCATGCTTATAACAGAGCTTGAGTCTAATGTGTGCCTGATGTTATAATCAAATATTGAAATGTATAAATTTATTTAACCTACTGCAAAAGAATTTTTAATCACCTACAATAAAACTTATATGACTTATAAATGTAAATCTTAATATTATAAGTTGTATAAACCTTATCGTAGGTGATTAAAAATAAATCTCTGACTTTTTCCTGTGATAGGTTAATTAAATTTATACAATTCAATATTTGATTACAACATCAGGCACACAATAGACTCAAGCCATGATATAAGCATGGTCATAAGAGTTGGTGTATATATTGTACCTTTTTGTTTAGGTCCAAATAAATTTATTTAGTCAATTTTAAAAAAAAAATTAAATCAAGGGTATATTTTAATTGGTGTGACTACTGTGTTATATTGACAATGTTTTTAAAAGCTTTCTTAAAGTAAAAAGAGATTATTAAATGCATAAAATTGTATTAATATATTAAAAATAGTCAAGTAAAGTTAAAAGGTGTAATATTATATATTTGGGAAAACTGGCCATAGTAAAATAATACATTAAAAAGTCCTTTAAATAAGTGTTAAAAGCTAAATTTTAAAGTAATAACTTACAATTAAATAAATAGTATATTTTAAAATGAAAATTATACTTAATAGTTGTCTTATAAAATTATTTATTTAAAAATGTAATATTTTGTGAGGACAAATGTGTTTAATTTTATAGTATCAAAATTATTCTTCCAAATTCTGTTATTATATTACTATTTATTTAATATAATATTCTTGTAATTAAATATTCAGTTTTGTTATCAGACAATAATTATAAAAATTTGTTACATTCTGTCTGGATTTAGATGTCATGTGACACAAATATTCATACTTGTGTGCTTACAAGTTTTTTCTAATAAAGTTTCAAAATTGCTTTAGAATTGTACTATAAAATTGAAATATTTATTTGTCTAATCACAAGATAAAAATTAGTTGTTATAAAATATTTAATTAGGGTTTTAAAATGAATGTAGTTAGTAAAATTAGATTTTTAAAAATAGATACATTAAAAATAAATGTGGGATGAATTAATAAAATATTATTTTAAAATGCTATTTTAAAATATTTAGTTGGTTTAAATGAAAATGTAAAATTAATTTAGAATTAAATAATGTAACAATTAATATTTGGATCATGAGTCATTATTTTTATTTTTAATTTTAATTGTGCAATCTTAAAATAATATGTAAATTAGATAATCAGCTAAGGATTAAGTAGCCAATCAAATCATCAATTAATTTTTGTATAAAAGCAGATACTCACCTGTTTCTGGTGCTTTTTACAAAATTTTGTTTTCTTTAAATTGTGCATTTTAATCAGTCAGTTAGGTGCTTTAAAAGTCAATTTTGTGTTTTAAAGTAATTCTCTTAATAATTTATTTTTTAAAAAATAATGAGATATTATTTTATATAGCGCGAATGTTTATTTATGTAATAGTATTAGCGATTAAGCCAATGCACATGCGCTTTAAAGAGATTATATAAATGAATACTCAATTTTCCAGACACGAGATATAGTATTTTAGAAAGAATAGAATGAATCACCCATTCTTTCAGACCCAAACGTTTATGTATGGGCAAATCTTAAGTGTGTGGAAATAAGAGTGTGAGATGTTACACGATCACTTTAAATTACATTTATTAAGTTTGAACGAATGACACTTTGCGAAATCTTTACAATTTATGAACTGTCATTCTTTAGTTGAAATTAAACATATATAATGAGATATTATTTTATATAGCGCGAATGTTTATTTATGTAATAGTATTAGCGATTAAGCCAATGCACATGCGCTTTAAAGAGATTATATAAATGAATACTCAATTTTCCAGACACGAGATATAGTATTTTAGAAAGAATGGAATGAATCACCCATTCTTTCAGACCCAAACGTTTATGTATGGGCAAATCTTAAGTGTGTGGAAATAAGAGTGTGAGATGTTACACGATCACTTTAAATTACATTTATTAAGTTTGAACGAATGACACTTTGCGAAATCTTTACAATTTACGAACCATCATTCTTTAGTTGAAATTAAACATATATAATGAGATATTATTTTATATAGCGCGAATGTTTATTTATGTAATAGTATTAGTGATTAAGCCAATGCACATGCGCTTTAAAGAGATTATATAAATGAATACTCAATTTTCCAGACACGAGATATAGTATTTTAGAAAGAATGGAATGAATCACCCATTCTTTCAGACCCAAACGTTTATGTATGGACAAATCTTAAGTGTGTGGAAATAAGAGTGTGAGATGTTACACGATCACTTTAAATTACATTTATTAAGTTTGAACGAATGACACTTTGCGAAATCTTTACAATTTACGAACCGTCATTCTTTAGTTGAAATTAAACATATATAATGAGATATTATTTTATATAGTGCGAATGTTTATTTATGTAATAGTATTAGCGATTAAGCCAATGCACATGCGCTTTAAAGAGATTATATAAATGAATAGTAAAGTATTGTATAGTGTATTAATTGGAATTATATTTAAAGAAGAGAGTATTAAAAAACTATAAATTTATTTAGTTTAAGTCATGCACTGTTAAAGCAACCAAGATTCCCTATCAAGTGTTTTATTGAAACTTAATTTTAGCTTTACAATAACTATGGAATTCATACAAAAAGTAATTGTATACCTGTGGAAAGAAAGGAGGGAATTACAGTCATTAAGTGAAAATATATTTTTAAAATTATTAATGAAGAAAAATATTTTATTGGTCATATTAATATTTTGGATGTTGTGTAAAGAATTAAATAGAAAAGTTTATGGGAAATTAAAAGTAAATGCATTTTATTGTGAAAAAAGATAGCCTTATCTAAAAAGCAAAACAACAGTAAAGACTTAATTTTTCAATATTTTGAAAATATATCGTTTTTAATAAAGAGTTGCAGTAAATGTTTTTTAAAGAAAATATTCTTTTAAGGATTTATTCTGAACTTATATTCTGAAATGATGGAAATAAAGATTAAAGTTACTGCAAATATATTTTATAAGACAAGCTATCAGTATTAAGAAGACTGCAATTATTTAATATTTAAAAAAAAAACCGATATTGGAAATTGTTAACTGGAGAAGAAAAATACCTGGATAATTAAAATTATCATAATGGGAATAGCTTATGCTAGTTTTATTAAATTGTTAAATGCCAATTTCCAGAAACAAAAATGCGCAAATTTCCATATAAATATGTCTGAACTTATATAGCTATAATAGATGTGGCAAAGAAACTGAATACAGGATCCTGTGGAATGAGAAAATTATGGAGAATTATTTTTGATTAATGATTATTTTTAAATCATGATTCTGAGAAAACATTGGAGAATTATGATTAATGATTATTTTTAAAGATGAATCCAGATTTTAAAAGTCGACTTTCTTTCTTTTCGTTTTCATTTTTTTTTGTTTTCATCATTTATTTTTTTTAATCAATTGATCATGCATCGTGCGGGGAGAAAAGTTTTTGTCCTCAAGTGTTAAGACAATGGTTGTCGTAGCAACGTGCAGCAGAGGGGATTGAGTGCTTACAATGATTGGTAATGAAAATATCTGAAGAAATAAAGAACATTTTTTATTAAAATTATTTATAATGAATTGGATTTACATAACTATGTTTTTCATTATTTTATGTACTAATAATAGCATTAAGTTCTTTTATTATTATTATTATAGGCAGAAAATTACATACAAATTATTTACTAATATAAGATGATAATTATAGTAAAGAATACTTAATTTTCTGTAAAAGTTTTTTCTTAAATATTTTTAAGTATGATAGTTTGCTGGGTAAATGATGATATTATGTAATATTTTTATGAAATGTGGACCAAGAAAACGTCTAAAAGTGATCAACTAGCAATTGTCACTATGGGTAAAACTTATTAATTTTTTTTTCATGATGTATTTATTTTATTTTCTTTAGATTGCTTGATGTATTTTATAGTATTGTTGTATGAAGGTATGGGTATGTGTAAATGCATTAAAATGCATAAAACTTATATGAGTTAGATTTTTTTTAAAAAATATGCATACTTTTATTTTATATTACTGATGTAATATGATTTAAAGATGAATATAATTTATATGATTCTTTAGTAAAAGAACCCTATTATTTTAAAATGTTTAAAGTATTGACTTAGTACATTGATACAAATCATTTGTATTTCTATTGAAGAATTTTTGAAAAGTGAAGTAACCTTTTTTTATTGAGTAGTCTAGATTGTTGAATTTATATATGAATTTTATTTGTTGTTTTAGAAATATGTTTGAGAATTTTGGCGATATAGATAGATAAATCTATGATGAAATTTTAAATGGTAGTGACTTGGAGTATGCAAAAGATACCAAAGGGATGCTTAGATGTAGGTTTTTATGGGGAATGGAAATAATTTTATTATCTTAATAATTATGCAGGTACAGATAACGAAGCCCTGTAACTTGTATATTTCCATGGACAGTGTTTTCCTTTGTCTTGAATATTAATGTTCCAAAAAGCTGAATAAATAGCTTGTACGTTATTTTTAGTGGAGGTTATTAGACAGAGAAGTCATGCCTCTTTTCTTTATTGCACTGTTGCCATGTTGACTATCTTATATGTTTGTACTATTGAGTTAATACTCTAATTTGTTCTTCATACCTATGCATCTGATCGTAATTTCTAGAATATTGCATCAGACAGAACTGTATTTTGAGGGAGAATAATAAATAATTTTGAGAATTATGGAATTGTTTATTTTGGAAGATGATAAGATAGGTTTTTCTTGCTTTGATAAAAGTTATTTAAATACAAATGAGATTGAAAGTAGAATTAAAGTATAAAGATAAAGAATCATAAATATTTCTGTATTTTAGTAAACTATTTTATGAAAATATATAAGTGATAATAAAATTAGTCACGAAACTTTTTGAATATTTTTTAACTTACATGTAATGCATATTTTTAATGGATGATACATCTAGAGAAACAACATAGAATAGAACAAGTAATTATATTTTATAAATATGATTTTTATGTTTAGAATACGCATTAACACACATATAGGAATTTTTATTGAAAGTAATACTAAGCAAGATATATAAAGTATGTTAATTATATTATTTATTTGAGTCCACTTATTTAGTAACAAACCGATATATATAAAATACATATTTTGCGGGTTCATCCGTGTTAAAAACTTTTAATATTAATATACTGACGTTTCGACTTGGTCACACAAATCATGGCTTGTGTGACCAAGTCGAAACGTCAGTATATTAATATTAAAAGTTTTTAACACGGATGAACCCGCAAAATATGTATTTTATATATTTAACCCGTGCAAATCTTCGTTTTAACATATATATATATTGATAATGTCAGCACTGTCATGATAAAACTTATTTAAATAATTGAGTATAAACTGATAGACATGTATTGAAATAAGTGCTACTTCTGTAGTTTGTGCTTTCATAATTTGTATATACCTATGGAAAACATATTATAATATAATTCAATTGGTAGACAATATTTTAAGCTATAATTGTATCCGTGAATATTATTGGTAATATTATTGTAATTGTTTTTTAAAAAAAGGATAAAAAGTTCTAAGTCGGAGTGAAGGCTTAGGTACTTTTAGATTTTTATGATTTTTATTTTTGAAAATAAAGAAGTATGTAATGTATTCAAGATTTTAATTGTAAATAGTGTACATAGTATGTTTTGTTAAAGGTGTCATAATAAAACTTGTTAAACTTGTTTTTTATAAATTTTGAGTTATCTTGATTTTTCACACCGCAAACATATGATCTTAAGATATGTTAAACCAAACATAATATTTGCATAGTATAAATACGATTACTTATTTTAAGAATTATAGTGTTTTCTTAATATGATTTATTTGAAAAATTTCATTTACATTATCATTATCATTATGATCATAAATGAATTACATAATTTATTGCATAGAATTATAATATTGTTCGTTGCCACATATTCTCATATTATCAGATTATATCACATATTCTATTTAAGATGCCACATGAAAGCTAAAAGATTATACTATATTATTTATTTTTTATTATTATTACATGATCACATTTCCTATACTAGCACATTAATTGTTGATAAACAGAGCAAAACTCTCCATACAGTATTGCCACCTGTGCTAAACAGAGTAATCAATGGATGCCAGAAGGCTTGTGCATAAAATCCCTATCTAATGCCTACTCATCCAATATCCCCAGACTAGTTTCTGACTTGTGGCCTTCGTCAGTGAGGAGCTTTGGATCTGAGAGCACTGCATCTAGATCTTAGGATCTAATGCAACCCTCTAGCAACCACCTTTTATCTCTACTTAACTACAAAACCATGAGAATGAAATTGAAAACATAAAAAATATTTTCAGTCTAAGCTCAATAGCTTATATAGTCATATGGGTCTGAACTCAGTTTAGCACCCATACATTTTGGTGTCTTTGGCTCTTTTACAACCATAGCCACCACTATCCTATTAGGCAGGATTGGTGTTAAACCATTAAGCATCACATGATCACATTTCCTATACTAGCACATTAATTGTTGATAAACAGAGCAAAACTCTCCATACAGTATTGCCACCTGTGCTAAACAGAGTAATCAATGGATTCCAGAAGGCTTGTGCATAAAATCCCTATCTAATGCCTACTCATCCAATATCCCCAGACTAGTTTCTGGCTTGTGGCCTTCGTCAGTGAGGAGCATTAGATCCTAAGATCTAGATGCAGTGCTCTCAGATCCAAAGCTCCTCACTGACGAAGGCCACAAGCCAGAAACTAGTCTGGGGATATTGGATGAGTAGGCATTAGATAGGGATTTTATGCACAAGCCTTCTGGCATCCATTGATTACTCTGTTTAGCACAGGTGGCAATACTGTATGGAGAGTTTTGCTCTGTTTATTATTATTATTATTATTATTATTGATAATTATTGTAACGGGAAAACTAGATAAGATTGAATTATACATTGAAGATTATTATTATTATTATTATTATTATTATTATTATTATTATTATTATTATTATTATTATTGATTATTAGTTAGGTGTAGTTGAGGGTGATATAAAATCCCTTATCATGCTTGGCTACAGAAGATTATAAATTGAGTAGAATTAGTTTAAAGAACCTGAGATTATTATAATTATATTATTTTGAATAAAGAGATTAGGATTTATTTATTAACATTATATTTAATTGATTATTATTTTAAAGTTGTAAGAATGCTATATTATTTGAAATGAAATAATGGGGGGGGGGTAATATTCTTATGCCATTGAGGTGGTATCCTGTGGAATATTGGCTCAATGTAATTCATATTACTACTTGTACTTCACTTCATTGTCTCATGATTTTATTACTATTTTATTTATTTAGTTTATAAAACTGAACCATATTATTATTTCTTATTAGTTAGAGCTAGTTAAATAATAGATAGTATCATAGAATATCTTTATTATTAATTAGATATATTTTAACCGAGCATAATCATTTATCTGAGCTAGTCCTATTTTATTATGTATTATATATTTCCCGGAAGTGAGGGTACAATATATAAATATGCTCTAAACTTAAGTGATTCACTTAAGTTTTTAAAACTCTTATTGGAACACAAGGGCACAGAGATTTATAATATTCAAGAAATAGCACATTACCAGAGGTTGACTTCCTCTTTACTAATTATATATATATAACAATTCAAACAAATCTATTCAACACAGTATTCAAATTTTAAATAAAATATATTCTTTACTGGAAATACTTTCGATTGTATTAATGACAATCTTGATAAAGATTGTCATTAATACAATCAAAAGTACTTCCAGTAAAGAATATATTTTATTTAAAATTTGAATACTGTGTTGAATAGATTTGTTTGAATTATTATATGATTTAAAAATATAGACATTTTAATGGTTATAGTTATATATATAATAGACACCTTTAATTCAGATTTATCCAAATGTTTTTTTTTTAATTTCATAAGTGGAAATCCATATCTATTTTGTAATAATTGATATTTTCTGGTTTTGCATTAAGTTCCATGACTATTCTGATCTGGTTATTAGGATCTATATTTTCAGATTTTTGAATTCCAGATTTTTCATCTAATATGAATGAGTTTCTTCTTATTCTGTTTTGGCTATAACATTCTTATTAACTTTATCTCTTCTTGCCAATTATCATGAAGTTGTTTGGTACATTTTATACATTCAGCATTATATTGCACCCTTACTCCAATAATATGGATATTATGTTTCTCATGCTTGCCTTTAATCCATGTTTTCTTCTAGTTGTCTCTAACCTGCTCAAAGTCATTTAATCTAAATTTATTATTTACAGCATTTTTTTACTTTTCTACTAATTGGAATAAACAGTCAACTTACTATGTAGTTTTCTACTCCTCGACAATTTTATTGGGTTTTCCTCTGTTACTTTTGATAGAGAAGAATGAAAATGATAAAATAATATATATATATATTAATAATTCAAACAAATATATTTAACACAGTATTCAAAATTAAATAATATATTCTTTACCAGAAGTACTTTCAATTGTTTCACTGACAATCTTTATCAACTGTTAATACAAACGTACAAAAAATAAAAACTTGCATTACCCATCATTCAATCTATTCAAATTTCCCACAATTCTGTTGTCTTTATATTAGCCGATTGTTTATTCATTAAACCACCTCTATTCCTAGATATCATCATTGCCTCTTTAATTTTACGTTTTTCACTACACCTTTCAATTTGAATAATTTTTATATCTCTATTATTAAATTTAAAACCATAATTACATGTTTTATTATGATCAAATATAATTGATGGAGTATTCATATTTTCCGAAGATATATTTTCTTTCTGTACATGTTTATATAATATAAAATATAAAGGAATTAAAGTATATTGTAGATATGTTGATGATGTATTTATATGTGCACATAATGAAATAATAGTTAATTTGTTTAATGAGTGAAATATGATTAATAATGTAAAATGGGTGTTAAATGAAGAGAAGGAAGATTCTATAAAGTTTTTAGATATATTTATTAAAAGAAATAATAATGTGTTTGATTATAATATGATTTTAAAGCCTGTGGAAATTAAGGGTTATATTCCATATAATTCTAAAGTTCATATGAGTCATAAATTAGCTGGTTTGAAGTCATTTTTGTTTAGAAATGATTATTTGTGCAAATTTATTAGTGATAAATTTATTAGTGATAAATTTGAAAATATTAATGTATATATTACTGATATGTTGAATGTTGGTTATGGAAGGAATATTATTTATAATACAATTACAAAATATAATCAAAATAAAAGTAATAATAAGAAAGTATTAAGTAAATTAAAAAATGATAAATGGATTTCTATTCCTTGTATATCTAATCAACAAGCTAAATTAATTAATAAACTTTATAGTGGTTTGTGTAGAATTTCTTTTTTCTCTTCAAATAATATAAATGATATGATAAATAACTCCAAAGCCAAGATTTCTAAGTTTGAATTAAGTTCTGTTATATATATGTTGGAATGTGGTTGTGGAATAAAATATATAGGGGAATCCAAATGTACATTACAAAAACGATATAATGATCATATGACATTATATAAACGTGTACAGAAAGAAAATATATCTTTGGTAAATATGAATACTCCATCAATTATATTTGATCATAATAAAACATGTAATTATGGTTTTAAATTTAATAATAGAGATATAAAAATTATTCAAATTGAAAGGTGTAGTGAAAAATGTAAAATTAAAGAGGCAATGATGATATCTAGGAATAGAGGTGGTTTAATGAATAAACAATCTGCTAATATAAAGACAACAGAATTGTGGGAAATTTGAATAGATTGAATGATGGGTAATGCAAGTTTTTATTTTTTGTACGTTTGTATTAACAGTTGATAAAGATTGTCAGTGAAACAATTGAAAGTACTTCTGGTAAAGAATATATTATTTAATTTTGAATACTGTGTTAAATATATTTGTTTGAATTATTATTATATAATTTAAAAATACAGACATTTAATGGTTGTAGTTATTTATAGATATATTATATTTAATGTTTTCACGGTTATATGATGTAGATAAATTATAACTTTTTGGGCTGTACCGTGTATTGTTTTCCATTAAACACCGATATTTCGACGGACTAGCAACCATCATTATCAAAGTTAACTTTTTAAAGAAAATCCGTTAGATCTTAAAAAATAACATGACTGTGTGAGAGATGAGAAATGAGATTCAAGTTCAGCATTCACAATATGAGGCTTATCAAAATGTGTATTTCCCTCAGTATTTTTATCTATTAATTTTAAGTTAATATTAGATAAAATGAGAGGTTTCCACATAGCTGGAATACGTTGTGCTTCATCAGCCCTATTTAAACCAGTAGGTCTCTTTAATATTTCAATTGACTCTCTCATGGTTCTTAAATCATATCTTTCCAAATTAGCAAGTATTTTTGTATTGTCAAAATTAGGTTTGTGACCAGTTTCTAAATAATGGGAAGTAAAAACTGATGTGCTAATTTTTTGATGAAAAGCATTTCTATGTTCCTTAATTCTGGCATTAATTCATCTATTAGATTGACCCACATAGCCTCTTGAGCATTGATTAACGAAATTTCATAAACTACTTGGTGTTCCAAAAATATTCTGTCTTTAGGTTTATACAAAAAATCTCCAATTTTTTTGCCAGTAGAAAAAGTAGTCTTTATATTAAAACAAGATAGTCTTCTACTGATTTTATCAGTAACCCCCCTAATGTAAGGCAAAATTACTCTATTAAAAGAGGAATTGTCAATTCTATCCTCTTTCTTTTTTTTTAGTATTAATGTTATATAAAGCCCTACATATGATGTTTTTATTATAATTATTAGAGAGCAGAATACTTTTTGTAAGTTCTATTTCTTGAGAAAGATATTCTTTATCAGATAAATTATAAGCTCTAGTGAAAAGATTTTTAGCTACAGAAAAAATTTGTGCAGGATGATGATGAGAATTAAAATTAAGATATCTGTTTGTATGAGTAGATTTTCTGTAAACTGATATTGACAATGTTTCATCACATTTTCTTGCAATTAAAACATCTAGAAAAGAAAGTGATCTGTTATTTTCCACTTCCATAGTAAATTTAATATTTAGATGCCAATTATTTATAAAAGCAAGAAAATAATTTAAAGAATCAATTCCATGAGGCCATATGACAAAAGTATCATCCACATATCTAAGCCAAATAGAAGGTTTTTTAGTAGTTGCACATAATACTTGACTTTCAAAATTGTCCATGAAAAGATCAGCAATGACAGGTGACAGTGGGGATCCCATAGAAAGTTCTTTAATTTGTTTAAACATTTGAGAATTATAAACAAAAAACGTATTTTCAAGGCAATGCTTTGCTAATGGAATAATAAAATCGGGTAAATCATTGTACTGAGCTATTATATTTAATGCTTCTTCAACAGGAATATTAGTAAACATAGAAGAAACATCAAAACTAACCAAGAAATCAGTTCCAGTTAGTTTTAAGTTTTTAATTATTGAAATAAAATGGCTTGAATTTTTAATTCTTGATGGAATCTTATCTGTCAATGGCTGTAAGCATTGGGCTAAATATCAAGCCAAAGCATGTGTGGGAGAGCCTATAGCACACACAATAGATCGCAATGGTATCTCAGGTTTATGAATTTTAGGCAAACCATAAAATTTAGGATATAATGAAGAATCTTCTCTTGGAGAAATTTTAATTTTCATATCTTCATCTATACTAGAACATTTAATGACATTTTGTCTTTTTCTCTAAATATGTCAGAGGATCTCTAATAATCTTTTTATAAGTTCCATCATTTAATAAATCTACAATTTTATTATTATTATCCAAACGATCAAGAACAACAGTAGAATTACCCTTATCTGCTGGAATAACAACAATTGAATCATCTTTTTTTAAATTTTGAAGTGCAATAAATTCTCCTTTAGATAAATTATTTTTTGGTGGTTTCATATTTTTTAAGACATCACAAACTTCAAATCTAATAAGATCAGCTGTCTGTAAGTCTATATTTTTTAAGGAAGATTCTATATTGCATATAATGTTTTCTACTGGAACACGTTTAGGAGCCAATGCATAATTAAAACCTTTTTCCAACAGAGAAATTTCATATATATATATATATAGCTTTATATTATTATTCACTCACATTTTATCCAGTTCCAGCATTAACTACTCTTTTTACTATGTTGTTTGACTGTGGATGATTGTGTATCATCCCGTGGGACCCCCCCAATCTTTTATAGTTTTTTCAAACTTTTCAGCTGTAAATACTAAATAAACATTAGTACAAAGCAATCTAATATTCCATAAGATAAAAATTTTTTCTCTGAGTTCCTGATCTTCTCATTCAAACAAAGAATCTATAGTAACCAATATGAAATGATTATTAAACAATCCTATATGATCTGCATGCATGCTATAAACAATATCCCTTTGCTTGAAATTTTACTTTGATATGTCTTTATTTAATTAGGGTACCAAACATAACTCCATAACAGAACTTTTGCTTGAACTATTCCAGGATGTTAGATAATTTCACCCTTGTTCAATTATGAGAATTTAGACATTCTCTAATATGCCTCCTGTGGATGTTGATAAATTCCCTTTAGCATTCCAAAATGATCTTGGAGCAGTAGAAATGTCAACCCTATCTTATACACTCCAATTTCAAGCACTTTACTCTTGAAAAGTTTGGAATTCATATTATCTATTGTAATGATCCGGAGAATAGCCTAACGTAATCTGCACTACAGGGCGCCATCTAGGCACTTGAACCTAGAAAAATTTATAAAGTAGGCAGATACGTAAGTCAAAAAAAAAAAATAATTTTTTTTTCTTTTTTTTTATATTTTGTTTCCGGTCGTTAGCCCATGTCACTAGCTCAGTGGAATAGCAGAGATTTAATACTATAATACCTTATCTAATTATAATTTCAATATTAAAAAATAAATAAACTAAGCCACTGCCAGTAATTAGCATACAAACATATATTTATGCACATATATATAAGATTGAAAATTGTTTTAGTATCAGTTTACATTTTAACATTTAACATTATTTTTAACTTTACTTTAGATTTTAAATTACATTTTAATTTCTATTATATTATAAGTTTACATTTTAATTTAGTTCGCACAGATGGGATTATAAAAGCTTGTTTTAATATGTTGCGTATAGATCGGTTACATAGATTACAATGGTCAAAAACATTTCAAAATCAACATAAATGATCAAAATATAAAATCATTGATACTGACAATTGCAGAGGGAAATTTATAAGTAACCCAATAGTATTCACCATAAGATACTTGCATTGTCACCAATAACTTAAAAGACATCCGAATAAATACATTTTAGATACTCACCATAAGGTATCATTATTTATCGAATATCTATATATTTTGATCAAATATGAAAACCAAAACATACTTAACCGATAACCAATCCATGCAAACGTCTATAAACAACTTAAATTTAATGCTTTTTTGTTTAGTGTCGAGTATGAATAGACTACATAGATTTGCATTTGAAAATAAATATTCTATCCCTATTTAACCTTAGGCTAAAATTCGTAGTCAAACTGGCATCAATTCATCTGATATATCGATGTATTCACTGTAATACGGAATATGGCAGCACCAAAAAGATTAAGAGAAAACATTGACTCTCATCAGATAGGAATATTATATCTATCTAACGAGAAGAACAATAAAAAAAACTCCATAGAAAGGAACTGCATTCTCCGTCTTATAATTCCTTTCATAGGCAAACGGGTGAGTGCGGCGTATATATAAACGATTCTGCCAGTAGCGAATCTCCGACTACATCTACTAACTACATCAATATATCCAATCCATTGACCCAATCTAACAACGACACAAATAACCTAAGATTACCCTCCCCTAATATAACTTTACAAATCTATACAGCCATTCACGCCCGACTTAAGTTTAACATTTATATAATTAATTTAACGAAAAACAAAAATCATGATAAAACTTAAAGAACAAAAAATAAATAAATAAATGGAAATGATTTTAAATATATATATAAAAAAGAAATACATCAAATAACGTTATTAATAAATTAAGTTGGTCAGATAGGATAATATTGCAATCATTTAAATCTGGAAAGTTTTAATTTAATGTTCATTATTTATAAAGTTCTTACGGTTTAAAACAGTTCATCTTTATCCATTGCTTGCCATGAACGTGAATTCCCATGCCTTCCTAAGATTGGTATTCTGTTGGCTGATTTATTTATCCATCTGGAGGTTTTTTGCTTTTACTGGTCCTCAATGTAGAAAAACGATAGTTCATTTCTCTTTCTTTCTTAGCAAAACTGAAGGGATTGAAGAGTGCATCTTTTCCATCCCTTCTCCTTCACTTCCGCACTAACACATATCTGTCACATCGTAAATAATCTATCCTTAATAATTTTCAAACTTGTCCTTTTATATTAATTTGAAGGATTGAATTTACATTACATCATCGATGTGATGGTCCTTTCGCTGAGGCTGATTCCATAGGGATTTCTTTTTATTTGCTAAAAGTTTCTATTGTTTGCCTATCTGACCGAAGTTTTTACATTTAAATGCCCAAGGCTGGTTTACATTTAACTAATTAAAACAATCATTTCCATTTCTGATTAATTAATATGTTTTCCAAGATTAAAGATATATTTTTATCTCTAAATCTTTTTAGGTTTTTGTTTTTAAAATACCTTTCTATTTTTAATAAAGTTTTATTTTAATAATTTTTTTTTTTTATCTGTGCGATTTATATATATGAGTTTAAGATGATATTTAATTTCAATTTTTAATTCTTAAAGAAAATTTTTAAATGCGAACATGTTTAATAATAAAAAAACAATGTAACGTCGTCTGTGCTTGTTACACTATATAATTCCTTGTTAATTTTGGAAATTTATAACTTATAAGTGTCTATGTATGTGCATATGTTTTACAAAGTGGGTTTTTACATGTTTTTATTTATTTAGCTGAGTATACTTTCAATGAGTACCATAATTATACCTTTCTAGTTTCATAGCATTGCTATTTATTTATAATCCATCTTGATTCTTCATATTATGTAAATTAGTTCATTTAAATGATAATTGAGTACTGTTTTCTTTTTTTTACCATATTTTAGTGTTTGGCTATGAACCAGGCTTCTTTTACTTTCATTTCATAGTTACTATGTTCTGTATATATCAAGTTGACAGATTGTGAGTTGAAGCTTTGACTGTATTCTTTTACATGGTTCCAGAACCCATACTTGTATTATGTGTTATTTTTGGCATGCCTATATAAATATTTATGTTGCACTATTCTGGCTGGGGTGTTGGTCCTGGATTTACCATAGTATACAGCTGTGCAACGTGGTCCATTTGCATTGGATCTCATATATTATTTGTAGTATCTATTCCTTTGGTAATCTGTCTTTTGTGTTATTCATTATTCTAGTGAGATTTTCTGGTGTCTGGAAGCTCAAGTCATATTTTGGCTTGCAGATCTTCTTTATTTTATTTCCTAGTTTCAGGATATAAAGCATTTTGATCCACAGTTTAATGTCATCTTGTTAAAAGTAAGGATTTATTATCTATAATTAAACCTGATAGCTATCAATCTGTCTTCCATAAATAATTACCTTAAATTATTGCTGTAGAAATCAGAGATTAAATTTTAGTCCTAATAAATGTGTTTTGTTTCAAATAGGTCGATTTAAGAGTATTTTATTAATAGTAAAAGTAGTTATGTTAATAATTGTAATAAGTTGAAGGCTAAAGAAAAATATGATTTTTATTTCTTTGCATTTTAAATTCTCTTTTTATAAAATTTAAAGTAAGAATATTAATTTCTTTACTAATAATAAAATGGCTTGAAGAGAGGTATTATTTTGAATAATTTATGAAATAGTACAAAGAAGATTTTTGATAGCAATAATATTCCTGGAGTAGTGTATATTATCTATTGTTTTTGTAAAAAGTTATATATAAGTCAGAGCAGATTGAGCTTAAATAAGAAAATAAAAATTCATAAAAATAAGATTAAAAATTATAATCTTAGTTCTGCATTATATATCCATAGAAGAATTACAGGCCATATTATTAAACTTGATGAGGCTAAGATTGTCTTTTTAGAAAAAAAAAAGAATTAAAGAAATCTATTATTAAAATTTTTTAATATGTAAAGTCTTCTATTTTTGCATTTTTTCTGAAAACTTTTATCTAACCATCTTATATTTATTTTGTGACTTCTCCTTAATATTTCCTGTATTATTTCCTCCCTCCATTTCTTACTGATTCTTCTCCATTTTTATTATCATCATATGCCATTTACCCTTGTGTCATGTGACTCTTCCCTTTTCATTTTTATTCCATTAAATAGTGTATAACCATTCCATACTCTTTCTCTCTCCAGTGCTGATGCCCATGCCTAATCCATTGCTTGCTGCCTCTTTATTTTGATGATGTTAAAACCTATTTTCCTATTTCTCATACTAATTGCCTAATTGTAACTTTATCTATTATCCCCCATTTTTTTTATTAATACTTTGTATTTTTTTTTACTTGCATGCTTACTTATTTTTACTATTCTCCTGTCTCATTCCAATCTATATGTAAATTTACATTTTCTATTCTATTTCTTTGCATATTTCATCTACTATATGAGCTATTTATAAACAACTTTCTTATCCTATGCTTAATTCCATATTTCTAACTAATTACATTTTGAGTAAATGCCAGTTCAGACTTGAACATAGTTTGAATTCTATTGAGATGAATTTATAGTCATAAAGATTATATTTATTAAACTATTTGTGCATATTCCAACTTCCACATAGTTTTACTTATGTAATAGAGAAGAAAAAGTAATTAAATATTTTATTATCTATATAGATCTTAAAATCCTTATCTTGGTTCTCCATGTAAAATTCTCCATTGAAAATGATATCGATGAATGAAGATCAAGTCACATATTTTCACTTTGTAAATATCTTATGGAAGAATTTTAAAAGAAACATGCATTATATTCCCTGATCATAATCAATATACAATTTTTTGCATGAGGTTGGGACTACAAAATTGCATCATCTAATAACTTGATTTATAATAAGAATATATGAAGTAGATTTCTAGAACAATAGTACATGTCAAATAAGTTCTTAGAGCACTACGTTCTTTTATATAAGATTACATGTGAAGAAGGATTGGTGTCATACAATAATATTCTAATTTCATCTGTTCCACATATTGACATATATACACCCAGAAATATAAACAAGCTATAAATTTAAGCATGAGACAAAACTTAAATAAGCAGTTTTAAATAATAAAAACAAATAATTTATTTAAACAGTTTAATTAATAACAACAACAATAATAAACAAAAAAATATTTCTTGTAACATTAAACGTTATGTATCAGAAAAATATTATATTGCCATGTTTTTTTTTACAACAATAACACAAACAAACTAATTTATAAGATACTACAACATCTAAGTTTCATTAACAAAATATAACTTGTTATAGATTGCCAATACATATAATTTTTAATACATTAAATATATTATAATGTAAAAAACTCTTTTTTACTATTTTTTATATTATAATAGTTTGAGTGACAGAGTATCAAAACGTAATTACATTAAATATATGCATATTTCCAATGAATCAGACAATGGGCATTATAAAATAAATATTTTACAAATATACTTTTAAAAATGAGTTAGACTTATATACATAAAAAAAAAACTACTTATCATGTCTTTGATAATTCCTAGGCTTACTGATCAAATATATTTCTAGATCTATAGTAGACTTTTAATATTTCTTAATCCAATTATTTTTTTAACTTCTAAATTTGAGTCTCTTTGTATTCTAGTATTGTATATATTTTAACTTCTACAAGTTAGCGCAATTTTTGAGTAACTAGAACAAATGTCTATCAAGTAACAGAATAGGTTAGACTTCACATATCATCATCTTCAAACTAGTATCTATTATTAACTTGAGACATGATATTTTACATTGTTGAGGTATCACATTTCAGGAAGATTGGGTGGCACATCTCTGGCTGCACATTTTGTTAAAAGTCATTTTCATAAAAAAGTTTTTCATCATAGCTATAATAAAATTAGTATTAAAAACTATCTTCTATCTTCTAACTATATACTTTTTATACCAGTAGTTAGTTATTACTGAGTTGTGATGATTTGGTTTAGTTATACCAGTTCTCCTGTAATTAGGCCATAGCAATATGATAAAATGAATCTATCTCTGATTTTTTGACAGGATGATGATAATTCTACCCAAGACAAAAATCTGAATGTATAAAATAATAAATTATCTCAGACTTAATTTCCTTATATAATATCTCTGATATCTGACTATAGCATATTTTTTCCTATACATCGAAGATGTTTTCTTTATAGGTTGTTTATCTATTTTCATAAGACTAATATCTTGATTACTAAACCCTTAATTAAGTATAATTACTTATGTTTTTTAAACTATCATGCATTTTCTTTTTTATTTAACTAAATATAAAACGAAATTTTTTTTTAATTTTCACACACACACACATATATATATATATATATATATAACTCATCTATAGGTGAAGGAAATGAAAATCACACCAATATGGAATTCAGTAGGATCTTAAATACAGTTATTAAATATACAATTTGCTTGTAACAATTATGTATTTATTAATTTTACACAATTTCTTTAAATCAATATATTTAACTCATTATTTATTCAATGATATAACTATGGATAATCATTATCAATAAATAAGTTTTGATTTGATTTTAAGTTATCAAATCCTTATTTTATTTGATTATTTATTTATTTTTTCAGCAATTTATTATGACGTTTTTATCTACTTTAAACTTTACAGAGCTCTTTATAATTTGCAGAGAATCAATCATTGGATGAGTTCATATAATCATATATATATATATAATAAGCATTAATAGCTCTTAATAAGCTTTTCTGAATATCCCTATCCTCAGACTGGTTTCTAGCTGTGGCTGTCAGCATTGAGGCGCTAGGATATTCAGACATTGATCTAAAAATACCAGATCAAGTCCAGCATTTATCTAATAGTTAATTATTAAGCAGAAAATCTAAAATTTTGAGACATCTATATGTCTTCAAATCCAGCCATCTATCTTAAATAGCCATATATGCTGATTTATGGCTATTTAAGTTAGATAGCTGAATTTGAAGACATATAGATATCTCAAATTTTCAGATTGTCTGCTTAATTGTTAACTATTAGATAAATGCTGGACTTGAGCTGGTATTTTTAGATCTAATGTCTGAATATCCTAGCGTCTCACTGATGACATCCACAGCTAGAAATTGGTCTGTGGATAGGGATATTCGGAAAAGCTTGTTAAGAGCTATTAATATTCATTGCATAACATTTGTAATGCAAGCTTATTAAATTAAGTCATGTGATGTGTAACTTAATTTTCTTGCAAATATATATATTAAATTAACATAGTAATTATGATATAAACTACTTCCCTCTTAAGCTATGAATAAATAACATTCTGTTAACAAAACATCAAGAATGAAATGGTTTCATCTGTTAATAATTTTTATTAGCCATTCATTGTTGGAACAACTTATTCTTGACATTTGTATATATATATAAAGAAATAATAAATCAGAGTTTAAATATGTTTATTGAATTATTATAACCAAGCATATGTTTGATGCTTTCGTGTCATATTCATAGTTATTATTTTGGAAAAAAAAACAAAAATTTTTTTTGCTGATTTGAACATTATTTGTTCTCTGGTTCATTGTGTATTCCCTTCATTTTGTAATGTTACAGATTAAGAGTCACTTATGTCCTCAATTGTAAATGATTATTACAATGATAATCAAATTTGACTTTGGTTATTTCATAGGGAATTATTATTTAGTCTTCTTAATGATCTGGTTTCATCATAAGATTTATTTCTGTTTTTTAAAACTCTTTAGTTCAAAATGATAGGTAATTAACTCAAAACATTCTAATGGTCATGAAACTAAATATATATCAAATATATGAATAGACATAAAATACTTAGTAGAGATTGAAAAATTTATTTAGATCATATAATTTAAAATTAGTACAATATAAGGTGCTTTCTTATTTTCTGTCCTGCCACTGCTAGAGACGTCATTTCTGCAAAAATTGCAGAAAATATTCAGAGTAGGGGGCCAAAAAGCAGACGACGCAACTTCTGGCCACTAGATGGCGCTGTTCACCATGCGTATGCACAGCAACAGCATATAAAATACATACTAAATCAACTCTTACACATTGTTTATCTTACTAAAGAAGATAGAAATTTAGTAATTTAACTTTTACATCAATTTAAAATATTCCCAAGGTTACATTCCCATTTTAACATGTAATATCCCATAGACTCTTGGTAATAAATTTTTTTGCTGATTTTGTTATATTTAGTTTAAACTAGTTTAATTTAACATACCATGATATATTGATTTAATGTATTTTGGTTACACTTATAAATTTAATGTTGTTCATAGATAATAAATGTGATTAACATACAAAAGTGAAAAATTTATAAAAGAAATTAAACTTGAAATTACAATATTTAATATGATTTATCCCATTAACCACCATGAAATATTTTTCAAATTTAAAATATCACTGTTTTTCAGAAGAGTTTACACATTTATAAATATTTTATCAGTAACTTTACAATATTGTACTTAATTCTCAAATTCTGTGCTTGCAAGTTTCTGATGTAGTCTTTAAATAAGTTCTCTTAAATTTTTTAGAACAGGAATCTTTATCAATATAAATACTTATTTGGATTTCAATTTCTTTTTTTTTTTTTTAATAGATATTAAGATGATAAGATTTTTCTTTTTAGCAGCCACATTGACTCACAAAGATATTTTCACAAGTCTCAAGAGGTTTTCAGAGAGTGTCTTTACTTCATCACAGATTCATATGTTCAGGCAGAGATAAGACAGGATGCCATGTTGAGGCAATAATCATCCTTGAAGCCATTGTTAGCATTAGAGATATATAATATTAATATGATTTCAGCTATATTTTATAATCTTAGTGCATCACACATAGTTAGTCTTTAGTTTTGTTGTTGCTGATAATTCACTTTCCTTTTCAATAAGTTCTCTCACTTTTGAATCTAATTTACTTGCTAATCTCTGATGACTCAAATTAAATCTTTAATATTTCTCTACCAATAAGATTAATAAATTTCTGAATAACCTACTCCTTAAATACTTAATATCTCACCATGTTATCTTGGTTTTCTGGCAAACAGATTAATTTCTATCCATTTTTGCTTTAATAACCAATCTATATTATATTCTCATAATGTCTTCACCATCAACTTCTGGGCATACATACTCTATCTATATGTACTCTGAAATATACAAGTAGATATTTAAACTAAAGAAATTTGAAAAGTGACTTACATCGATTTGTAGAAATCATTAGTAATTTCTAATTTGCAAGATATGGATCATAAAGATAATTTGCAAAAAAATATTTTTATATCACCTGTTAATTCAAAACTTAATTTAATAATAAAAAAGAGTGAAATATTTATCAAGTAGAAATAGTTATTGTCGTTATTTGTATAATGTCAATGTCAAATGTATACCTCGCTTCTAGGTATTTTTTTTTTTTTTTGGAATAAAACTTCTTTTTTTTTTTTTTTTTATTTAAAAACTATATTTACATTTGATTCAGTACATACATCGTAACAATCATTACTTTAAAAAATAAATTAAGTTCAAATGTATCCAGTAAATTACGTTATCTCCACCTTTCATTTAATCAGTGTTCTGTAAGAGCATTCAGCTCCACATTTCACACCTTGTAGGAACATAACCACCCCATACCAATAAAAACGTTTTCCTTGGCCAAAATTTCAAACCTTTATAAAACATGTCATCCCATTCTTTTTCCATTTTTTTTCCCCAATATATCTTCTTGTTATCAAAGATCAGAGCACACCTAGATATCCATATTGCTCTCATTACATGCACAATAACTATGGCATTATGGGGCTTGAATAAAACAATGTTTTCTTTAAATAAGAGTCTTAGATTCACAATAGGCTTATGAAAGACCATAGATCTCAAATCACTAAAGGCTGTACATTCCTCCATCAGGTGAAGAAAGGTCTCGTCGGATTTGTTACAGCATTTGCATAGATCATCCAGGCCCATTTTCAGCCTTTGGTTTAAAAAAGTGGTGGTTGGCAAAATTCCATTTATCAATCTGAAAATAAATTTCATAACAGACTGTGATGTACAAATAGATTGGAAATTTTTTAGAATTTTTTTTAATGAGGCATTGAGCCAGGAGTTTTCATTATAAAGCTCTCTATTTTTTAGCTCTTTATATATTTTAAATTATCTAAGGTTTCTAAGTTTAGATCATCCTGGATATCCCTGTATGCAATCATCATATCATCAAAATAAGATACTCCGTCTGACCCCAGGTTAGAATCTATATTAATATTCTGTGTTAGTGGCCTGAGCGAATTATCGTCAACGATCCTTAAATAAGCTCTTGCCTTAATGAAGCTCACCAATGACTTAGGGTCAATTAAATTGAGACCCCCTTCTCCAATCGGTAGCTGCATTATTTTAGTAGGTATCAGGCTATACTTCTTACCCCAAATATATCTTTTTGCCAATTGAATGATCTTAAGACTAGTGGCATTAAAGATTTTCATCCATGGTCCATAATAAGAGAGCACACCAACAGCAATAGCGTTAAAAACCTTTGCTCTGGTTGTTTCATACAATTTAAATGGGGAAAAGGCATTTATTTTAGTTTCAATGATTTTTACAACCAGTTTGTTCAAATGGGCACTCATTTTAGTTTTAGACAGATAGAGAGGCAACCCTAGAAAGGAGGAAGGCGTGCCCAAGAAGTCACATGGGATTCTCTTGGCAGTGGCCAATTGCCATGCAGCCGACTTGGAAGATTGAATACATGAGCCTGTAGAGATCTGAAATTTATTTAAGATGTTAAAGATTCTATGCACACTGGCCACATTCTCGAATATAATAATAACATCATCAACAAAGGCAGTGACATGAACAAAGGCACCAAGCTGAGGTAAGAAAATCCCATTGGTTGAGGCTTCTATTTCCCTAATCATCGGATCCAGATAAACGGCAAAGAGGAGGGCTGCCAGAGGAGACCCCTGTGGGATCCCCCTTGATGGAACAAAGAAATTAGAATGCCTTGCAAAGTTCTTAAGCGCTATTCTCCCGTTGGTCACATAATTGTTGATTGCTGTAATTAGATTCTCCTCACCCTCCACAAGTGGTGCCAATGAACTAGACAGAAATGACCAATCAACCACATCAAATGCAGATTTAAAGTCTATCTGCATTGCAAAGAATTGAGTTAACTTATTACACCTGGCATATCTGATTGCATCCTGGATCTTCATAATTGCATCAGTTGCTCTCTTACCTTTAATAGTGTAATGAGCCACTGAAATTCTATTTTTTATTCCATTATACAATTTCTTCAATATAATTCTAGCAAATATTTTTGAGTCAATGTCCTCGATAGTAATATTTCTCAGGTCATTTATATATGGAATGTGTATATTCCTATTCTTTTTTATACAAAAAATTATTCTGTTATTAATCATTGGCCAATCTATTCGTTGTGCACACAACTGATTGTAATATTTTGCAAGCACTTCAATTATCAAGTAAGATATTGATTTATAAATTCTGGCAGATATAGAATCATGAGCAGTAACTGTGTGATTTGATAGTCTAGTTATTTTCTCACTAATATCCAGGTGTGAGATATACTGCTGATCCTTGGCCACCATCATCCTTGGCCAATGGTCTGAATTACTTTCATCATTTCCCATAGTGTTTTGCAGATTTTTATATATGTGCTGATCCACATGCAGCCCTGACAAAACCTCTCCATTCTCAGTTTTGACACATGTGATACCTCTAGACTGAGGCACGTACACCTTGGCATAGTTCAATGTTGGTTTTATGATGCAGGCAATATTAGGGAGTATCTTTCGCAATCTTATAGCATATATTTCTTCCTGCATTTTCTCATAGATGTCATTATATTCTTCCTGCAGGGAGTTGATCAATGAGCGATTATTAGATAGAGTAGTTAAAGAATGCAAGGTTTTAGCAATGTCATTTAAGCGGGACTTCATTTGGTTTTGAGACAAATCCAGTTCCATTCCAGAAGAACAGACATCAGATATAAGTTTTTTCAATATAATCCAAGCCACACATGGAGACAAGGCTGTTTGCTTAGTGAAGTAACAAGAAGCTACAATTAAATTCGATCTCTGATCACAGGTCAAATTGAATGAATTACTAATATTTTTTTTAATGCTAAACTGGTGGCCACATTCTGGATCCCCATCATAGAGCCTTACCACCAACTTTACACGCAGGTGATCAGAGAAAGCAACAATTGAAGTATCAATTTCAACATCTTTTATCTTAGATCTCGAAATGAAAAACAAATCAATCAGTGATGAGTAACGACTATTAAAAAAGGTAAAGGCATTTGCTCCATATTTACTTTGACATGGCAGCACATCAATATCCTGCAACTTATTTTTTAGCTGAACTGGAATGTCCTGAAACGTGACATTAAAATCCCCTCCAATTATTACTATTCCTGGATGCAGAGTCAAGTGGAACTGCATCTCTTTAATAATTTTGGGCACCTCTCTTCCTCTATTTGTCGAATAAATTGCTACAACATAGTGCATCTGTTCTTGCATTTGAAAAGAGATTACTATGTGATTGATCTGCATACTTATGATCTGCACCTTATAAATTTTAGACTTTATATTAATTAGAATGGCAACACCTTGTGCCGGTCTAATGTTCTGCTTGTACAATAATAGACCTTTCCGTTTAATTTGATCGATAAACTGTTCAGGTGTGTTTACATTTAT
The DNA here is from genome assembly GCA_028023455.1 of Epiperipatus broadwayi. Classification (NCBI taxonomy): domain Eukaryota; kingdom Metazoa; phylum Onychophora; class Udeonychophora; order Euonychophora; family Peripatidae; genus Epiperipatus; species Epiperipatus broadwayi. The sequence goes on along the minus strand of JAQFVV010000126.1, from coordinate 2,793,141 downwards.
CTTTGTTTCTGTTAGAATAGCAATATCAAATTTTTGTGAAGCAAGATAATCAGTAAGCTTTAGTACCTTGTCATGGCTGTTGATGCCTCTAACATTAATGGTGACTATATTTAATGACTTATACATAGTGCGGATCCAAAAATTTCATTGCCTTATACTATTATAGCCACTTTCATGACCACAATCATTCATATTAACACCAGTCTCATTATGGTATAGATTTACTATTTCCAGTTCCATTTCATTTTGGTTTAGTTTCTCTGTTTCAAGTTCTGACTCAGTTATAGATGGATGCCTTCCAGGGACATTTGACAGAAAATGTTCTATTTGCTTATTTTTTTTCCTTTACTTCAGTTTTCTCTATATCAGTTATGTCAACATGCTTATTATTATCATTATTAATTATGTTGTTTTCCTTTTTCTCTATATCATTTACCTCAACGTATGTTTCTTCATTTTCCATAATTGCTGAGCTTTCATCAACTAGGCACTGCTTCTGTATTTGAGCAGGTGCAGCATTATCTAGTTCGATATCATCAATAATTTCCTGCTCGTATATAAGTTCTTCATCAGGACTATTATTTACAACATTAGCCCAAGATTTTAATGGAGCTATGTTACAGTAGTGATTTAAACGATTGAATTTATTACATTTGACACATGGCCCAGCATCACACAGAGCTGCAATGTGACCAATACAATTACATCTAAAACAAACGGGTGGCCTACCTTTAATAATAATGGAGATTGGCATATGATCTTTAAAAATTTTATGTGGGATCTGTTCCCTTGAAATGCCCTTGTTCATTTTCAACACAATTGACCATGAATTTGAGGGGATTTGAAATGCAGTTCCGGGTGTTAATAATCTTTCCATTTTATTAACTTCGGCATACGACGCTATTTCCGACTTAAAAAACTCAACATCAAAATTAGGCAGAGTATGCAAAACTTTTCCGTAAACTAGGGTGTTCGGTTCTTTCGAGACGTAATATATTTTCTTATTTTGAATTTTTTTTATCGTTGCCTCCGCTTTTTCTTTTTGATTGGTGGTAAAATACTCAATAGAAACAAAACCCCTTGCAGCAAAGAAAGCTGTATGTTTAACGGTATTTAATAAACTATTTTGATCAAGAACCTTAAGGTATTCGTTTATATCAGGTTTATCAAGGACATGTTCACCGCTGAACTCATTAGATTGCATAATTAAACTAAAAATGGACGTACATTCCGACATACAACTAGTAAATATCCTTTTCCAGTAAGAGTTTAAGCAAATGAAGGCCCTCGATGGGGGTTGACAAGAAACATTATCCGCAAGCTTATTATCACTAAAATCTAGATAACTCGTATGCTGTTTATCTGCATTTTTCCCCACATGTAAACATAAATCCTCTTCCTTTGTGTCCTGGTTTTTTTCCTTGAATGCACTAATATTATTTTCTTTATCCAGTTTTCTTTTTTTATTGCGTAGCTCAATACTTTTTACTTCGGTCGTAATGTTATTACTAACGGTGGCAGAATTCTCACATGTATTACCTCCATCTTTAGATATTATAGTTTCATCACCTTTCAAACCTTTATTTATCACCTTGTTCTTTTTTGATGACTTCTTCGTCATATTAAAATTGCACAACAATTACCAACCTGGACAACTTCAGGGAAGAAACGAAAGCAATCAGGCGGACGCCATTACTCACCGGAAGTTCCGCTTCTAGGTATAACAGCTCTAAATATAACCAATTTAGTTGCAATAATTATGTCCTACCTAATCTTTTAACTTGGTAGATATTTTCAAAAAACAAAGCCCATATCTGATCATCTCAGTCTACTGGTGATATGTTGGCACAATATTTCGTCTCTCTATAATTACAAATTAAGTTACATGAAAAAAGAAAAACATGCTGACAATGTGATATATAAGTCAGATAAAAATGAACTGCACAGTGAAATCAATTAAACCAATTATATTGATATAAAATATGAAATTTTGAACAGTAGATTTGTGATAGAACAGACAAAAATGCTTAGTTTAAATTCATGAAAATGTTTTTATATAGACAGGTTTCCTCCCATAAATATCAATTTTTTAAATTTTTTAATAGTAAATAGAACAAAATACAGCATGTGATGTGATGCTATGTACTGTGGCTTCTCCTTAAACGAAGTCAAGAATCTCTCAACAATTATGCCCAGAGAAATCTGTTAGCTACTTTATTTTCCATTCCCCACTCTAAGTTTTTCCATATTCTGCTCCATTCCATTTCCACAATATAATCTTTGTCAACTCTATGGCCTTTATATCTAAATCCCCCTTATCTTTCCCCAAACCCAGCATAAAAACCAATAATCCACTTTCTGTATAATCACTTTTTTCATATTTATTCTTCCATAACTTCATTATATGTACCCTTTCTGTTTTCAAACCTTTACATTCAATTAACAGATGCCTAATATTTTCTATTTCTTCCTTACACAATTTACAGACTAAATTACCCATATTTATCCATTTACATGTATATTTTCTTGTTGCTATGCAAGCGCCCCTAGAAAACAATCTTACGAAAACAATTTTTGTTGCTGTTTTAATACTAATGTTAGTTATAGAAAATATCGTTTTTATCAATTCCACATTGTTAAATTGTGATAATTTTAAATCACATCATAAAATATTTTTACCTCATAAATACTGAATAGTTAATTTTTTTAAAACTGAATTAATTAAGAAACTTAGCTATTTATTAATGTATAATAATTAAAAATACTAAAAAGAAAAAATATTTTTGGATTGTGAATTAATTCAAAACTTCATTCTATTGATAAACACATATATCTGTGTACATATATGCAGTTAACTATGAATTAAAGAGTTATTTTCAACTGTGACAGCATATATGCAATATGTGTTTCAATAATATACTTTATTGTACAAAAAATAGACTACATGAATTTACATTGGTTTTGCCAGTGTTACAATGGCATGACTGATCTAACAAATGTATTATCAATTAGAAAAAACTTACAGCATTGTTCAAATAGGTTCACAAATTATTAGTTACTGGTTACATTTTAATATAGATTATTACAGTACAATTAAAGGAGATAAGATTAAATAGAAAATTTTTACAGTGTATTACATATTTATTATTATTTGTAATGGTTTCTTTCTTTTTATTTATCCATGGGTTCCAAATCAAAACTTTATTGTTTATCAAAAATTACATTGTTGAAAATACATGGTTTAAAACTATATAGCTTTGGAACAAACAGATAGATATTATTGTTACAGTTCAAACAAATTGTTAGGCAGATGCCTAACAAATGTAAACTTGTATACTATGTATTTGCCTATGTTGTATTTTCATTGTCTGGGGATTTAGTTCATCAGTTTAAATACCTTTTGATTGAATTAAAATATATCCTTTGGACTATTCAATACACAGATGTGGTGTTTAAAAAATTGTTGAAAAAGAGATATGTAAACAACAACAAAAAATTAATAATTGTTCTTATTACAGCAAAAGTCATTATTTGTTTGTTTGTTTTTTTGTTTTTTTGAGGTTATGGTTTGTTTCAGGTTTTTAATAATGACCATGTAGCAGCAAATATATCTGGGTGTGCAATTTTGCCATCTCTGGCCTTCAGTTATTTAAACTTATTAGAGAATGTGGCTGGGTGCCTTGTGATATTGTTTCTAAGGTAGAAAGTACATCTGGTGCACCTGAAACTATATAAACAAAAAGTTGTATTAAGATATTTTCCTTAAATGGATGCAATATTATAAATAAAATAAAAAAGAAATTGTATAATATTACATGTACTACGAATACTATTTTTTAATTTTTTAATGTATATGCAAAATATCATCTATCTGACTTCCAGTCTTCAAATAAATTTGGCCAAATATGACTTCAAAAGCTGCTACATTGTTCATCTGGTTATTTACTCCACCATTTAGCAGATCCCCATATTTGTTTAATACTTACGAGTGTGGACATCAGTGTCACAATCTATGAAATTGTAATGTTGATTGACTTTGAAATGCTGAAATCTGTTTTTTTTTGTAATTCTTCCATCTTGTAGACACACCCCTTAACCAGTAGATTATACAGCCAGTTTTATATTGTCTAAAATTTCCATCTTAAACGTTTTTACACTGTGGTCATCAATTTTTATCAAAAAGTACTTGTGCATCTGCCAATAGAGTTTTCTGAAGATCCACTGCTGAATAAGTAGTCATCCAGCATTGTTGTTAAACTTAGTGAACAAGCTCTCATTGATTTCGATTATTAATTCTTTGCCTCTGATCTTCTGTTTTGGCTGTGATTGAAATACTTTGCACAGATTTCTCATATGTAGTTGAATCATACCCATTTTTTTGCACAGCTAGATCGATGCCAATTCTTTGGCTCATCAATAAAATTGAACAACAAGAATGGTAAACAACTGTCAGTGAATCACTTTCAGGAGAAGATGTTGACCTTTTTTTGACAAATGGATTCACTACAATTCTAGGAAATACTCGAGTCAAAGCAGAGCTTCATTTCATTCTTTTTTAGACACAGCATCCTAGCTGGCAGTATACCTTTCTTTTGTAAAAATATTATGACTTCTCTTTATGCAGAAGGCAGAGTTAATAAAACTAAACAAATGAATTAATATTTATTTTACTTATCAATATTTCTCTATTTTATTAACTATTACTTTTTATAAAAATCTCCAAATAAAATATTCATTTAAAATAGATGTGTATGTATATTAAATTCTCAGTCGGAAGTGAAAATTAAATGGCTCAAGATATTGATAACAAGAATGCGGCAACATTTGAAATTGTATTTGGCCTAATTCATTTGGAGACTGGAAGTCAGAGATGCCAAATCTAAAAAATCAACTAGATCCAGATAATAGGAAAGCATCGCATGTATAAATTTGCAATTCAAAAATAATTTTAAAGATGCTAATTAGACTGTCTCTGTGGGTATATGAATATATTTAAAGTATAGTAAAGTTTATTAAATTGTTGTAATTACAGATAGACAGTACATGAATACAATTTCCTCTTCATTATTGTACTGTAAAAAAATTGCCTATGATACGGATGCTTTTGAATATATTAAAAGATAATATATGCTAAAGAAGTTAGATTATGCGGGAACGGACTAATATAAAACCGTGAAATAATCTAATATATGTATCGCATAATTAGTATGTGGACGTCGGCATAGTGTTAAAATATTATATTATCTGTATGTGCGCAAGAAGCCTTAGTTAATGCTAACACCCATAAACACGTACCATGCAAAAGTTATCTATATACTTAAAATATTAGATCAAGAGGATAAAGTATCAAAGCAAATTTAATTGTAAAAAATATTTAATTTACAATAATGACAATTAAAAATAATGCGTACACGAGCTGACTATTTACTAAACGAGTTAGTAAACAGACAAAATTCCATTAAAATGCCTCCTGCTCAATATTTGACATCCAACTTATAATCTTTGCTAAGATTAACTTAATTCTTTAATATGTAAATCGATAGAATAAAAATACATCTATAATAGGAAGGCAGTTTATTCAAATACATTTTATCAAAGAATAAAAAGTATTGTTCAGTAATTAACTAAAGAATAGAGATAAATTAATAACTTAATTTGCATCATTTAATCAATTCGTTAAGATTTTCATTTCACTTTTGAAGAAAAGACAACTACAACCATCCAAATAATGCATTCAATAGGAATTCATGATATCAAAATTACAAGACATGATTAACAGAGCAGAAATTATTGAAGATGCTCACCAAAGAGACCCAATTCTATAAACCATCTGCATATCAACCATAATAACATAGTATCCAATATCACCAGTAAATGTTATTCAAATATCTCTTGTTTAACAATTGTTCATTGAATAATGACAGGATTATCTTTCTATATATAAATTATATCGGTACAAATTCCTACTTAAAGCCCACAAAAAATATTCTCACTGACTCAACAAAAAAAGAAAAACCTTTTTATATTTACATTATCTGCAGATCAGAATGACAAAAGTGATCTGAAGGAGAGATAGGACACTGAAAATAGTAAGAAAATAAATAACCATATTTGAAGGTAAAAACAGATAACATAACCAGTATATTTAAATCTTTTTTTAAAAAAAATTAAGCACTTACTGATTTACTTCTTCATTTTTTTTATTTGTTAATTATATATATTGTTCAGTAATAATTTGTTTGCTAACAAGGAAAAGAGTTTAGAAATCAAACCGTTTCTATTTTGTAGATTAAGATGAAAATTTCCAAAGTTTTTTTTTTTTTTTTAAGGGTCATAGCATCGGCCGGGACGCGAACACGCAACCCGGGCAACTGCCTGCAAGTGCGAGGCAGTCGCGCTGACCTCTCGACCACCAATGCAAGCTTTTTTGATATTCTACAACAAAAGTCTATTCATAATTACAATAACGTTTCAGTAATCATGAATGAAGTTGGAATAATTATTTATTTTATTCCATCAATTTTAATGGCCAACTTTTGTAAATGGATTTCTATCGTAATTTCAGCATTTCAATTTTGAGATCAAAATTAATCTTTAAGTAAGTATCATTATTATTTTTTTTATTAATTAAATTCTTTTTTTTTTTTTTAAAAAAAAAAAAAATCTAACATACTATTATTTCTTAATTTTCTGTAATCCTTTATCTCTGATGTGTTGATGATTACTATTGACTTATGCTTTTCATGACCTGAAATTTTAAGATATAGTAATGAGAAACCTGCTTTGGATTTTGACTTTTACCTATGTAAACCGTGCCAATTAATGTGATTAAAAGTAAGACTAGTAATTATAATATAATTATAATGTTACTATCCAAAATTATTCTCAGATTGGAGCACAATTTAGAGCAGCAAAAACATCATCAACATCATCTTTCTGTTAGTACAAGATTAATATCTACAAATTGGTTAAAACTCATAACCTACTCTATTTTACTAATTCATAAATTATCAGATTGAATAAGAACAAAATGCACCATTCCATTTTCTTTATATATACATGTTCAATTTTGTAGCAGTGTACTCAACCCACCAGCAGTGTCAATAGATTTAATAGAATGACTTTCAGATGTTAATGCTAAGCTTGACTTACCATGGGCAAAGACCAATTGGGCTCATTAAAAGTTCAATGTTATTTCCAATTCTGTCTTTTTCTTTGTAGTGTGTGTTTCTGTCATTTTTGCCACTTTTATTTTTATTTTTATCTTAGTGATTTCAGACAACATAAGTTTGAATGCAAATATTGGTATAAATAGAAAAACCTTTGCTCAAGTTTAAGGACTCTGCAAATTCAGGTTACTGAAATTACTGCACAACACATAGATAAACTATTATGAATATGTTGTTTAGACAGCATATTCTCAACTGGCACTTATTAGCTACTTTAAAATTAGGAATAAAAATTTAAAAACAATTTTTCATAAGCACTTACATAGTCAGACTATATAGGCAGAACATAGATTAATTTGCTACAATGTTAAATTGATAACTTTCTGTATTTCCTATTTAAATAATCTATCTCTAAGATATAAAAAAAGAGAATTTGATGATCATTCATCATCAGTTATTGCTAAACATGTTAAATTTCTATGCTAAACTCAAACAGTGCCAATTTTGGTCTCCAAGCTTAACATGTTAATAATTTATGAATGACAGATCAATTCTTATTTCCACTGTTCCAATGTCTAACCATTTAATTATTACTAAAAAAATGTATAGTGCTTAAAACAATTGATGGTTAAAGAAGAAAAAGATGATTGGCATTGAATTGAATGAATCACTATTATAATAATGAATTTGTCTTTGAGAAGTCAGGAACCATTTTTTCTCACTATCTCTATGTCATCTACTATAAACTTAAACAAGGCAAAACTCTCCATACAGTAGTGCCATCCTGTGCCAATCAGAGTAATCAATGGATGCCAAAGGCTTGTGCATAAAATCCCTATCTAGTGCCTACTCATCCAATATCCCCAGACTAGTTTTTGGCTTGTGGCCTTCTTCAGTGAGGAGCCTTGGATCTGAGAGCACTGCACCTAGATCTTAGGATCTAATGCAACCTGCCAGCAGCCACCTTTTATCTCTACTTAACTACAAAACTATGAGAATGAAATTGAAAACACAATAATATTTCCAATCTAAGACCAATAGATTATATAGTCATATGGGTCTGAACTCAGTTCAGCACCCATACATTTTGGTGTCTTTGGCTCTTTAACAACCATAGTCTGGGGATATTGGATGAGTAGGCACTAGATAGAGATTTTATGCACAAGCCTTCTGGCATCCATTGATTACTCTGATTTGGCACAGGGTGGCACTACTGTATGGAGAGCTTTGCCTTGTTTAATAACAATTGTGTGCTTAGTACAAGAGATGGTGATCATGTGATATTTAGTAGTTTAACACCAATCCTGCCTAATAGGATAGTGGTGGCTACAGTTGTTAAAGAGCCAAAGACACCAAAATGTATGGGTGCTGAACTGAGTTCAGACCCATATGACTATATAAGCTATTGAGCTTAGATTGAAAATATTGTGTTTTCAACTTCACTCTCATAGTTTTGTAGTTAAGTAGAGATAAAATGTGGCTGCTGGACAGTTGCATTAGATCCTAAGATCTAGGTGCAGTGCTCTCAGATCCAAGGTTCCTCACTGATGAAGGCCACACACCAGAAACTAGTCTGGGGATATTAGATGAGTAGGCACTAGATAGGGATTTTATGCACAAACCTGGCATCCATTGATTACTGTGGTTGGCACAGGGTAACACTACTGCATGGAGAGTTTTGCCTTGTTTAATGACAATTATGTGCTAATATAAGATATGGTGATCCTGTGATGTTTAATGGTTTAACTACTAAAAACTTAGAAATTAACCAATTTCATCATATGAATTCAACTTACATGTTACTATTGTAGCAGCATAATTTTTCACCATCTTCATGCCACTTATTGTAAATAGTAGTAGCAGTAGTAATAGTACTACTAATAGTAGTAGTAGCAGCAGCAGTAGTAGTAGCAATAGTAGTAGTGGTAGTAGCAGAAGCAGCAACAATAGCATCAGTAGTAGTAGTAGTAGTATTACCCCCACCCTCACCATGGTCACTAACACTACCATGTAATAATAAATGCAAGATGATATTGCTTATTAAATATTTATCCTGTGTTGTCCTTCCCAATGGACTAGTTTCATGCTTATGGCTTTCATCAATGAGAAGCTTTGGTTCTTAAATCTATGCATCTGGATCTTTAGGATCTAATGCAACCGCCTTCTAACACCTATTATTTATCCCTCTGTTATACTATCAAACTATGTCCAAACTAAAAAAAAACATAAATGTTTTCAATCTGAGCAAGTTGACTTATATTGAAAACATTTGTGTTTATAGTCTGGGCTAATAGCTTGATAGCATAACAGACAGGAAAATGATAGGTGGAAGGAGGGTGCATTAGATCCTACAAGTTCAAGTACACCCATCAAGGGTCCAAAGTTTTTTACTAATGAAAGCCATAAACTTGAAACTAGTCTGGGGACATTAGATAGAACAGCATAGGATAAGGATTTAATAAAGAACATCATCTTGCATCTATTATTATTAAAGCTTACAATAAATAGTGCAGAGGTGGTGAAAAATTAAGTTTTAATGACTAATAAATGCCAAATGATAGTGCTTATTAAATCCTCATCCTGTATTATCCTATCTAATATCGCCATATACATTTCAAGCTATGGCTTTCATCAGTTAGGAGCTTTAGATCTTGGAACAGTGCACCTGATTTATAAAAGACATAATCTTAAAACTATTCTGGGATATTGAATAGACTAGCACAGGATAGAGATTTTTGAAGCTTACAATATATGACATAAAGGTAGTAAATGAAAAATACATGTTGCTAATACAATAATATATAAGCTGGAAATGTGATAGAGTCATGTGATATTTTATTGATTTAAGAAAACCTATTCATAGGACCACCGAAAGTCAATGATGATTTGATAAAAGCTTAATAATAATGAAATTAATTTTATTGACTAAAATAAGAAATATATTGGAAGAAAATTTAATAATCAAAAAATATACGTTTTATAGATTTTGACATATATTTCAAAGTATATTATCTGAAAGTAAATGAAATAAGTTTTAATAACAATGATATATATAATGAAATATTTTTAAAAAAATAAAGGGGAGAGGGGAGCAACGTAATACAAAGTTATGGTTTAATATTTACAAAATATCTTTTAAAGTTCTTTATCAGTATTCCAAAAGTCTGAAGTTTAATAACAAAGGTAACAAAGTCAGTGGCAGCCCGCGAAATTTTTAAGAAGGGGTGCTTTATTATAATATGGCCATTAAAAACTAAGCAAGGAAATAAAACCACATAACCATTTTATTTTTCCATACTCATCATTGTCAAAAGATCTAAGGTATTTTTTTAATTTTTACTAACTGGGGTTTGACAAATAATAATATCTAGAGTAGATCGATAGTTTACTTTTTATTTTAATTTCTTCAATTGGGAATATACATATATTCAGCACTAACACCCATCGTTATAAATATTTAAAATAATATTTCTTTTACTATTTTATATTTTTCTGTAATAAATATTTATATGTTAATTTATAAATGTTAATTTTAAAAAACCAGAATATTTTATTGCTCATTCTAAATTCAAACAGGTATTATTAGCACTGAAGAGAAATCAAAATAGATAAACTTAACATGCTCATATAATTATTGACGTTATGGCAGCGAGCGGATCATAGCGTTAATTACGTGTACTATAAGTCCAAACGAATTTAGGTAGAACTTACTGAAATTGATCGAATATGACGTTTCTGGCACTGCCATAATTAGCAATATCTTTGAATAAAATATCGAGTATCGCTTAAAATAATTAAAAAAAAAAAACGGTTTAATTAGTTGTATTTATAAACATAATAATTATGCAAAATATTGAATGATTGTTATATTTTCAAGCATAAATTTCGTAATTAATTTTTTTTCTGAGGAGCTGCAGTGGACTATTTCTATCATCTAATAAAAGTATTGAATGTCTTTTTTAAAAAAATTAACTTATAAGTTTTCTAATTACACTCAACTGTTAATAATAGAACACAGGTTAGTATAAGTACTATGTTTGAGAGATTATTCTCCCCTCTTCTTCAGGTGTTGCTGGGCTGACCAGTGATAAATACTAGCATAGGAATTGAACCTGGACCCTCAGTTCTTGAGTATTAAAATTTTAAGATAATACTCTAACCAACTGAGCAGAAATTTCATATACTTATCTATGAGTTTCCTCCTGATTTCTCACTTTTTCCTAAGAGCAAAGTTGATTAGTGGTTTCCATACATTATGTATAGTCACACTAGGTTGACTTATGGGATTGTCTGCCATTGTCATTTGAGCAAATACAACCAAAACATCAAACCTTCAGGAAAACACAAAATATTAAATAGGTTAGGAATATAAACATATCTTAGTCTATTGCCATATCTATTTCTGTGATTGAAAATAGCAATGTCTGTAACAGAACATCTTATGAGAATTGAATTAATTATTAATGCTGTGTTTAAAAAAATATTCCTCTGTACTCAATACAATATCATTGAGCTATTATAAAAATCAGTAAGGCCTATGGGTTAAAAAAACTGAAATTCTTACTCTTTAATTTTAAACGATCTATGCATTTAATAAATAAATTTATTAATAAATAAATAAATGCACTTAATAAATAAATTTATCATATTATTATGGTTATATTGAATATTAGATATCAGTTTAATAATCTTTTTTTTTTAAAGTTTTTAAAATATTTTACATTTGTTTCATTTGAAAATCCCATACAATGAAATCCCATAATAAAGCAATGATTCCTATTTATTATCTACTTAGGTATGGATTTTTTAAATATTTTTATAAAAGCTTAATTATTAACAAACTATCATAAAAAAGATGATGAGATTCCAACCAGGAAATATATTGGCTTTATTAAGTTCTCCAATTCTACCAATGTAGCCATAAATCAGATAGTCATTATCTATGTGATTCACAGTTTGTGTTTGCTCACATTTTCATATGTTAGTGCATCTTGGAAAATCAAGTACAACTGTTTTTACTGATGGATTTTTTTAAAAAATGCCAATTTTTTACACCACAATTCTTCAATAATAGATTCTTGGTTAAATATCAAAAATGAAATCTTAATATGAGATAAAAAGTGGGCATATGGTTTTATTGCTTAGGAATTTATAAAAATTTTGAAACATCAGACCATCAAGCACCAGAATCAATCATGGGACCTTCTAATCCCAAGTTGGATGCTATACAACTGCTCTAAAACACACAGGGTTATTAAAAGATGTTTCTAGACTGCTCATAGTTTTATAGTTAACTACACAGGTACAAGGCAGTTGCTAGAAGTTTCCATTAGATCCTAAGACCTAGGTGCAGAGCTCTCAGGTCCAAAACTCTTTGCTGATGAAATCACAAGCTAGAAACTAGTCTGGGAATAGTGGATGAGTATGCATTAGATAGGGATTTAATGCATAAACTGTTTAGTATATATAGATTACATTGGCTTCCACTGAGTGTCATTACTGTCTGGAGAGCTTGCTACTGTTTTAATAATTTGTGTGAGCATCATATGATGATTTAGTGAAGTTATTGATAAGTCAATGTGTTTAACAACTTCTCATACATTATCTGAAAGCATGTTTTCTTCTGTTATCTGGTGAAAATGTGTAAAAAAAAAAAAAGAAAAGTCACTGCAAAGAAGTAGACTTGAGTTTATCAATAATATTTCTTACTGAGGCAAAACTCTCTATAAAGTAGTGCCAATCAGTGCAAAACAGAATAATTAATGGATGCAGGAAGGTTTGTGCATAAAATCCCTATCTAGTGCCTACTCATCCACTATCCTCAGACTAGTTTCTAGCTTGTGGCTTTCATCAATGAGTAACTTTGGATCCGAGAGCACTGCACCTAGATCTTAGGATCTAAAGCCATAAACTAGAAACTAATCTGGGCATATTGGATTAATAGGCACTAGATAGGCAGTTTACGCACAAACCTTCCTGCACCCATTGACTACTCTGGCTTGCACTGAGTAATACAATACTACTGTATGGAGAGTTTTGACTCTGTGAAAAACAGCTTGTGTAAGCATAAAGAATGGTGATCATGTGATTTTTGATGATATAATAATATTTTTCATGATAATATTTTATTAAGTATTAAGACAATTAATGTGGAAACTTCTTACGTAAACAAGAGCATAGTATTTACGAGCAGAATTTGCTAGTAGTAGAAAGATATCATAAAGTATTTGCATCACAACCCAAGTAGTACCAGATAGCTTTCCAAGAAGGTTATTACTATAAATTAATTTTGTTGTAACTTAGCTAAATGAGGAAAATAAGTTGGACTATAATAGGTTATTCCTAATAATCCAGAGCAGAATTGGGTTTCAGTTTATTATTGCAAAAGATTATATCCAAATGATAAGATAATTCCCAATTATTTAGGTGAAAACTTCAGTTCACTGAAATTTTAACTCTTCATATTTTTATTGAAAGTATTTGCTATTTTAAGAAAACATCTCTTATGAAAACAAATGAATTTCCTGCAGTCGGTTTTGGAAAGATTATTGATGAATATATTAAATAAGGTAGATGAAATAATTGAATTTAGTGAAAGAAAGTTTTGTAAAAATTTATATCTGCTTCAATTATCACTTCGTGATACTTAAATTTTTCTATTGGAGAGCATTTTGTCAAGTTATTGATTTTTCTGCATTTAAGAATTTTAGAAATTTCATTTTTTCATATAGAATCATAAGTTGCAACTAGATGAATAATAATTACACCAGTTGTATTTTTATATTGGACTATTTCCATCATTTAATATGAGTATTGAATGTCTTTAGAAAAATTTAACTTTATTTAAATTTTCCAAATACATTCATCTGTTAATAATAGCACATCAAATGGGTTAGTATATGCACAGTGTTTCAAGAGGTATTATTATCCCCTCTTCTTCAGGTGTTGCAGTCCTGACTAGTGATAGTACTAGCATGGGATTCGAACCTGGATTCTTAAATTTTTGAGTATTGAATTTTAAGGTAATGCTCTAACCAATTGAGCCACCCTACCAAAGGCAAATGTCAGTAGAAATTTCATAGACTTATCTATGAGGTTCCTCCTGATTTCTCTATTTTTTCCTGAGAGCAAAGTTAATTAGTGGTTTCCATACATTATATATAGTCACACTAGGTTGGATTATGGATTTTTTGCCATTGTCATGAGAGCAGCTTCTTTAAATTTTTTTATTTGTATCTTTTCTTCTCTATCCAATATTTTGATATGGTCTGCTACCTTAGACACATTTGTTTTCCTTCTTCTAATCATCAGTTTGTGTTCTTGAAAGCACTCAATGGGATGTCTGGTTTCACCAATATATGTTATTTCACATTCACCAATATATGTTATTTCACATTCATGTGGTATTTCATAGATGGAGTTTTTTCTTTTCAGCATTTCAACTTTAGGAGGGGAGAATAAAACCTCTCAAAATGTTGTGTATATACAAACCTGTTTGATGTGCTATTATTAACAGTTGAATGTATTGGGAATATTTAAATAAAGTTAAATTTTTCTAAACACATTTAATACATATATTAGATGATGGAAATAGTTTAATATAAAAATACAACTAGAACACCTTCATCACAAATCTTCAGGAAAACAAAAATTACATCAGTTTTTAATTTATTTTCAGAGCCTTTTTCAATGAATTCTTAAAGGCTAATTTGTTCACAGCAGCTTCTTACTGGCCTAAATCAAATTCTCTCACCAGGTAGGTGACCCTCAGTGATTGACAAAATTCTTGTTAATATGATTCTTTCAAAAAGCTTGTAGGAAACTGAACCATCTGTGCATGCATATATGTTTAAAATGTAAATAAAGTTTATTAATCTTTGAATGATAAATAAAGATTAAATATGCAAATAATCTTAGATTATGCAGGATGAACAGATATACAAAACCTGCAATGGTCTATCCAGAGATATACTAATATGTACATTGAAGCGGTGCATATCTGCATGCATATATGCTTGCTTCAGGTTTACTTCAATTAACCTATCTTCCATCGTATATATCTATAAATTATTTCTTAATTTCTGCACACATTAGTAATATGCATAATTTTACATTTTTTTAGAGTTAAAAGCTGATTGTGTAAGTCAAACTATTTTATTTTTAAGAAAAAAAATTTTTTTGTTAAAAGTAGAATCAATTAAGTAAAAATGTTTAAATATTTGATACAATGGGAAAAAGAAAGCCATTAAGGGAGTGTAAGTGCCGTATTTCCCTATTTATACATACATTTGGCTGTGATAGTTACAGTTGAACACCTTTAGAGTTTGTACATGCTTTAAGGTGTTAAATGAAGTAAAAGACAAAAGAAAGGAAACCAATTCAGCTATTCATAAGGCACGAGGAAGTAAAAAATTAATGGAACATCAATTAGAAGCAAAGGCAGAACGAAATCAATTAAGAATTAGAAAGTGGACACCAGGCATAAAATAATATATATAAGCATGGAATGGGGGAATTGTGTGGAAAATTATCAAATGATTACTAGAGAATTATTATCAAGAGAAGTATTACCAAAAATATATAATAATAATAATAATAATAATAATAATAATAATAATAATAATAATAATAATAATAATAATAATAATAATAATAATAATAATAATAATAATAATAATAATAATAATAATAATAATAATAATAATAATAATAATAATAATAATATAGAAGATATATTTGGCTCAATATTTCTAATCTGTATCCTGCTTTAAATTTGGCTTATTACTTCATTATTCATCAAGAAGGCATAGAAAATGTTAAAAGTACCTGTCACTATGAGTGAGTAGTCAGGTTTTGGCTTTTCCATGGTCATTGGTGAAGTTGGCATCCAGGAAAGTTCCATCAAAATGAAGATCCATCCATGTCCTACAATCTCCATGCCAGTTCAAACATCATGAATTCATATATCCATCTATGCAGAAGTCCCAAAGTCTTCATCTTATTGCTGATAAAAATGATTTCATTTTATTCCAAGATTTAACTGTAACTCAATTTTCTTTAATATATTTTAATAGCTAGTCCTAACCTTGCAAACTATCTATATATCATATTCATTATTAATGTTAAATCTGCTGGCTTAATTATTTAATATATTAAAAATCTATTTTTGCATTTTCATTTATGTATATTACCTTGAATGATGGACATAGTTAAATGTCAATTTATTAAAGGTGTTTATGCTTTTAGGCTCTCAGAATCCCAAGGGATGAAACAAGCCGAGAAGATGCCAAATTTAAAAAACTATTAAATTTTAAAAGTAATGATAACACTACATAAATTGTTTTTCTTAGTTTTTTCTTATATCCCCCCCTCCATCATATCAAGAAAGGTTATGTATCAATTCTTAGAATTATGTAAAGAATTACTGAAGGATGGCAAGTGTTTTCTATTCAATTAATTTATAAATTATATTTTTTGTTTATCATGTGAATCTATATAAATATAATCCTATATGTGTTAGAAACTAATTTATAACTAAAGCTATTTGTGATAAAATAATATATTAATTCGGTTTAAATTGTTATTTCATGTGCCGCAAAATTAATAATTCTATTTCGTTAAAATTATCTTATGTATTGAAACTCATATAATATGGTCATATTTATAATTCAAAATTCCATTTTGTGAAAGTAATATTAATAAAGTTGTCAAAATACTCATATTGCTTTGCTGATCAATACAATATAATATCTATATAAATTAAAACAGCAATCCACATATAAGCTATGAGAGAAATAATGGATCATGCTATCAGTCTATTTTAGGCATAATTAATCTCCCTAAAACTTAAATATTATCTCATTAGATTTTCAAATATTAAGATGATTAAAATAGTTATTGTGAATGGGTTTTAATTATAAAATAATCATAATTATACATTGTTAATTAGGAATGCTCATGGTTTATATATAAAATAAGTTTCATAATGTTTATTCACGTAGGTGGAAGGTTTAATAATTTATTGTTTATATCTCTACATTCCTATCTTCTCATATGTGTGGCAACGGTCGTATTCTGATTATTAAATTTCGTTATATATTCTATGTATGGTTCATGTGTCATATGATCAAACTGCGTGAGGGAAGACCAGACACCATGTACCAAGAATTCTAATCCATAGATTAGTGCCTAGTAGGATTGAATAAATAGTTTAAATTTTTTTCACTTGAATTTGGGTAGGTTTAGAAGGATACCATTTGATCGCCAATCCAATCCTCTTCATATTTAGTTACCATTGACCCCATTCACATAGATAGTACCACAATTCCTAAGTAATGTTTACTTTTAGCCTCTGCCTGCACTCATCAGCAACCCTGCATGACTTTAAACCGAACCCATCCACAAATTTGTCCCATTAAACAAATATGTAATAAGTTGTTATATCCAAACTTAGAATGAACTGATAAATTATTGTACTTCCAATCAAATTAAATAAGGCAAACATCATTGTTGTAAGCTGTCATCACCTTCTGTAACACTATGTAAAAGCCAGTAGATCATATTAATCCAATAACTTGTAAGCTAATCTCTCTACTATTCTAATTTTGTAATAAAACATATAACATTATCATTAATTAAACTTGTGTCATTATTGTGAATCAGAACTGTTAAGTAATTATTATATATCATTCAGTTAAGTTATTCAATTGCCAAACAAACACATTCATGGTTTTGTATCTTAATGATATAATATGAGCTTTGTAGCATTATAGAAATGATTAAACTCCCAAATCTTTTCAATAACTGTAAGGTCAATAAATTAATGTAAGGCTTAAAAGTTCTAGTGTAGTGTAATGTCATAGATAATGAATACTAAGAAAGAGTCCATGTTTTAACCCTGAACTACATCATGCTATATGAAGAAGGGAAGCTGTGTGACATCAGGGACAGTAATTAGGTGGTTGAGATTAGGAAGCCTAGGTAGGGGTTTAAACTAGGGAGCATGGGGGTAACCCTCAGCCTGATGATTGAGAGTCCCTGCTTGGTCTTTTGGTCTTATTGTCTGATTATACAATCACGACCATTATAATATATATATATACATTAGCAAGGTTTGGGCTAAACAATAAATGATCATATCATCATCATCATCAACCATTATCAATCCACTGCAGGATGAAGGTCTCTCCAAGTTTAATCCATCTTCTCCGATCTTTAGCTTCTCTTCTCCACAACACCCCTGCACATTTTCTTATTTCATCCATCCATCTCACATGTGTCTCTTTCTGGATCTTTTACAATCTCTTGGAATCCAGTTTAAAATTTCAATTGTCCATCTATTATCATCTCTTCTAGCAATATGTCCAGCCCAACTCCATTTCAATCTTTTAATTTTTTCAATGAGGTCAGTAACACCTGTTTGTTGTCTTACCCATACATTGCGTTTGATCTCTTCTTGTTACTCCCAACATACATCTCTCCATACTCCTTTGAGTGGTCTGAAGTCTCTGTATTGCTCTTCTATTAAGTGTCCAAGTCTCAGATCCATAAGTAAGAACTGTAAAACACATTTGTTAAAAACCATCCTTTTCAAACACATAGGCATATTTCCTTTTAGTATCAAGTTATTTCTACCAAAAGCACTCCAACCAAGTTTAATTCTATGATTAATTTCCTCCATTATGTTTCCATCTGTATTAATAATCTGACCAAGGTATTTGTAACTGTTAACTTCTTTTAATTAATCATAATCAATCTTTATTTTCATATTTTGAGCAAATCGATTAAACATTACTTTAGTCTTTTTTAACATTTATCTTTATCCTACTTTTCTACTTCCATCTGCTACTCCTGCAACATTTCCTGTACTCTGAAGTTATTTGCAAAAACAACTACATCATCTGTGAAATCTAAATGCTTAAATACTCTCCATTTCTTTCCTCCTTTAGTTTCCCATTTTATCCACAAAATATTCTTGCCCTGTGTAAAGAGTTTTGGAGATATGGATCCCTTGTCTTACCCTTTCTCAATGTTGATTTTTCCAGTATCATTATGTAATCTAATTGTTGCTGTTGCATTTTTATAAATATTCTTTAAAATATGACAATATCCTGGATCTATACCTTGATGATCCAATGCTTTAATCACTGAAGAAATGTGTATAGAATCGATGCCTTTTCATAATCTACAAATCCAAAACATAATGACAACTCATATTCATTTGTCCTTTCTATAACTTCTCTCAATACCTGGATATGATCTATTGTACTAAAACCACTTTTAAATCCAGTTGTTCTCTTGGTTGGTGGAAATCCAAAGTTCTCTGTAGACGAGTTGTAATTATCTTGGTAAAAATTTTATATAAAACTGATAAAAGGCTGATAGGTCTGTAATTTCTAATATCTTCTTTATCACCTTTTTTAAATATTAATATTATTACTGCATTCTTCCAATCTTCGGTACATCTTTATCATTTAGACATTTGGTATATACTTTGCTAAAATTTTTTCTATTTCTTCACCTGCTTCTTTTAATATATCAATTATAATTCCATCATTTCCTGGAGCCTTTCCTTTCTTCATACATTTAATTGCATGTCTCACTTCTTCATTTAAAATTCTGGGTAATTAGGAAGATGTAATAGATATAGGAGGTACTTGTTCTTTATTACTATATAATTCTTGATAAAAATATTCTACCAATTTCATGATGTCATCTCTCTTTTTAGTAATAATTCCATCTTTTTTTCTTATTGCAGATATAAATTTCCTACCAATACCAAAATGTTGTTTAACATTTTTGAGACGTTATTTTCTTCTACAGCTTTCTTGCTATTTCACAGTTATACTTTCTTATATCATTTTCAACTCTTTTCCGTACCATTTTACAAAATTCGAGATATTCAATTCTTTTTAATACATCATTTTTGTATATCTTCATATTCCTTCTTTTCTTCATAAATTCTCTAGTCTCAGTAGAAATTTTATTAGTCAATTGCTGCTTTTTTCTACTAGCTATGTTTGTTGCAGTTTTTAAAAGTGTATCAGTTATTTTCATATTAATTTCATTCAAATCTGTATCATGTTCAAAATCTCCTAACACTTGAAACCTATTTGTAAGTTCTAATTTAAATTCATTAGAATGTTTCTGAAGATTAGGAATATCAACTGTAAATATTGTTTTTCTTAATAATTTTTGTCTCTCTAGTTTTACATTAACACTAACTTACACCTTACTAATCGATGATCACTTCCTGTGTTAAATTTATTAAGAACATTACAATCTTGAAATATGTATTTTCTGTTAGTCAAAATATAATCCAATTCTGCTGTACCTTCATTTGGATGCTTCCATGTCCATTTCCTTTTAACATTTTTCTCAAAAAATGAATTCATAATATAAAGTTTTTCTTTTTCTGCAAACTCCACAAGTCTATGTCCTCTCTCATTTCTATTACCATAACCAAAATTACCTACAGCACTTTCATCTTTCATTTATTTACCAATTCTAGCATTAAAGTCTCCCACAATGATTTTAAAATGTTGTTTACTCTGATCAAAAGCCTTTTGTACATCCATATAAAAATCTTCTACTACTTCATCACTATGAGAACTTGTTGGGGCATAAACCTGAATTATCTGCATTTGGTATCTGCTATTAAGTTGTATAACTAATCTTGCCACTCTGTCTGATACACCATCAATCTCCACAATATTGTTCTTCCACTTTTTATTTATAATGAATCCTACTCCACTTGTATTTCCAATATGTGTGTCTTTATAATAGAGTATATGTCCACTTTTAAATCAATTGTTTCTTCTCCTTTTCTTCTAACTTCACAAAGTCCAATAATGTCCCATTTAATATAAGACAGTTCTTCTTCTAATTCTTGCAATCTTCCTTCACTTGAAAGTGATCTGCAGTTGTAAGTACCTAAATAAAAAGTCATCATCAAATGGCAGCTGGGTCGAATCAGGGTATTTTTACCCTCCGCCTTCGCCCAAGCTGTTGTTGTGTTTACAGTCCTGGGAATAAGGGATGTTTATTTTTTCTGTCATAATTGTATATATGTATTGGAAAAATATTTATCATTTATACATACATTATTCTGTCTTATCAGGACTGAGAAGAAAGAATGGTGTTTCTTGATCTTAAACTCAGAGGTAAAAGCAATAAACTAATGTGGTAATGATGTTGGTGGAATCATGTTCTATACTATATGATAATACATATAATAAACTCATGAGAACATATATATATATCAGTATTTGTGTATGCAAGAAACCATAATTAATGGTAACAGAATGATTGTGCATGTGAATAAATTAATTCATACAATTACTAATCCTTATTCATATAATCACAGATTATAATGAACTTTAGAGATTAAAAAGTAATTTCTATTTATTATTTATTTTTTTATTTATATACATTTATTGGCAAGTGAGTAAGCTTTTGTTGTTAAGTTTAAATTGTCTTAGTTTTTCTCTTTTAATAAAGTTATTGAAGTTACCTAGCTGAAATGAAAAGAATACTCTGAGAACAAAACACACAATAATGATACTGGAATAATTTTTTGGATCACTAATGGATTTATTTGGTCTTAAGATTACTATAGTTTTGCTTATATGCCAAGTCTTTTTGTAATAATGTTACTAAAAAGTTTTGGCTTTAGATTCTACATCTTTTAGAAACTTTGAAAATATACTATCTGTTTCTGGAATATTTTCTGGTTTATGACAATCAAGAGATACAGATTTTATTTGATTGGAATTAGTGGAATATTGGAAAGAGAAGCTTGAATCTCTACACTAATGTTACTTTTTTTTATTCTATCAATTTTGGGTTTACAATTCTGAGACATAAGATTGGCAATCTTATTAGTAATAACAGTAATAGCTCTTTTAGAGACACATATATTCATCAAGCTTTTATAAAAATTGGAAGATAGATTTTGTAAAGTTTTACTTTTTTGTGATCTCTATCCAATTTTCTCTGCTAGCATCATCCAGAGATTTTATAAGTTTGCAACAAATTTTCAAATCATTGGTAGATAAAATTGGATATAAAGAGCAATGCTGATATTGTTCTAATCTATAATGAATTGCTGATATTGTTCTAATCTATAATGAATTGTTTCAATATCCTTGAGGATGACCCTCTGGAAACTGTTATTATGAGTTTGTTAAATCTATTATTACAAGAAGGAATTGGAGAGCTTTTTAAATATTCTTTTCAAAATATCCAGTTTAATTTTCATTAAATTCCATCTTGGGAATAGAATAGTTTTTAATTATATAGGAATATGAATTCCAAAAGTGATTAGATTTGGATTAGACTGACTTTGGGGGATAATGTTTCAATTATAATAGTTCAACAGTTAATGGTAAACCATTTTTGTCAAAACAAAACATAAATCAGAAGGTTCCTGTTTTCCATATACCTGAATGCAATTTTTTCATGCTTAGCATTATAAAGCAAGCACATGTTATTTATTTACATCTATTCTAAAAGATGACAATCTGTTTGATCATCATTTACGTATCCCTAAAAACTATTATAAGAATTAAAATATCCTACAAATTCAGAATGTATAGGACGATGGTAGGGCCTGTTTCTATTGGTATGTTTACAAACATCACACATATAAAAATTATCTGTCTGAACTGTGATTGCTATATCATTTGAACTAACTTTAGTGGAAAATTGTTTTACAAAATGGTTCAAAACAAAAGTATCCATACAATGTTTACAATGTATCCTATCAATTATTAATGTAAATCCAGGAATTTTAAGAAAATACGAATTATTAGAAAAATGAGAGTCTTCTGATGTACAATTACACCAACATTATGTTAAACAATATCTCCATTTTTGATTTTAATATAATTTAATACACTGCACAGACTTACACATACCTGAACATATAATGTAACATATAAGAGATTCGAACTCAGACTTTCACATAACCCTCAACTCTCCGTGCCATGTCTCTCCATGTCTGAATTCGAATCCCTTATAGATTTTAATATAAGTAAATTATTATCTCTGATAATGTTCTCTAAATAAATGAATTTATTTATAAGCATTGTTATATTTAAAAAAAAAAAAAAAAGGCAGCAAGTAGAGGAAATGATGTGTAACTCTATACATTGTTCATACAAATACAAGATATTAAAGAAGGTTTATATAAAATAGGATTTAAATATAATCTTATTACCATAAAATCTATAATAGAATAAGAGATTTATCTATATTTTATAGATCCTAAATATTTCCCTATTAGAATACGTTATCAAAATGTTATCTTAGTTTTTATCCTTTTATCTAGGTATAACATTTACTTGTCTCTAGATAAATAATATATCAACGTGGACAATTTATATAGATCATAAATAATAAAATGTATATTTGACTTATAGTCATGACCTAACTCTTTATGGCTTATATTCCTACCTTATTACTGCGTGCATTTTTAAAGCATTATTTATTCATTTAAATAAACACATTTATAATCTGATACCATTAATATCAGATAAGTATATAAGAAAGTAAGATATAAGATCTACAAGACTAGAGCGTCTCATAATTAATAAGAAAATTTAATAATATCATTATCTAATAATAACAACCTATCTCTAATACAAAAATACATGCAAACATTTTATATTAATTTAAATATATAGGGTATATGAGCACAGACATTCACACGACCCACCACTCTCCACTCTATCTCATAATACTGATACACTTCAACACATATATGTTGAAAAA
Organism: Epiperipatus broadwayi; assembly: GCA_028023455.1. Classification (NCBI taxonomy): domain Eukaryota; kingdom Metazoa; phylum Onychophora; class Udeonychophora; order Euonychophora; family Peripatidae; genus Epiperipatus; species Epiperipatus broadwayi. The sequence continues at coordinate 2,769,199 of JAQFVV010000126.1, read as the reverse complement.
ATAAATAATCATCAATATATGTATTTCATGCTAAACCAGCAGTTATCTGTTGGTCCAGATTATCATCTCTACATATATACGCTATAAGTGCTCAGATATATATTAAGATAGCCAAACCTCATACTTTAATGGACAGGCTTTAATCCACCCCTCACTCCAACTCTTCAACCATTCATCCATCTGAAGATCTGATGATGGAACGCTCAAAGGCCACCCTGAGATCGAGATTCTCATCACACCCATGTTGACCTAAAGTCAATCTGACACGGACTAGAACGACGATATATATTAACACATACAATTAAAATATTGCACAAAACCATAATTAAGAAAATAAATTATTAAACCACCATTATCCATTAAATTTTGTGAATAATTTAATCCAATTGCTCTATGCAGCACGTTTTTCTGTAAATTCCAGTAATAATCTTCCCTTTTTTGAATATACTCACTATTTTATTCCTTTTTTTTTTTAAATTCCACGTTATAATATATGATTAGTTCATCATCATTAATTTTCCAAAATTTTATTGACAGGTGAGATAAGACTCTTTTAGTGATATTGATCCACTTATGATATAAGTATTTTATTTTAAAGACCAATAATATTGTTTACCACAATTTTTAAATCCATTCTGAAGTAATTATGTCGCAGATCCTAAGCAATTAAGTTTCCTATTAACTATCCTTTTAAGAAATGAGGTATATTAATCTACTTTGATCTGCCACAAGATTAGTTTTTGTAAAATTAGCAAAAATATAACCATTCAATTAAATCAGAACTTCCCAGGTGTGTTTAAATAAATATTCACATGAACCGGAAAAACAAAAGCAAAATCTGATCGACTTAAGGTAGCAAGATTAATAATTCCAAAACTAATAAGAGTACCTAACCATACAGTAATCAATGGATGCAGGAAGTTTTGTGCACAAAATTCCTATCTAGTTCATACTCATCTAACATTCACAGACTAGTTTTTAGCTTATGGCTTTCATCAGTGAGGAGCCTTGGATCTGAGAGTGCTGCACCTAAATCTTAAGATTTGATGCAACTCTACAACAGCAATCTTTTAACTTAATAACTAACTATAAAGCTTTGAGTCCAAAATAAAACACAATAAGGTTTCCAATTCATGCTCATTAGCTTGTACAGGCATATAGATCTGAACTCAGTTCAGCATTTATTTTTGTTATCTTTGCTTTTTTTAAAACTTCAGACACTATTATCCTATGGGCAGATTAGGTATAAAACCATCAAAACATCACTGATGACCATTTCATATGCCTACACATGCTGTTAATAAGAATACCTAATTATCCATACAGTACCACCACCAAGTGCAAACCTGAAATTAGTTTGGGTTGGAAACATCGTGGTGTTTCCATCTTAAATTCCTAGCTTTATTGTTAAACAAATAAGTAAAAGGTGATTGCTAGAAGGTTGGTTGTATTAGAGCCTAAGTTTTAGGTGCAGTGCTCTCAAATCCAAGGCTTCTCACTGATGAAAGCCACAATGTAGTAACTAGTCTGGGGGTGTTCGATGAGTAGGCACAAGATAGAGATTTTATGCACAAAGAAGACTTGCACTTAGTCACACTACTGTATGGAGAGTTACAGCATGTATAATCATATGAAATGGTGATCATATGAAGTTTTGATGGTTTTAATTCCAAAACTATTTGAAGCCTCAAATATTTTGGCTATATACTTTTAAATAATTCATTGGTTGAAATGAGAATTTTTATTCAATTAAAATTTTTATCAGCTTTAAGGTAAGCAATTACTTATTCTGCTATTATTAAGTTGTGTTTGATGATGATAATCTAAAGGTTCACATCTGCCTCTGAATGTGAATCATCAATGGTTTTCTCTAGTCAGACATGGCAGAAATCAAGTAGCCATAATAGTAAATTGAATACTTAAAATTATAAAGTTTACCAAATAAACTTGACATGTATAGAATCTCGAATTTTATCGACTGCTTGCTTTTATACTGTAAGACACATAATTGAAAAAATTATAAAGATTCAAACTCTTCATTCACTCAGTTTTAGTTTTTATGGGAAACTTGGGAGCAGCTGCTTAGCAATAAATTCTTCCAAATGATGGGAATCTTTCTTCTAGGTTTCAATGTGGCAAAATAAGCCATATTACATTACATTTTAGATATATAAACCTTTTTAAAATAAAATTGTTATAAAGCTAAATATACAATTCATAATCATCATCAAACATTATCAATCCACTGCAGAATGATCTTTCCAAGTTCAATCCATCTTCTCCAATCTTTACCTTCTCTTCTCCATATCATGCCTGCACATTTTCTTATTTCATCCATCTCACATATGGTCTTTCTGGGTTTTTTATAATCTCTTGGAATCCAGTTTAAGATTTCAATTGTCTATCTATTATCATCTCTACTAGCAATATGTACAATCCAACTCCACTTCAATCTTTTAATTTTTTTCAATGAGGTTAGTAACATCTGTTTATTCTCTTACCCATATATTGTGTTTTTGTTCTCTTTTTGTTACTCCTAACATGCATCTCTCCATATTTATTGGAGTTGTCCTAAGTCTCTATATTGCTCTTCTATTAAGTGTCCAAGTCTCAGATCCATAAGTAAGAACTGATAAAACACATTAATTAAAAACCTTTCTTTTCAAACACATAGGCATATTTCCTTTTAGTAGCAAGTTATTTTTACCAAAAGCACTCCAACCAAGTTTAATTCTATGATTAATTTCATCTATTATGTTTCCATCTATATTAATAATCTGACCAAGATATTTGTAGCTATTACCTTTTAACTCATCATAATCAATATTTATTTTCATACTTTGAGAAAATCCATTGAACATTACTTTAGTCTTTTTAACTTTTATCTTTAGTCCTACTTTCATCTGATAACTCCTTCAACATTTCCTGCAGCGCTAAAGCATTATTTGCAAAAATAACTATATCATCTTCAAATTCTAAATGACTTAAATAATCTCCATTTACTTTCACCCCTTTAGCTTCCCATTTTAATCCACAAAATACTTCTTGCAGCACTGCTGTAAAAAGTTTTGGAGATATGGAGTCACTCTGTCTTACACCCTTTTCAATGTTGACTTTCCTAGTATCATTATGTAATCTAATTGTTGCTGTTGCATTTTTATAAATATTCTTCAAAATATGACAGTATCCTGGTTCTATATCTTGATGATCCAATGCTTTAATCATTGAATAAATGTTTATAGATTCAAATGTTTTTTTTATAATCTACAAATCCAAAGCATAATGGCAACTCATATTCATTTGTCCTTTCTATAACTTCTCTCAATACCTGGATATGATCTACTGCACTAAAACCACTTTTAAGTCCAGCTTGTTCTCTTGGTTGGTGGAAATCTAATGTTCTCTGTAGACGAATTGTAATTATCTTGATAAAAATTTTGTATAAAACTGATAAAAGACTGATAGATCTGTAATTTCTAATATCTTCTTTGTCACCTTTTTTAAATATTAATATTAATACTGCATTCTTCAAATCATCTGGTACATCTTTATCAGTTAGACATTTGGTATTTAACTTTGCTAAAAAAAATTCTATTTCTTCACCTGCTTCTTTTAATATATCAATTATAATTCCATCATTACCTGGAGCTTTTTCTTTCTGCATAAATTTAATTGTATGTCACACTTCTTCATTTAAAATTCTGCACAATTCGGAAGATATAATTGATATAGGAGGTACTTGTTCTTTATTACTATATAATTATTGATAGAAGACTTCTACCCATTTCATGATGTCATCTCTCTTTTTAGTAATAATTCCATCTTTTTTTTTTTTATTGCAGATATAAATTTTCTATCATTACCAAAATGTTGTTTTACACTCTTGAGATTTTTATTCTCTTCTACAGATTTCCTTGCTAGTTCATAGTTATACTTTCTTATATCATTTTCAACTTTTTTCCACCCCATTTTACAAAATTCGAGGTATTCAATCCTTTTTAACACATCATTTTTGTATATATTCATATTCCTTTTCTTCATAAATTCTCTAGTCTCAGTAGAAATTTTATTGGTCAATTGCTGATTCTTTCTATCAGCTATCTTTGTTGCAGTTTTTAAAAGTGTATCTGTTATTTTCTTATTAGTTTCATTCAAATCTGAATCAAGTTTTCTTATTAGTTTCATTCAAATCTGAATCAAGTTCAAAATCTACTAATACTTGAAAACGATTTGTAAGTTCTAATTTAAATTCATTAGAATGTGTCTGAAGATTAGGAATATCAACTTTAAATATTGTTTTTCTTAATAATTTTTGTCTCTCTAGTTTTGCATTAACACATATCTTACATCTTACTAATCGATGATCACTTTTCTGTGTTAAATTTATTAAGAACATTACAATCTTGAAATATGTATTTTCTTTTAGTCAAAATATAAATCAATTCTGCTGTACCTGTCTTGCATTGGTGGTCGAGAGGTCAGCGCAACTGCCTTGCACTTGCAGGCAGTTGCCAGGGTTGCGGGTTTGTGTCCCGGCCGATGCTATGACACTTAAAAACAAAAAATTCTGCTGTACCTTCATTTGGATGCTTTCATGTCCATTTCCTTTTAACATTTTTTCCAAAAAAGGAATTCATAATATAAAGCTTTTCTTTTTCTCCAAACTTCACAAGTCTATGTCTTCTCTCGTTTTTATTACCATAACCAAAATTACTCACAGCACTCTCATCTTTCATTTGTTTACCAATTTTAGCATTAAAGTCTCCCATAACAATTTTAAAATATTGTTTACTCTGATTAAAAACTTTTTGTACATCCATATAAAAATCTTCTACTATTTCATCACTATGGGAACTTGTTGGGGCATAAACCTGAATTATCTGCATTTGGTATCTGCTATTCAATTACTTATCCTTATTTTGATATTGAACATTATATGAAAACTTTACCTATTAAAATAAATATTTAATTTTTAAATCGATCGTTCTCGTATTACAAAGGATTTTCTGTTATTCCTATCGCTTTGTACTATATATATTTTTAACTTCTAAAGAACATTATTTTATTATAGCTAGACATAAAAACAAACAGACACACATTTAAATGTTATATGTAAGTTAAGTTTGTTTATCCGTGATCTTATGTCAGATATAAATCATTGAATTTATCTTAATCGTAATAAAGGACATTTAACAATAAATTGTCCTTCAGTGTAGTGTAGGATTGGTAACTTAATTTTGTTAATAAATGTGTCTATCAATTTTGAATCTAACCACGATTTTAAAATTTCGATACACATTTTTCAACTTGTTTTAAATATATTCATTATCATAATATATATATATATATAACAATCTGAATTCGAGGTTTGTCTTTATTATGGTTGGTGAATTACAAATGCATAGTTATCAGTGTTACAAGTAGTACTTGGGAAGAAAGGATGAAAGTCACTTTTTGAACAATAACACTTTCAGCCTATGAATGGTTTGCCTAATGTGCAGGAACAATGATGTCAGTAGCTAGCAGTTTCCTGATCTAGGCTACAAACATGCTCACTGCATTATGCTAAATAATGAACAACATGGTTACTAGTACTTGATGTTTTATAGCTGTCTGATGTTTGTTGTTTAGCACTCTCAAATAGATTTCTAATATATACAGCCAAATCCCATTTTTATTGAAAACAAACTAGCTCTCTAATTGATCTGTTCATATCACTAGGTATTTATTTGCTTTCACTGTCATTTCGTTAGACATCATGTATTGTACATTCAATCCAATAACAGTCCACAACTTTCCCTCTTCCTGGGATTAGTTTTGGAGTACATAGTCCTTAAGATAGCTGCTTGGATAACAAGGTCATCCTGCTTATCTCCTGACCTGGTTTCCTCCTCATTGTGTCTGGTTTCATTATCACCATCATCAGGTTTAGGTCTACATTTGGTCTAACTTTTTTATCAGATCTGGTAAAGTTTTCATTATAAAATAGTCTGGCTTTAACTTATCTCTATGCATATATTAGTGTTATTAATCTACAATTTGGCCAACCAAACTCATTTTATATTCCCTTTGAAGATACGGCATAGTACTGATACCTATCTGCATTTCAGTAATTTCATTTTCTTTATGGCCATACTTATTAGGCTTAAAGAATGACAAGTTTGACCTAAAAGCTCTGTTAAATAGCAATTCTTTCTTGTCCTTTAAACTAATCTTTCAGGGTGAAATGGTAAAGCTCTTAACAACAATAATGATTTAACTCCTTTATTTAATTAAAGATAGCCAGGCTAACTTACATACAGTGATCCAGTTTATCACCAAACATGAGTGAGCAATGAACCAGTTATGGACTAATAGATTGCTTTGCACAAAGATCAATACAGCAAAAGTAAATAAATAGTTTTAGTAGGCATTGTAACTTTTATCATTGCTTTATTCAAGAGTAAAATTTGCTTGCCTTAATAATCAGTAATAATTCAACTGCTAGTTTGTAGGCTGTTGTGTTTGGTTGGGCTTACAGATTCATTTCCAAACTAACAGACACAAAAAGGATAACTACTCAGCAATTAATATGTACAATTTATTAGATCAAAAATATACAAACATTAGTTAAACAAACAAATAAATACAGTTGATACAATTGAATGCTGAGATAGTCGAGCCGAGTATGAAACTCACTTCTAGCTAAATGATTAGCCTGCATCATGAACTCTGGTAAGATTTCCAACTATGTATTTAGCTTGCCTTGAGTCAGCTCTAATTCAGAAGTAGCAGTTTCCAGTCCATAAGTGGACTTGCCTTACTGCGTGGACATCATGATAATGAGAAAGAGATACTACCCTTGTTGATGGCAGAGCATTTAATGGAGAGCATATTCAGTCGTTCAGGTTGACAGAAGTAATTGCTCTCTTCCTTGCCTCCAAAAGGCTGACTATTTAATAGCAGATCCCCTACCTTACTGGAAACATGCAGATTTGGTGCATGAACCCCAGTGAAGGATTTAATCTTTTTGGGAAGCAATTGGGTGCTAGCCAATCAAGTAAGGAATCTGAAATAGTCCACTTCTGAAGGCAGGGTCAGATTGACACAGGCAATAATTTTTTATTATTAATGACAGCCTAAGCATTTTTGATACAATGGATACAGTAGATTTAGTATTCAGCACCATTGTTATTGGCATATCATTAACTGTAATTCAGACTTTGAGAGCTGCATCAATATCTTTCCCATTATTTATAGAAGAATTGATTTTATAAAATTCTGCTTTACCCTTCAAGGTTTTAGAATCACATCTCCTAATCATTTCTGATTGGCTTGCTGTCATTTTCTTTTTAAGTGCAATGTTTTGATATACCCATATGATTACAATATTTGCAACGTGTATGTAAGTATACAGTTGTGTGTGCATGCCATCATAGGTAGCATCTATCACAAACTTTTGCAAATTGCATTTTTTTAAATTTATTTTGGTAGTCTTTAGTAGCTAAAGGCTTTTTGTTTTGATCAGCTGGATATTCATCAGATCCAGATTTCTGATTTTTTTTAAAATTCACTTAACTCATTGATGATGTAGCTACAATCATCTGGGAGACTGCAGATTTAAAAGGGATTTTGATTTTTAAATAGGTTGGCCCTAAGGCTATGACATTTCATTCCATGAATAAAATGGTCTCTAATAATTATATTTAGAGAATCTTTGCATTGTGTAGCAAAACAACTAACCTTTTTTCCCCTCTTGAATAAAGAGTTTGAAATTGTACCTCTATAATAGAGTTGGGGATTTGGGACAGAAATATTCTGACAAGACAGAGATTGCTTTATCAAAATCTAACTCAGAAGAAAACATAGAGGCTGACTGAGTACATAAGATTGCATAAATTGGAGAACTGCAAATTGTAATGAATATCTCTAATTTTGACTCTGATTTTTTGATTTGATTTGTTGTAAGAAAGAAAAGAACTTGATCCACCTATGTTGGCCAATTTTCTAGATTGCCTAGATCGAACTCTATCAAGAAACCAAACCATTTTGATTTTTCTTTTCTGTCATGGTGGATTTTTTCTTTTTCTTCAATTTTGCTTTTACCAGAAAATTAAGCAACTAAACTCAAGCTATTAATGTTAGTTATTAATCAAAAGTAATTGAAGCTATTAATGTTAGCTATTGTCAAAGTATTTTTAATGATGTCAAAGATCTAATTAAGTCATGAGCATAGATCCTGTTGAAATTAAACCAATTCTGGTTTGTTTACAACTGGGTATTACCAGAACAATGTTCTGATCTCAAAAATAAACACAAAGCAATAAATAAATGTTAAGAAATTTATCATAAATATTTATGAAACAATATATATATATAACAGGTAACAAAATATATACAACAGTTCAAATACAGAGATTTGCCTTGATTATAGTTGGAAAATTGTAATTACTTAGTTGATAATGGTGCAACTGCTGTTAAAAGGACCAGAACAACGTTCTGATCTTAAAAATAAACACAAAGCAATAAATAAATGTTAAGATATTTATTATAAATATTTATGAAATATATATATATATATATATATATATATATATATATATATAGCAGGTAACAAAATATATACAACAGTTCAAATACAGAGATTTGCCTTGATTATAGTTGGCAAATTGTAATTACTTAGTTGATAATGGTGCAACTGCTGTTAAAAGGAATATGGAGACTCCCCCTTTTGAATTCTGACACTTCCAGTCTTCAGGTGGCTTGTCTCATGTGCAGGTGTGATGTCAGTAACTAGAAGCTTTCTACTTCTGGTTTGAGTATCTGCTGTGTTCTACCAAGTAATAGACAACTAGTTACAGCCTAATATCTGACAATTGTCTGATGTTTTCCAATACATATAGTCAGATCTTCTTTCTTACTGGAAACAATTGGACTCACTGACAGAATGGGTTCGAACCCAATCACAAATAAAGTATTTAATCGGTAGACATATATAGATGTAAAGATATATATAATATTTAATTTTGTTATTACGTGGTGGTGGTTACAAATACATAAACATGGGGGGAGGGACTCTGTCATTTTAAATGATATATATGTGTGTGTGATAAATGCGTGTATAAATGAATTAAGTAGTGAAAAGAGAGAAACGAGATTTTTTGTTTCATGTTGAAAAACTAGAGTTTTCCGGCAGAATGGGAGTTTATTCTGTTATATTAAAATAGACACTATGACACGAGTTATCACATGTCTAACGGATCTGGTTATTCCACATTGAAGATCAGAAGTGAGGTAAAAAAGAAGCTTCTAGAAACAATGGAGGGGGCTATAAAAGCGAGCCACCCAGAATGCATAGGATCTTTTTCCGGCAGAGCTACAATAGTAAACAACTAAACGAGTTAATATTTAAAAACTATATAATGGCGGTTTCAGCAGACATGTTGGGGTAAGAGAAGCCGCATTGGATTCAGGCCCCTGATCCCAACCTGCTCCAGCTGCCTCAATAAAACCAGGATGCCTCAAACAACACATAATTCCAGTGTGGAATCAAAATGAACCTCATCAGCCAACAGACATAAAGATCTAGGATCGTTACCTTGAATGGCCTAATTACCTGCGGAATGGAACTATATAATAAATAAAGAAAAATTGCTTCTGCTACTTCCCGGGAAAGCAGGTAAAGAACTTTAATCATTGATCTTTTTAAATCTTCTTTATAAAAAGAAAATTTTGTATTTTCAATAATCAGTGAAGGTGACTTGTGAACTAACTTTATAATATTTCTTTAAAGCTTCGTTCCATTATGGACGTAAGAAAGCAACGAGTGTTAAAAGTCACATGATACAAACTTTCGTAGTATCGATCTTTGCTACTTAAGTTATGTATGAGAGATCTACTAAAAGAATGACATATGATTGCGATTTGAAATGACAGAGTGCTAAATATTGTTTTTATAATATTAAATAAATATATATCAAGAAAGTAGAGTATTGACTTAGTTTAATTATTTGTAAATCCATTTATTTAGTTTATGATTGTTTTAGATATTTTTAGGTTTAAAAATAAAATAAAAGGGAACTCTTTACCCCATTCATAGCTACTCATGGCTGTGATGTCACCTGACCATGAGACTGAACTAGCTGATGGTCAAAACCTCTCTCACATTACGTAAACAATATTCTTGTTGGTAATATATCCACTTCACGTAATTTTTATATTCATATAGGTTTGGCACTTAGTGTCCATCGGACAACCATAAATACGCATTGGGGATGTATTACAGTTGCAAGAACAACCCGTAAGTTTAAATAATATTTTAAGTCGAATCAATTAATTAAATATTAATACACCTTATACATATTCGGTAGTACATACATGTCTAGTGAGAGGTAAATAGGGTTTTGTTATAATGGTGTCCCAACTAAAGGGCTTCGAAGAGAAATATAGGGGAATGGGGAGAGTTAGGAGACATTAGAAATACATTAATAAAGTGAAAAGTTTTATATTTTATTGAAGAAAGGGTTGTTTAGATATATAGTTCAAATGAAGCGTTAAATAAATCAAAGGGCGTTAATTTGTTAAATGTATATCTATTAAGAAATAACCAGTTTTGTCAGTTTGTAGCCACACAGTAGATTAAACATATGTAAACTATTAATTTTAATTTTTTTGTTTATTCCGATGAGGTTTCGAGAGGTAAAGTGGCTAACAGAAAGGCAGTGTAGGGTGCTGGGATGGGGGAGTGGGTCCGAAGCATTAATCAAAGGTAAATAAAAAAGAATAAATTTATGAAAACAAGAGCGCAAGAGAATATGGAAAAAGAGGAACAGGAAAATATGTTTGAGCAAATTTTGAAAAAGATTGAAAGTCTAGAGTTGAGATTTGAAGAGATAGAAAAGAGAATGGACAGATTAGAACAGAAAGTGGGAATCAAAGACGAGAATGATTTTGGGGAACAGGAAGGTGAAAAGACAGATATGGAGAGTGGAGATGAACAGAAGAAAGGCACTCAAGCAAACCCTCGGGAAAACCGGCAGTGGTAATAAGTCACACGATGGTGCAAGGGAGTATGAATCAATTCATAAAAATTCATCCATTTGCAGGTAGAATGGGGAAAGCATCAGTTGAGCATCTACATAGCCTAGAAAAATATTTCAATATAAATCCCATGTCAGAAGAAAGTAAGATAGTTATCGCATGCGGAAACCTTACAGACAATGCTCAGTTGTGGTGGGAAGCGCTTTGTCAACATCCAGCTACTTTTGAAGAATATAAAAAGAAAGTGAGAGAGGCCTTTTGGTCCGAGGATAGGCAGGAGTTAATGCGCTATCAAATTATGCAAGAAAAGTTTAAGGAAGGGTGCAATGATAGCTACTCACAATTCTTTCATAAACAGGTGGCTAGACTGCGGACATTGGATGCATGCAACATGACAGAAATCATATACTGCATATTATAAGACACAGTATGCCCATGAGAGTGGAACAGATGATCTTGGGGGCAGGGAAAGCATCACTAGGAGAGATTGCGGAGCTGCTCAATGCCATTGACTTGAGCTCACATGACTATGGCAGGTATCATGAAGCAGTAAAAGAGGATGAAAGAGGGTGGAGAATGGGAGTGGATACCTTTCCAAAATGGAGAGCAATGCCCAAAGAGAAGAGACCACTGGAGAAGCCGAATTTCGGACCAGGAAAAGAAGCAGAGGGACATATTAGGCGTAATACATAAGTATTGTACAAAAGGAGCAATTCAAAATACGCAAATGTATTTGAAGGCTTTTGGAGGAGGGTGTATTGTGACAGAATGGGTTCGAACCCAATCACAAATAAAGTATTTAATCAGTAGACATATATAGATGTAAAGATATATATATATAATATTTAATTTTGTTATTACATGGTGGTGGTTACAAATACATAAACATGGGGGGGGAGGAAGTCTGTCATTTTAAATGATATATATGTGTGTGTGTGATAAATGCGTGTATAAATGAATTAAGTAGTGAAAAGAGAGAAATGAGATTTTCTGTTTCATGTTGAAAAACTAGAGTTTTCCAGAAGAATGGGATTTTATTCTGTTTTATTAAAATAGAAACTACGACACGAGTTATCACACGTACGACACGAGTTATCTTACGTCTACGGATCTGGTTATTTCACATTGAAGATCGGAAGTGAGGTAAAAAAGAAGCTTCTAGAAACAATGGAGGGGGCTATAAAAGTGAGCCACCCAGAATGCATAGGGTCTTTTTCCGGCAGAGCTACAATAGTAAACAACTAAACGAGTTAATATTTAAAAACTATATAATGGCGGTTTCAACAGACATGTCGGGGTAAGAGGAGCCGCATCAGATTCAGGCCCCTGATTCCAACCTGCTGAAGATGCCTCAATAAAACCAGGATGCCTTGAACAACACATAATTCCAGTGTGGAATCAAAATGAACCTCATCAGCCAATGGACATAAAGATCTAGGATCATTACCTTGAATGGCCTAATTACCTGCGGAACGGAACTATATAATAATTAAATAAAAATTGCTTCTGCTACTTTCTGGGAAAGCAGGTAAAGAACTTTAATCATTGATCTTTTTAAATCTTCTTTATAAAAAGAAAATTTTGTATTTTCAATAATCAGTGAAGGTGACTTGTGAACTAACTTTATAATATTTCTTTAAAGCTTCGTTCCATTACGGACATAAGAAAGCAACGAGTGTTAAAAGTCACATGATACAAACTTTCATAGTATCGATCTTTGCTACTTAAGATATGTATGAGAGATCTACTAAAAGAATGACATATGATTGCGATTTGAAATGACAGAGTGCTAAATATTGTTTTTTATAATATTAAATAAATATATATCAAGAAAGTAGAGTATTGACTTAGTTTAATTATATGTAAATCCATTTATTTAGTTTATGATTGTTTTAGATATTTTTAGGTTTAAAAATAAAATAAAAGGGAACTCTTTACCCCATTCATAGCTACTCATGGCTTTGACGTTACCCGACCATGAGACTAAGCTAGCTAATGGTCAAAACCTCTCTCACATTACATAAACATATTCTGGTTGGTAATATATCCACTTCGTGTAATTCTTATATTCGTATAGGTTTGGTGCTTGGTGTTCGTCGGATGACCATAAATACACGTTGGGGATGTATTACAGTTGCGAGAATAACCCATAAGTTTAAATAATAATATTTTAAGTCGAATCAATTAATTAAATATTAATACACCTTATACATATTCGGTAGTACATACGTGTCTAGTGAGAGGTAAATAGGGTTTTGTTATAATATATATACAACAGTTCAAATACAGAGATTTGCCTTGATTATAGTTGGCAAATTGTAATTACTTAGTTGATAATGGTGCAACTGCTGTTAAAAGGAATATGGAGACTCCCCCTTTTGAATTCTGACACTTTCAGTCTTCGGGTGGCTTGTCTCATGTGCAGGTGTAATTTCAGTAACTAGAAGCTTTCTACTTCTGGTTTGAGCATACCTGCTGTGTTATACCAAGTAATAGACAACTAGTTACAGCCTAATATCTGTCAATTGTCTGATGTTTTCTGTTTGAAACTTCCAATACATATAGTCAGATCTTCTTTGTTACTGGAAACAATTGGACTCACTGACTTTGTTCTCCTATTGACTTTTTAAACCATGAACTATTTATTAACTTTCATTATAATTTTATTGGTCAGATGATAACATTGTAGCTTGGGAAAAATTCATTATTTAAAAGTACTAAAGATTCATTCACAACCTTAATAAATATTTATAAAAAGTTTTGTATATTTATTGATCAAAATCATTGATATTTTTGAATTATTGTTTTGGTAATGATAAATTCAGGTATCTACATTTGATTTTATGTTTAGTGCTTCTTTAAATGGCATGAAACAACACTGGAATAACTAATCAATGAATTTAAGGTTCTTTTTTGTTTTGGAGAAAAAATTTATTGTAAAACCAATAGTGAAGTACATAAATAATTTTTATTAGTCATTTATTAGATGAGATTATTCAATAGCTACATAATATTGACTTACAATTTTGTGGTTTAACCTTTCCATAGTTCATTTAACTGCAGATATTCCTATTGGCCAATTGAATTGAAGTTCTACACTTTTGATTGGTCAATTACAGAAGCAACAGTAAAAATATATTTGATTTTTAAAATTATACTCAGTTTAGTTTTTAAAAAGCAAATTAATAATTTGTCAGATTATTAAAATAAAAGTAAGTTTTTTCCAAAAATAAATTTCTATTTACAATTGATAAAAATAATCTATAGTGACAACATAAAACATATTTTTCTCAAACTATTACAAAATGCAGCCTGTGTCATTAATTTCTTTCTTAATTTACTTTCATGTAAAAGTAAATTTTTACTAAAATCTGAACTATTCTTCTAAAACAATTATATTTTTACAAATATTTTATAAAAATAATAATAAATATGTAAAAAGTACTCTAAAACATACATTTTCATTTTGAAAATCAAAATAAACAACTTACAACTGTCAAAATTTGTTGACAAGCACTCCCTTTTGTAGAGAATGAGAAATAACCAATCAGCACTTTGGAAGGCAGGCCTTATCTCATTATTATAACTTTAAATTGAAATATTATTGATTTATTAGTTGTAATTATATTTTATTGAGTGCACAGGAAGTATATGTAAATACTTAAACAGGCTTTACCTGTAATGAATGTGCCTTAAAATGTCTAATAGTCAAGTAATATTATTTTACCGATAAAGGGACCTCACAAACCATGCCACATGATAGCGGCTTTTGTAAAGATAAGAGAGATGATTATAAAGTGGCAGCATCATACAATACATTTCTCTTCATAAAATAACTGTAAAATTAGCAAAATAATGTAAAAAATTAACAGAGCGATTTAAAACTGCATATGAAAATCTTCAGTGAACATAGTCTATGAGTTAAAACTCTCTTATTACTTGTCATTGACAGGTTTGTTTTCAAACTTTTAGTATTATTTGTGTTTTCAATTTCTTATTTTGTTTTGAGAGAAAGAGGGAAGGGAGTTAGAGAAAGAAAAAATATGGTCAATTATAAGTTTTTGAAAATTGACTTCTTAAAGAAAATTTAAAAAAAACCTTAAAGTAACAATATAAATGAACAATTCAAGTTTTAGGTTTTAGATTTATTTCTCAAATAAAAATATTTTAATAATGTAAATGAAGAACCCAAAGTTTTTTTACATTTATTTATAAAAAATCAGAAAAAGAATTTATTGTAATGCATAAAAATATTTCATTTTTAACTTTTCTATTATATTTTTTTAACTACTTACATATCTATACTTTATGTATATAAAATAGAATAAAATAATTTAATATATCCAGCACACAGTTCTTCTTTTCAAAATAGTTCATATATATCTAATATAGAAATAAAACAAACTAACTCCTTCTTTTTAAAACTTGATTTTTTATGACTATAATCATGAAAAAGAAATCCGACGTTTCGACTATTTTTTATAGTCTTTTTCAAGGCACACTAAAATAAAATATATATACAATAATATCACATATTCCAAAAAAAAAAAAAAAAAAAATTAAATTAATTAGAAATTACAAAATATATCCATAACCAAAATTTTCTCTTTTTTTTTATTTACCTTATCTCACTCCCCTTTCCTATTACAATCACAACTTAAACACAACTAATTCCTTTTTAAAAATCTATATATATCAAATAAAAACTTTTAATTAAAAACCTATTATTTTCTTTTATCTTTTTCTATTAACATCCTATTTAATTCTGGTTTTATTTCATTTATGTATACACCTTCTTTTATTATCCTTTCATTATATGACTTAATACATTCCAAAGGTTTTATTTCAAAATCCCCATGCTTAAATTTATTCTTATGAATGTAAATAGCAGAATTTTGAAATAAAACCTTTAGAATGTATTAAGTCATATAATGAAAGGATAATAAAAGAGGGTGTATACATAAATGAAATAAAACCAGAATTAAATAGGATGTTAATAGAAAAAGATAAAAGAAAATAATAGGTTTTTAATTAAAAGTTTTTATTTGATATATATAGATTTTTAAAAAGGAATTAGTTGTGTTTAAGTTGTGATTGTAATAAGAAAGGGGAGTGAGATAAGGTAAATAAAAAAAAAAAGAGAAAATTTTGGTTATGGATATATTTTGTAATTTTTAATTAATTTAATTTTTTTTTGGAATATGTGATATTTATTGTATATATATTTTATTTTAGTGTGCCTTGAAAAAGACTATAAAAAATAGTCGAAACGTTGGATTTCTTTTTCATAATTATAGTCAAAAAAAATCAAGTTTTAAAAAAAAGGAATTAGTTTGTTTTATTTCTATATTATATAAAATAGATAGAATCTTAAATTTATAGATTAGTTATCTCATATTGTTTCAAGGAAAAATGGAATGTAAAATACCCGAATCCATTAATATATATTATTAATCTTTTATTTATATTATTTATTGTTTTTCCTATTTTATTTGACAAAATTATATTGATAAAACATTTTTTTTTTTTTTTTGAAAATGATGAAATAATCATTTTAACATAATTAAAATATCTCTACACCATATTTTATGTGAATTTAAAAGAATATGATATACAGCTTCACAGTCAGAAAAAAAAAGTAAAATCTTTTTAATAACTACACTAATTTTAGACAAAAGCTTTTCCAATAATCTTTCATAGAAGAACAGAGAAGGGGAAGACCTTATTCACTAGGAATGTCAATTTCCTGATAGTAAGGGTTTAAGTGGTTTTTCATTCTTATTTTACTCCCTAGTAAAAGATAACAAGATATCCATTTAACAACCAATATATATTTTAAATGCTTTCATCTATACATTTTATATTTTAGAAATTCAGCAAGTGAAATATCTAGATTGTTCCCATTAAAGATTTTTTTCATTTTTTGTAATTTTATCTTAAAACAGGCAAAACTCACTATACGTATTACCACTCACTGGAAGCTATAGTAATCAATGGATGCCAGAAGGCTTGTGCATAAAATCCCCATCTAGTGCCTATTCATGCAATATCCCCAGACTAGTTTTTGGCTTGTGGCCTTCATCAGTGAGGAATCTTGGATCTAGGTGCAGTGCTTTCAGATCTAAGGCTTCTCACTGATGAAGGCCACAAGCCAGAAACTAGTCTGGGGATATTGGATGAGTAGGCATTAGATGGGGATTTTATGCACAAGCCTTCTGGCATCCATTGATCACTCTAGGTTGCAGTGAGTGGCAATACACATAGTGAGTTTTGCCTGTTTTAATAACAGTTATAAGCAAGCATAAGAAATGGTGATCATGTGATGTTTATTGGCTTATAATTTTATCTTCTCAAGTATTTTGAATGTCCAATTTACCATTGGGCTGATATATAATTATACAAGAAGATAGCAAATGACATTATTATGTATTAATAATATTATGTTTAACTACCAATGTGGATTACGAGATCTAACAGTTTTTTGTAATATATCTTGATATTCTGCTATCATCCAATCACACTACTTTTTGTATTTTTAATATAAATTGAAGGCTCCTAGTGTAGTGGTTAATGTAAATCTATCTGGCATATTTACAAACAAGTTTAAATTCCTATAGAATTATTATTTTTCTTTTAGATAATTCTGAATTTCCAAGTAATTTTATATTTTTTTTTTATATATAGCTAATTTAATAGCCTCTAATTATTGGAACAGGAAATAAATATTTAGCTTTTTTCAAATTCTTCATAGTATTTTTGTGGGGGATGTTAGTAAAATTCTTGCTTTCAAGGGAACTATTTAAGATTGGTTTTACTTATACAATATATCTGCTCTCCCAGTGTGAAGTTTGAACCAATGATAGACTCAATAGCTTATGTTTTCCCAATAAAAGGTCAACAAATCATTTTTAGTATTGGAGTATTATATGGCTTTCCAAGCAACTTATCGTTTAATTATATATAACAATATAAATTACCTTGAAATCAACAAAATTTCAAGCGGAGACATCTTTCAGTTCATATTTCTTATGTTATAATAATGTTGTGTACATTGTACATAAAACAAACATATATATGTGTGTGTGTTTAAGTGATCTAAGAAATTCTAGGCGTTATGTTTGTGCATGCTATGTCCAGAATCTATTATTATAAATCATTAGCCGCCTACCAATTTGCTGTTCAAAATGCCTTTCCCAATAAAGAGCAGTTGTATAAAAAAACACAGATTAATGATTAAAGATTTAATATAACATAAAAAATACGCAAGCAGTCGCTTGTACATATTTATATAAGGACAGAAAGGATTTTTAATTTACCACTAAAATAACTTTTTAAAAAATAATATATAATATTATACATAAGTAAAAGTAATATCTTAATTATTGCTACAATAGCCACGTTAACTATCACTTTGCCATTAATGGATATTTCATAAATCAAAATAGTCGTACTCGTAGCTCTTCGACTACTTTTCACTGGCTTCTATCTCCCTCTCTTTCTTATTTTCCTATGAGATTTTACAGTTTCGTCCCTAGTAGTGGCATAAATACTGCCGCAAAGGAAGGCAACTTGCGGGTCCACGCAGTCCAGGGGCCCATAAACTTGCTGGTCAATTAAAATTATCAACATGCCAGATACTGATGTGTTAGACAATTGTTCAAATCTTAGAAGTACCCAGAACTTTTTTTCGGATCAGCTTGCTAGACAATTAATTCAAGTGATTTCTTGATTAAAAGATGACGATCATACTGAAAAAAATGACGATTAAGAATTTACCAGACTTATTAATTGCTAAATACAGTTGTTTGGAAAGTGGATCTAGTGAAACATATGCCATTTTCTTGTTATTTTGCACTTCCGGTAATTGTAGCTACGTTGAAAGGTTTTTTAGTAAATTAAAAATAATTAAAAGATTATAAAAGAAATTCAATTGGCCAAACCAGGCTTAAACATATTGCAGTGTCAGCTATTGAGCAGAAGTAAGTATTTTAAATGGATTTAAAAGAACTAATTAGTGATTTTACGAATGTGCATTGGTGGGCGAGAGGTCAGCGCGACTGCCTTGCACTAGCAGGCAGTTGCCCGGGTTGCGGGTTCGCGTCCCGGCCGATGCTATGACACTTAAAAAAAAAAAAAAAGTTAGGAAGAAAGGTTTTTAATGTGAGTACCTTTATTAAATTACCTTATTTAATATGTAAATTTTAAATTAAACATAGCTTAATGAATATGTAAACAAAGGCAGTTAATCACCCTTCTCCAGGCTACGAATTAAAAGCACTCTAAATGTTGAACAGAGGATGAAGAATAGAATGTTTATAAATTACTTTATATGATATTTATAATATAAATTGAATAATGAAAAAATTGTGAATACATAAAAAATCAAAATTCCGAATTTTAAAATAGGGTCCTTTTTGAATTTCTGTCTTCGGGCCCAATTTTTCTAATAACGCCCACTGCCTTAGAGTACCGATCAATCTGTAATAGGAAGAGTGAGAGTCAATACGGTCACGTCCGATTAAGGACTATATGCTTAAACCTGTCTTCACTTAATAATTAATAGATTATTTTAATGTTAACTTAAATTATTTCTAAAAAATTTTTTTAACTAGTCTGTTTACGACTAAACATGCCAGTATCTTCATTCATTTCAAAACATTTATTAAATTAATTATTTTTTCCAGCGTGTTTCTGAATGGACATTTCGGACATGATAAATTGTGAATAATTTAATCAATTTAACATCTATAATTTGCGAAGATGTTTTTTTTTCTTTATTTTCCTCATGTATCATATCATCAGCCAGGAAGCGAACCCGCTAACCCAGGACAACTGCTTGTAAAGCAGCTGTCGCTGACCTCTCGACCACCAATGCTTGACAAGGTGCTTTTTTTAAAAAAAAAAAACTGTATTAAAATAATGATAATCTCTATTTTATTTTTTTTCTTTATAAACAGGAAATTTGTAGATGTTCAAAGAGATAAGATGTTTTTTTTTAAGCTTATCTTAAATCAAAGATTAATCTTGATTAAAGTCATTACACCTAAGGTTATAAAATTTCAAACAATACTTCCTGTGCTGTGTAGAAATTTTGGGAACTAATGCTTAAATGGACACTGCCTTAGAATGCCTTTAATAAGTTTTTCAGAGCTATTAAATCCCTGGTCTTTATTAAAATATGCTGGAAGTATTCATATATTATTTGCTCTATTGGCATTCGGATTTTTAAGTGCAACTGTTGCAGTCGATTGTGCCATACGATCATATGAAATAGTTGAAGCAGTAGCCGATGTGACTATGATTGTAGCAGGAATTATCGGTGTAATTTGCGGCTCTCGAAGTAAGCCTACGACCTTATTAATTGTTTTTACATTTTTGTCTTTGCTGTTGGCGATATACTGTTTAATGGCTACCATTTTTCAAATCTACCTTTGTACAGTTTTGGTTAATTTACATCATTATTTTTTTAGCATCTGTTTGACAATAGTTTTTATTATGGAAGGCGTTAACTCAGCAATATCTCTGGGTTTTATTAAATACGGATACCAGTATTACATTCCACCAGTTGATCATGTCAAATCTGTTTGGCTCAGAACTATGAATAAAAAGATTTCAAGAGACAAACAGCCCATTGCTATGGGAATAGAAAACCCTACGTACAACTTTTCTCTTGAAAAATATTAACGTTATATAGCAGCTGGAATTAACTAACGAACTAATTATTTATTATCAAAGCTAATATTTGTTAAGATAACTATGCACTGTATATAGAATTATAAAATATTATCACTATGTAATTTATCTGTTTTGATAATTTTTAAAAAAATAAAATATACGAATATATATATATTTTTCTTAAGCTTCAGAATAGTTGTAACATGTTTGATTGTGTCTTCACCCCAAATTTAGGTTTGCATCAGGGCTGGTTAAAATTTGAACTGTCGTTTGAGATTTTAATTAGGCTTACAATTTTTTTTTATTTTAGGTAATCTAACTAACCATCTAAAAACTTGGGTGAAAATGGGTATTTAGTAACTCTAAGTAAGATAATAAAATGAGGTGGAAAAATGTCCAAAGCTCATCATTATGCAATTAGCTAGCCTAACGAAAAATGGCTTCTTTAGTGTTTATCTGGAGATTGCTGGAAAGATTTTTGTCTTGCAGTAAGCTACTTAAAGCCTTTTTTACCTTCCTTTAAACATTTCTTTAAAATAACCCAAAATGAAATATCAATCCATTTGATGTGATAAAACAAGTCCGTGATATTTACCTGCAGAGCAAATGAGGTTAAAAATCTGAGTCATTTTTGACTTCAGCCCATGACAAAATTAATACCATTTTTAAAAACTGATTGATATAACTTTTTTTTTCTTCTAAAAATCTATGAGAGAGATTCAACTTTTTACTAAATTA
The DNA here is from genome assembly GCA_028023455.1 of Epiperipatus broadwayi. Lineage (NCBI taxonomy): Eukaryota > Metazoa > Onychophora > Udeonychophora > Euonychophora > Peripatidae > Epiperipatus > Epiperipatus broadwayi. The sequence goes on along the minus strand of JAQFVV010000126.1, from coordinate 2,747,767 downwards.
TCTATTTACAAATAAACAAATATTACATTGCTGAATATTTCTATATTATATGTGTTAAAAATAATGTTCACATTATTTCCCCCACCTTTTATACATGTAAGTAATACAATAATTAGAAATATTTAAATTTACTGTATTATATTTAGGCTACCAAAGGAGTTTTGATGAATAGTGGGGTAATCTTTAGATATGAAGGTTAACTTTGAATGATCAAAAGCAATTATAAATATTTCCTCCTGTGTGATATTGGCCCATTAAAATCTATTGTTTTCAATACTATTTTTTGCTTCCACACTATAGACATTCTTTCATTTTTTAGCATTTTTCATTTTGTTTACATCTTGCAGCCTTAACCATGCCTTACTCTACATGCTTTAATGTGGTGACAGAGTTCAAAACTTTGGATTCGTGGATATTGGCTCCACTCTGCTACTTTTGATAATTAGATTTTATATAAATTCTTGACATTCAATTATACATCATGTACATTTATGCCCCCTTTCTGAAATTATTATGTTTATTGGATTACATCAGGGGTCTCCAACCTTTTTGCACTTAAGAGCACATTCTATAATACCGGCCAGGTGGCAGGCACCATTTATTTATTCAACCAGGTGGCAGGCACCATTTATTTTTTCAATGTAAATTTATAGTTGGATATTGTTAATAATACACATAATGTACAAAAAAATATTTATTTCAAAAATAAAATTTTAACATATAATTAACGTTTATATTTTTATGTAAATTACTAAATTATATATAATATTACAAGTCAGTGCAATCTTTGGCATGGCAATTCATTGGCAATTGCTTCATAATTAGGGGAATACAACGATATTCCTGCTCGTAAGCAATCATCAAGATGTTCGTCACTCAGTCAAGATCTGTATTTTGATTTTATGATATTCATGGTTGAAAACAATGATTCACACAAGTATGTGAAATCAAAAAATGATTTTATTTTATATGCGCAGATACAATTTATAAACATGCGCAAAGCAGAAAGATTGGTGTCTGTGTTAACTTTTCTAATTCTGTGCTAGTGCAGTGAGTGAGCAGAGAAAGACCATACTTGGTGGACCAAGAGATAGACTCTTTTATGCTGTAAAAGTATAGTATGCCCTACAATTTGATTACAATATAATACAGTAATTTATAAGAAAATTTAAAAATTAAATTTATTTGTATTAAATAAATAATTTTTTGTGTTTGGATAGCAGCGGGCATATGTAAAATGGTCTGTGGGTGCCATGGTGCCCACAGGCATAGGGTTGGGGACCCCTGGATTACATGTTTGTGCAACAGTATTGTTATCTTGAATTGTGTGCAAAGTAATTCTGACAATTTTTTTTTTTTTTGTTGCTTTATATACAAGTATAATTAAAGTGTAGAAAGGCATTAATTTTTAAGGAATATTGATGGAGAGTTTTAAAAGATTAGTACAAGATTATAAATCGATGTTGGGAAATGAACTGCATTATCTGAAATGATTGTGGAATGTTGTCCCAATTTAGATTATTGTCTTCCATATTAGTGAGAAAACTCGTAAAAATGATCTCAGATAGTGTGCCTCATCAAATGTGATTATATTACTGTAATTCATGGTTAAATGTATAGTTAATTTCACTATTACTTTTTCAGCTATATTCATAATTTGACCAATGTATTTCTTAATCTCTTCTAATTAATTAATATCAATATTTATTTTTTCCATTTTTTTTTTGAAAAAGTTATTGAACATTCATTACTTTAGTTTTTTAATATTATCTTTAGTTCTATCTTTTTCATTTTTATTTGTTGACTTTTGTAGCATTTTTACAGCTCCAGAGTATTATTCGTAAAAATACAACTGCAAAATAAATATGACTTAAGTAATTTTTATTTATATGACCTTATTTTCTCTCTGGATGAAATTAATCATAGAACTAAACATTGTTGGAATACATTTGGTAGAAATAACTTAATATTAACAGAAAATATGCCTGTGTTGGAAAAGGAAGGTTTTTAATAAATATGTTTGACCAGTTCTTACTTATGGATCTGAGACTTGGATATTGAATAGAAGAGCTATACAGAGACTTCAGACCACTCAAAGAAGTATGGAAAGATGCACATTAGAAGTAACAATAAGAGATTGAAAATGCAATGTATGGGTAAGAGAACAAACAGGTATTACTGATCTCATTGAAAGAATTAAAAGCCTGAAGTGAAGTTGGGCAAGACATACTGCTAGAAGAGATGATAATAGATGGACAATTGAAATCTTGAACTGCATTCCAAGAGATTGTAAAAGACCCAGAAAGAGACCACATGTGAGATAGATGAATGAAATAAAAAAGTGTGCAGGGGTGATGTGGAGAAGTTAGAGATTAAAGGAGATGAATTGAACTTGGAAAGACTGTCTTGCAGTGGATTGATAATAGTTGACAATGATATTGATGATCTCTCTGTTATATGATTTTATTATTAATTTTTATAATGATTTCATGTTATTTAATAACTGTTGTTGTGTTTTTTGAATATATTTCGGAGATTGATAATACCATTAAAAATAATATAAAATATTAGTACAATATACTATATGCCTAAACTATTTGGGGAAAAAAGCTTAGATATTATGAATTCCCAACATGTATATATATATATAAACCTTATTTAAAAAAATATGAAAATTTTTAAAAATATAAAGTGTTAAATTCCGTTCCTTTTTTCAATAAAGTGAAAATAAAAAGTTTACCCTTTATTCTGTCTTATATTTTTGAAAGAAAATTGAAAATTATATATATATATAAAAGAATCTCTACATATAATCTTCAAAAATCATTTTATTTCTTAATTAAATCTAATGTTTACTCTTAAAAATTTTAATTGAGTAAAAACGCTAACAAAAATATATTTTCTATGTATACAAAAATTATAATTCAATTTCACAATAATTATATTTGAGTTAAATATACAATAATGTGAATTAAAAAAATGGATTATGTAAAAGGTATAAAAACGATTTAAGAAACACCAACTATTAATGGTACAGAAACATTTTAAAATACTTAAAAATGAATATATAATAATATTTAAAATTTATAAAACATAAAAAAAAGATTAAAAATAGCTATTTTAGTCAAGCGTTGGTGGCCGAGTGGTCAGCACAGCTGCCTTACAAGCAGTTATCCCGGGTTCGCTTCCGGGCCGATGCTTTGACACATGAAAAAATAGCTATTTTATAATAGATTTAATAATAACTATAAAAATTTATTTTTTGTTAAATTAGATGTTAAAAACCTATATATATTGTAACCTTCATGACAAAGTTTATATGCATGACTTTTTGGTAAATGTTTATGCATTTTTTTCATTATAACTTCTAAAATATATAAAAGTCATGTGTATAAATAAATTGTGAAGAAATTTAAAAAAATAATAATTGTAAAAATTAAAAATTTATTACAATTCTTTATTGTAAAACAAAATTGATTTATTAAAAATCCCAGCTTGCTATGAAAACCAGTCATAAAAAAAAAAACCTCTTATATTGTCTGCTTTTCAAAGAAAAGAGAGGGGAAAACATTTCTTTATTCGGCTGCTTACAAAATGGACGTCAAAAAATTTTTAATGATTATTTAAATGGATATAATGCAGTTTCAGGGGTAACAGCTTCAGAATACCCCATCCAGAAACTTCAAAACTAATGTAAATTATTATGGAGCTGAAAATAAAAAAGGTATTTAGGAATAATCAATAAAGATTCTGTCAATCTAATAATTGCTTGCAGATGCTTAAAATCTGTGGCACTTGATATAAGAAAACTTGCCCTCCAATTAGTTGTAGAATGAAAATATTCTTCTATGACTGGATTTATAAATTTGCATAATTTTGATACCTTCAATCATAGGAAAAAAATTACGGAAATAAACTATGAAAGAAACTTAATGAAAATAGATTATAAAAAATTAAAAATATTAAATGAGGATTTTTAGGTTATATATTTCGATTCAAAATTCTTCAAATGTTAAAGAAAAGTAAGTTCAATGGAACATAAATAGGTAACTGAATAAACTTAGTATAAACTTTTTATAAATCATTATAAATTAAAAAAGATTTTTCTGTCACGTGTGCTATGAAATATGATTTATATTATTTTTATTATGTTAGTGATTAAAATTAGTTAATGTTAATAATTTTTGTTCCTAGTTTCTTTCTCACCAGAATTGTCAGTAGATTACATTACTTTGTTTTATAATCATATTATAAATATGGAGAGAATAATAATCAAGAAACATAGCTGGATTTGCATAAAGGCTTGTCCTTAATGTCAATCCTGGTCATTATCCATGACTATTTTAAACTAATTAATAAAAATAAAACGTATATAGTTACTCCACCATGTACACGGTCACCTGTTAGATATATATAATTTCCCTAGACTAGTTTAATTTGTGAATATTTTGTTAAAAGGATGCTTACTATTACAATATGATAAAGCTATAAAAAATCTGTTAAAAATTATAAATTCAATAATAATAAAAATAGAATTTATTTGGAACAAATTCTTAATATATGTTGTACTGTTTTACAATTTAATATTTATTGTGTAACATCAATATATTATTTAACTATAATGATTTCTATAAACAAAAGGATTAAGTATAAAAAACTATCTAAATCAGGAATCGGCAACCTGCAGCTCTTTGATCCCAAGATTACGATTCCTTTTTTCATGACTCTATGAGAGGAAAAATGATTTTTTGAAATCAGCCTTATATAATTATAATTACATGTATGATGAATATTTAAATAATAGAAATTTGGTGAATAAATCAAACTGCCAATTTTTGTATTTATTAGTTTATTTTTAAAAGAGTTTCAATTTTCATTCTATGTACAACAAGTCTGTTATGTTCTATTACTAAAATAAGTATTTAAATATAAAACAATCACTATCATTCAGAAATAAACATTTTTCATCCCTACATTTTTCACCTCACAGGATCCTTACAACTCTTAATTTTTTGATAGGGTTATTTAAAGAAAATAGCTTTTCATGTTTAAAAATGTTGCCGATTCCTTATGTGATTGTTTGAATATCTTTTTATAAAAAGTTTTATAGTCAAGCGTTATTAGCCGAGAGATTAGTGCAGCAGCCTTGCAAGCAAGCAATTGGTTGCAGACGGTTGTTGTGGGTTCGCATGCTATGACATGAAAAAAAAAAAAACGTTTTGAAAATAAATTTTAATAAATTCAAATATTTTTGAAAATATAGCTTTAATAAGAGATATATGATGATTATTTTTTAATTTTTGGTGAAAATAATAATGTTAATTATTTCATAACCACATTAATAATTTAAAAAATAAAGTTTAAAATAAAAAGTAAACAAATAAATAGATTTATAAACATGAAAATAAATAAAAATTATGTATTGAAAGTGATATGTATTTAAAGACAGTTTTTGTGGGATATCAAATATTGACAATATTCTTAAACAAAACTTCATAAAAAATAGGTTTAGCAGGTCATAAAGATTTGATCTAATAAAAAAAAAAAAATTGAAATAAAAAAAAAACAAGGTATAATTGTTTTTCTTGAAATATGACTAAAAATTCACAAGTATAAAAGTACTTAAATGAAAGGATGAATATTTATAATTACATGTTTAACTATTTCCATCATTTAGTTATTTGAGCTTTCTGGCACATTTTATCTGTTAGTAACATCATACAATCTATGTGTTATTTATAATAATTGATTGTGTTGAATATGTTTCAGTAAGAGTGAAAGATCATCATCATCAACCATTATCAATCCACTTCATCTTTAACTTCTCTTCTCCACATCACCCCTGAACACTTTCTTATTTCATCCATCCATCTCACATGTGGTCTCTTTCTGAGTTTTTTACAATCTCTTGGAATCCAGTTTAAAATTTCAATTGTCCATCTATTATCATCTCTTCTAGCAATATGTCCAACCCAGCTCCACTTCAGTCTTATTAATTTTTTCAATGAGGTCAGTAACACCTGTTTGTTCTCTTACCCATACATTGCATTTTCGATCTCTTCTTGTTACTCCCAACATGCATCTCTCCATACTTCTTTGAGTGGTCTGAAATCTCTGTATTGCTCTTCTGTTAAGTGTCCAAGTCTCAGATCCATAAGTAAGAACTGGCAAAACACATTTATTAAAAACCTTCCTTTTCAAACACATAGGCATATTTCCTTTTAGTATCAAGTTATTTCTACCAAAAGCACTTATAATCCACAAGTAAAATACCAGCAAATAAACTTTCAGACTAATAGAAAAAAATGAGTATTATTAAAAAATATAAAATAAACAAACTAAACAGTATTTGAGAGTAATAAATTGATATGCAACAAAATAATATATATAATTAAACAATTAATATAAATCAACTATTAATACAAATAAAGTAAATATAAATAATCGATTAAATAATAATGAAGTAAATGATTTAAAAAGATGGTTTCTATGAGATGAAATGCAGAGATTGTAAATTTAAAAAAAAAAATAATAATTACGTAGGTATCATTAATAATAAGTTGAAGACAAAACTAAAGTAAATTTTTTTTTGTTCATGTGTCATATCATCGGTCGGGAAGTGAACCTGCTAACCCGGGACAACTGCTGGTAAGGCAGCTGTGCTGACCTCTCGACCACCAACGCTTGACAACTAAAGTAAATTTTGATAAAAATTTAATATAAGAAGCATGCAGTAAAAACAAAGCATGAGATTTATAAAATCAAAATGATGGAAAAAATAATTCAAAAGGTTCTATATATTGAAAAATATAAACTTTCCTTAAATAATAATGAACAGGAAAATAATTTAATATGAATATTTTTTGGACTTGATTAAAAGATCAACTGAAATTTTTTGTAAAAAAAAAAAATAAACCCACTAGTCATCTGTAGCATTTATTTGCTAATTTTTTATTCATTTGATGATAAAACCTGGATTCAAAATATATCTTGATTTATTAATTTTTTTAAAAATCTCTCAAGATGTCAGTATCATACAGAGAACCATATAAAAACAAGCTGAAAATGGTGCTGTCTGGTAGATTTTTTTCTTCTCAAAGTAGTCACTACTCTTGCAAAAGCTTAATTTTGGTTAAAAACTGGAAAATTTCCTGTAGTTTGTTTATATTATTTATTATTTTTGTAAAATATGTATATTGTGATGACAATATCATAATTAGAATCATATTTTATTTGAAAATACTTGCTTTTAAAAGAATACATCTCAAGAGAAATATAATGATTATAATTGGCTGAAAAAGAAAATTCTCTATAACCATTGTAGCTCTCGTTTTTGTTTTTTTGTCATTTTTTTAATAATTGTAAGTAGAATTTTAAATTTTAAAACAATTTCATTGCTTTATATGATTTTATTGAAAACTCGTTTGAATGTTAAAAATGGACTTCAAATAAACTTTATTTTGTTTCAAATACATTTTATTATCCATCACAAAATAACAAAGATAGTGTTGGATTAATATACTTTTTGTTTTGTTTTTAATAGTTGCAAAGTTGGCGTACTATTTTTAAGAATGGTTTTAATTTTTAAACTTGTACTTCTAAAAATAATTCTTAAAATTAGAGAAATATACTGAAGAATAAAGATTTACTTGGATAAAAAGTTGTAAATGTAATCTAAATGATCACTAGTACCTACCAAAAAATGTGTTATCATAAGTTAATGAAAAGTTTAAATGGATAAAATGTTTTTAGAAATTATGAATAGAAATAGTATTTTTAATTTATTAATCAATTTATAATTCTATATGAGTTTATAACTTTCCTTATGCACTTGTAATTAGATATAAGCACATGGGGGTGTAAAAAAAAAAAATCTTGAAAATTGTTTACTGGGAAGTGAGATATTTAAGATATATATCAATCTTAGGATGGGATTTTTTTTAATACACTTAATGCAATCTGCTAAGCATGCACACCCATTTTAAATTTTTTTCAAATGCTTCACTATGGTTATAATACCACTTACAAGATATTGAAAGCATGCTTAGCAGATTACATTATACCAGCGGTCCCCAACCTTTTTGCACTTAAGAGCACATTCTTTAATACTGTCCAGGTGGCGGGAACCATTTATTTTTTCAATGTAAATTTATAGTTGGATATTGTTAATAATACACATAATGTACAAAAAAATATTTATTTCAAAAATAAAATGTTAACATTTGATTACAATATAATACAATAATTTCTAAGAAATTTTAGAAATTAAATTTATTTGTATCAGATAAATATTTTTTTATCGTGTTCGGATAGCGGCGGGCACACATAAAATGGTCTGCGGGCACCATGGTGCCCACGGGCATAGGGTTGGGGACCCTTGTCCTGCATTATACTATATATAAAAAAATCCTGTCCTGAGGGAGTTTGTATATTTTGCTTTCCAGTAAACAATTTTCAAGCTTTTCTTAACTCACATCTCCAACCCCTTATGCACTTAAATCTAATCAATTTATACTTTTTTTTTTCTCATGTGTCATAGCATCAGCCGGGAAGCGAACCTGCTATCCCGGGACACCTGGTTGTAAAGCAGCTGTCGTTGACCTCTCGACCACGAGTGCATGACTAATCAATTTATACTTAAGTGAAAGATTGGAAAAATAAAAAGGTAAATTTAAAATGTAAAAAATGTATTATTGTTTGTTTTCAATTAATTTGTTAAAATAGGTATTAAATTTAAAAGATAAAATGGTTTTAGGAGAATTTAATAAATAGAGATAGTGTTTTAAATTTATTTTTTTTTTTTTTTTGCCTCATGTGTCATAGCATTAGCCGGGAAGCGAACCCGCGAACCCGGGACAACTGCTTGTAAAGCAGCTGTCGCTGACCTCTCGACCACCAATGCTTGACAAAAAAATTTAATTGCTTCCAAGATTATAAGATAAAAAAAAATGAGAACTATTTTTTTTACTGTTTTAAACATTATTATACTGTGTTAATTTTTGAAAAAATTTGCCTTATATATATATATTTAAATAGCTGATTTTTTAAATTTTTTTTTTTTTCAATTTTTTAGACATATAATATTTTAAATTAATAGTTAATGTAATTAAGAAGGGACTAAAACTCAAACTTTCTAGATCCCTGCAGCTATCCACTCTATCTTATAGAACCAAGACACATGACCATGTGCATGTGAAAAAGATAAATGATATCCAATGTACATATTTCTTATTGAACTAGTTAGTACTCACCAATTGGTTCAGATCACCATCTCTCAGTTTATATTAAGATAGAAAATCTTCAAACTTTAATGGACAAGCTTCACATGTATGTGGTCATGTGTATAGCTGTAGGGAGCTGAAAGTTTGAGTTCAAATTCCTTCTTAATTACATTAAGTTTAGTATAGACAATATAAACATCACATGATCACCATTTCTTATGCTTGCTTATAACTGTTGTTAAAACAGGCAAAAACTCACTATACGTATTAGGTGCAGTGCTCTCAGATCCAAGGTTTCTCTCTGACGAAGGCCACAAAACAGAAACTAGTCTGGGGATATTGGATGAGTAGGCACTAGATGGGGATTTTATGCACAAGCCTTCTGGCATCCATTGATTACTCTAGCTTGCTGTGTGTGGCAATACATATAGTGAGTTTTTGCCTGTTTTTATAGACAATATACATATATTTAAATATTAATAATTAATGTTACTTAAACACTTGAAAAATTCTCATAAAAATCAGATGAAACATTGAAAATACATTTAATGTTTTTAATATTCATATTTTTTCTTTCCATAAAAAATAAATAAATATTTTAAAAAAAAATAATAATTTGAGTATTATTTTTAATTATATGAACTGATTAAATACCAATAAGAAAATGCATAGTAATCAAAATTTTTGAATTTAAAATTTAAAATTGATATTACGCTATATTATTTTCATAATATTTCAAAATGCTTTTTATGTTATATTAAATCATTGCACAATGGCAGTTTATTTTCACTGCTGTTTTTTTTCTGTAATTTAGATGTGATCTAACATTTTAGAAACATACCCACCTTGCTCATTTCATTGGTTTAAATTCAATGTCTTAAACCATTGTTATATGCTTTGCTAATAATTTTTGTCTGCTTTGTTTAAAAATATATAATTTTTGTGGATATATTATCTCATCATTTGTAACATGTGAGAATTTCTATAATATTATTTTCTTTTCCATTCTTTATTACTATAATTATCTTTTACAATTTTTTAACAGAATTCATGATAATATATATGCATGTTTTTAATAAAAGTGTCACTTTTTATCATTAAGTAACATTTTGTCTATTACCAAGATACAATATTTTTATAAATTTTCTTTTAATTATTATATTTTATGAATTCTTCTGCACCATTTTACAGAGTTCCCGATATTCTATTCTTCTAAAAATCATTTTCAAATTATTATCTTTTTTTGTCTACATTGCTTTAATTCAGTAGAAAATTTATTAGTTAATTATTGCTGTTTTTTAGCTCAACTATCAGTGAAATTGCTTTTAATATAGAATCTGCTGTTGTTTTATTAATATTGCTCAAATCCAACCTATTTTAATAGTTTTTCATATTTTAAAATAGTTTGTAAAGGTTTATCTTAAAGAAAATGAATAAAGCCATAACTATTTTATGTATGTTGAGTGTAGTTTACTGTCCTATTAATTGTAGTATTAACTGCCATCTTGATTCCATTTTCAGATCACACAGAAAGGATGAATCATATTTTTGAAAACCTGTAAGTTTTAGTTCACTTACAGCATGATAGAATTAGAAAAATTAAAACAGGCAAAACTCACTATACGTATTGCCACTCGCTGCAAGCTAGAGTAATCAATGGATGCCAAAAGGCTTGTGCATAAAATCCCCATCTAGTGTCTATTCATCTAATATTCCCAGATTAGTTTCTGGCTTGTGGCCTTCGTCAGTGAGGAGCCTTGGATCTGATAGCACTGCACCTAGATATTAGGATCTAATGCAACCCTCCAGCAGCCACCTTTTATCTCTATTTAACTACAAAACTATGAGTCTTAAATTGAAAACACCTTAATATTTTTAATCCAAGCTCATCAGCTTATATAGTCATATAGGTCTGAACTCAGTTCATTATCCATACATTTTGGTGTCTTTGGTTCTTTAATAACCATAGCCACCACTATCCTATTAGGCAGAATTGGTTTTAAGCCAATAAACATCACATGATCACCATTTCTTATGCTTGCTTATAACTTATTAAAACAGGCAAAACTCACTATACATATTGCCACTTACTGCAAGCTAGAGTAATCAATGGATTCCAGAAGGCTTGTGCATAAAATCCCATCTAGTGTCTACTCATCCAATATCCCCAAAGGTCCTCACTAATGAAGGCCACAAGCCAGAAACTAGACTGGGGATAGTGGATGAGTAGGCACTAGATGGGGATTTTATGCACAAGCCTTCTGGCATCCATTGATTACTCTAGCTTGCAGTGAGTGGCAATACATATAGTGAGTTTTGCCTATTTTAATAACAGTTATAAGCAAGCATAAGAAATGGTGATCATGTGATGTTTATTGGTTTAATTAGAAAAATAAAAGTTTCTGAGTCAAACTGACATGATTTCATAAGCAGAAACAATTGGATTATTTTATTATATGTTCTGATGCAGTCTCACAAAGAGTTGCAGGATATTACATTTCATAAGTGAAGAAAGTGATTTTAAAATCACATATGCTCAAACATTTGAACAACTGGGGATTCAGCAAAACATAGATTAGTTGATAACAGTTTTTGTATTGGACAATTGATCTGTTTTGACCCATATTGTCATGAAAATTTGTACTTGAAATTTATGAAATTACCTAAATCCTTTATTCTAATTCTGTATATACTGTTGTTTCTAGGATCAATTAAGTTGATCATAACTCCTATTGATCATTTGAATTCTTTTTTTATATATTTTGTTTGCTTAAATAAAGAAGCAGTTTGACATTGCTTTCTCCTTTGCATCATTGTGACTTAAATATATTTGATCTATGTCTATGATTGATATGTAGCTTGCCAATGTAATTAATTTTATTCTAGGTTAGTAATAGTGATGTTTCTGCTCACTACCATGTCTTCTAAATTTAATTTCAATTCCGCAGACTTTCTTAGCTAAGGGGATCCTATTATACCACTTTAGATTTCAATGTTAGCAGAGTATACCTCTTATGACAAGATAGAAATGTCTTTGAAAGGGAATTAATTATACATAACATACTACAATGCTATTAAAATGAATGAGTAACTTGTCAAATAACCCATAACATTTAATGCCATAAACTGTAACTGTATAATGCTATTAAAATGATTATCTATTAATAAATAAATGGTTTAATACTTTCAGATATCAAATTTTTACAATAGTATAAGGACATAGATAATGAAATAAATATTTTTAAAACCCAGTTGAAATATCAAATTGTACTAGCATGAAATATTTATAAACAATAATTAAATAAATATAAATTATGAAAGTATAAATAATGTTAAGCACCTATTTATATTAGTTTAAACAAAAAATAAATATATCAACTTAACCAAATGGTATTTAATAAGTCATTAGTGCAAACTTTAATAATTATTCATTCATTATAATTAATAAAATGTAAATGAGGAAATACTAAAATAGTACAATAAATTACTAAAATATTTAAATGTTTTATTTAATATTTTGACTAGCTGAATATTTAATTAACATGAAAATAAAATATGTAGAGATTCTTTAAGTTATTAAAGTATAAAGTGATCAATGAACTATAATAATCATGAGGTTCAATTCTTAATTAATAAAAATGTATTAATGTAAAAAATATAATAAATAAGTAATAATACATATATAAATTAACAAACGAATAAAATAATCTTGATTAGGATATTTGATTATGAATTAGCGATCAATAGGATGATTGCCTATATTGTATCAATTTATTATTTATGTATCTTATAGATGTTGCAAAGACCAATACATTAGTAAACCAAAAAGAAAATATTATATTTGTATAAGCATTTATAAATAAACTCTTGAAGTATATTTTTAAAAAAGAATTAAGAATGTTTAATTTATTTTCTGATTACCAGTTTAAGTGCAATTTTTACTATTATCAAGGTATATGAAGTATATACTGTCCTAAATATATTTTATGAATATTTATATTTAAAATCTATTGCTTTTCAAATATATATAAATAATGAAACAAACAAACATACTATAAAATTTTAAAATAATCTAATTTTTTTTTTTTTGGTTAGTTTATATTTTGACAAACATATATTCTACAGTAAATAAATATATAATGTAAACATAATCGGTTAACCTTTCCAAAAATCGTTGGATATTACTTAACTAAAAATTCCATTATAAAGCATATTTATTAATAAATATCAGCAGAACAATATTTGAAGAACTACTGTAAAATTAAAATTTGTCAGTCCTATATTTGTAGTATGAAGATATATTATATACACATGTATTTGAAGTTCAATCATATTCTAATCACATTGTAAAAAACAGAATTCTATCTATTTGAATGAAATATACATTTCCATATTCCTGTGGCATTAGAAATACAATGTACATTGAGACAATTTTTTTCCAAAATGTTAATAAACCTCTTGAAAGACAAAAATCTTTTGGAGAAAACATTTTTTCTTTGTTTTCCTTTTATATTTATAGTAAAATTCAAATTTTAATATTACATTTAATGTACTGACTTTTCTTATTGATTGGCGGATTAAGAAAGAGTCTGAGTATAAAATCAGGGGCTTTTTATACTGTTTTTACATTTAAGACATTATCTTAGATATTGTTCCTATGGTTTCACTCAAATATAATCTGTTGCTATTGTCTCTTATAAAGAGTTAAATTTCACTTGATTAAAAAAATTCTTGAAACGCAGCAGCATTTGTAAAATAAAAATGTTTCTTAATTTTGTAATAAATAAAGTCTTTTAAAAATAATAGTAAAATAAATCTGCAATTAAAATACATTTTTAAAATCATAACTTAAATAAAAATATAAGTATACCTTTTATATTTATTGAGCCAATATCCTATATTCTATAATTTATTTAAAATACTTATTCAAATATTATACAAAATAATTTAAAATATATATTTCATATTATTTTAATTATATAAACACAATGCACATACACATGCATCCACACACTAAATAATAATTGACTATTTTATGTTTATGTAGATTTTTGTATTATTTGTTAAATGTATGCAGTAAATAAAAAATATTAAGTACATAGACCATTAATAAGCAAATCTATTAATAGCATTTCAATCTATTTAATCTTTCTAATAATAAAATATTAACTTTATTATGATGTATAATTTAATATACTGTCTGTTAAGAAAAATTAAAAATTCACAAATGTTTTATTATTATGGATTACCAATAACTATTTATTAATATTGTAACAATTGATCTTTTTAAAATAATCAAAAAATGTAGCCAACAAAAAAAATTTTTTTTTTCCTAGACCAAGATGGTACATTATATATGTGAGTATGTACACATATGTATTGTAATGAAAATCAATTAATGTCAGAAGATATATTTATTCGAATTTGACTTACAAATGTCAAAATTTATGCACTCTCAACTTTGACACTACCCAGTAATTGGTATCAAAATTATGAATATAAAAAATTTGATACTTTTAAATAAATTGTTAATAATTTTTTATTGATAAATACTGAATAAATGATGAAGAAATGTAAAAGACTATTATTCGTGTCAACTTGAAAATTGTTAGTTCAACATGAAATACATCAAGGGGGTAATTTATCTTTCTCATATGTTTTTATTTATTTGTTTGAAAGATATTTGGTGGTTAATTGGAAGTGTTAAAAGTAACTATAAAAGACATATATAAGTAAATATTAATGTTATTTTACTTATGCCCTCTATAGAAATTTGCATTGTTTTATATAGCAATATTTGACGAAAACATCAAACATAAATTTTTGTCATCAAATTTGACATAACTGCTCACAACTAATAACAAATTTGATTTTAATGTTTAAATGGGAATTTTAGTGGTCATTTAACTAAAGCTTTCTTTATATTGGCTTAATGTTAATTGACAAGGTAGAAAAACTCTGCTTTTAGATAAATGTTTAAATATGTATATGTTAATTAATCAATGAGATATATTATTATTTGTTATTTCTACCCTTTCATAAATATTTATAAAAATGTATGGTCTTAAATATGCAAATAGGGCACTTCCTTTCTGTTATCAAACTTGATATCATCAGACACTTAGGAGACCACTTGAAATCACATCAAATACAGCAACTCAATTTCTATTTAGATAGATTTGCAATATTTAATTTGATACTAAAGTTTGAAAATGAACTTTAGTGATAGTTTAATTTAAATTTTTAATAAGATTAAAATTAAATATAGTGCATGGGCTTTAAAGAATATCCTCTTTTGCGCCAACCAGGATGATGATTGATCATCTCTTGTTCACATACAGTAATAGAGCTTTATGTTCTCTGAGCTAGATTCGAGCACGGGATGAATATATAAATGGGGATGTGTATTTAGTGCTTTGGGCATCCAGAGATGATCAATCATCATCTTGGTTGGCGCAAAAGAGGATATTCTTTAAAGCCCATGCACTATATTTAATTTTAATCTTATTAAAAATTTAAGTTTATAGTTGGCCAGTACATTAATGGTACTTAAATGGCCAGAGAATTTATGATGATCAGCATGTTCTAAATGTCCCAGCATTATTGTTTTGATTTCTGATTCTTATGTGTTTTAATGGATGGGCACTAAGCTGGTGCATCCAAGTTATGTTTAAATAATTGTCCAAGCTGGCAAAGGCTCAGAAGTTAGCCTGGTCTACAGAAGACCCATTTCAAATTCAGCCACAAGATGGTCTGTTGATTTATATTTTTTATTGTTCAAATTCAGTCGCAAGATGGACAGTTGATTTTATTCTGATTTATTGGACTGATTTATTTTATTCCCATCAATGATGGATGGTTATTTCTCTCAAGTATTTACTTGTACTTATTTTTTTAAAATGTAATGCTGGTTGATTTATAGTAACTGGCTGATCTCTCAATGCTCGCAGAGATTTTAATCTCATGCTTTTATAAAATACTATTATTTATATATACTTTGTAAATTATAAATTATTGATATTTGTATTTCATTAAATGGACAGCGAGTACTGATGTTTCCATCACCCCAGTTCAATTCTACTTTCCACCAACTTCTCACCTACCCCATCCTGTTACAATATATAAGCATACAGATGTGCAGTATAATAATTTATAAATATACTTGAATTGTTGTAGATTTATAAAAAATTGCAATTCATTTTCAGTAATACATAAATGCATACTTAAGTGTGTATATATAGTAATAATAGAATGAATCAAAGTTTTTAATTCATTCTTTATCTAATCATAAAAAATAAAAAAAACATTTTTCTTTTTACTTTTTAAAACAATATTAATTCTTTGACAATCCTTCATAAAAGTTTTCTTTTTTTAAAAAAAAAAGTAATATCACATCTTTGACAGGTTACTCTTGATTTATTATAAATGTCTCTTAAAAAAGTATTCCAGCAACATTTTTTTGCTCCCTAATCTAAAAAGATTTTATGGAGGTTACTTTTTTTTTCAAAATAAAATTGTCTATGAATAAATCATTTATTTTTTTAGACTTAATTCAAGCATAATTATTTACTTGTTTTACTTTTAAATTATAGACTTTAAATGTCATTTTCACAAAAGAAATTATTTAAAATAATTCACTAGCAGCACTTTATATACATACAATGCAGCACATTTATCTATGGTTCTCTGCATATAGATAAAACAGCATATGTATAACTAATTCTTCAGCAAGCTAATGGGTTCTCTAGGTAAGCTCATCTCTTCTAAACAGTAGACTGGCTTATTGTCATTTTTATGAAAGATATAATCCAGGTAACTAGTGACTTATGCTTTTTAATACACACATACATATGAGCTATGGATACATAACAGCTGGATTTTGCTTCTACGTGAATCCAAACTACTGTAGTGAACTATTAACATCCACTGTCTTGCTTCAGTTATAATTTCATGATAACTGTTATAATCTATAAAATTGTAAGAACTCTTCTCTAATCTTATTTCAATCTTTTATAATCAGGGTAGAGAAAAATACAGTAATTAAAAATAAGTTTTTCTTATCACGATTGGAAAAAAAATAATGACTCATTCAATCCATTTTAATCCTTTAAAAAACAACTGTGGAATTGTGTCAAAATATATCATACAAGTATTAATTACAAAAAAATTTCTAAACAAAATAGATAGTGGAATCTTATAATTATCAGTAGATGTATTGTAACATAAAAACATAATTGTTTTAATTTCAAAATCAGTATTAATAAAATATTAATTAGACTTTTTTAAAATATTTACTTTATAATAAAAATATTTTAAATTCAAAATTATTTAATTCTTAACTGTTATTCCAGTGTAATATAGAACATATCTACAAAAAATTTTGTTTGTGTTTATTTCTATTTTCCTTTCAACTTTATATATATGTACACACACACTACTATGTTGTTCTGTGTTTTGGGTTACATAGTGATCTCAATATATATATATTGGAATCTTAAGTTCTGCCTGCACAACTTCATGTTAAGATTTTGTGATAGTGTATCTAAAAAAAATATTTTTACATAATTTATTTTTATTAAGCAAATTCTATTACTATAGTAGTGAAAATAAGCCATTCTGTAAAGCTATTTAATTGAGTTATAGTTACTAATATAAAATATTAGTATTTAAAACAGATTTATATAAGTGACTTTCAATAATTTTAACTTATTAGTTCAGCTTGTTTGTAATTGTAGGTGTATAAATCCATAAATCATTAATTTTAAAGTATAACATATTTTTAAGCATGTTATAGTTGGATGAATTAAAGGTATTTTTAACTTAGCTATTGCACTTGCTTATTCAATTAAATTGTCAAGAAAATAAATACTTAACTAAGTTTTAAAATACTTAAACTATTTTTTAAAATTGCATTATTAATTTTTAGTACTGCAATTAATTAACTTGCAGTTTATTTAAAAGTACAGTCTATAAAAGCTAGTTAATAATAATCTCATTTTTTAGAAATATTAAAGATTAGCTAATACCTTTAGATTAATTATTTCTAAACAGTTATTTTTAAATATTTTCTATGTGTGAGTGTGTGGGTAAATAATTATGTTTCAACTTCCTGGTTCAAAAAAGTTAATATATTTAATGCTTTGATCTTATAATATTTTTCAACAAAAAATATATTTTAAAACAACTAAAATTAATATTCCAGGAATTCTAAAAAGAGTGTTTAAATAAATGTCTTTGTTTATTTTTTACTATAATAAATTTTATTTTTGTTAAATAATTTCTAAGATGTATAATGAAAAGATAACGTGTAAGGAGATATGCATGTTAGGAGTAACAAGAAGAGATTGAAAACACAATATATGGGTAAGACAACAAACAGGTGTTACTGACCTCATTGAAAAAATTAAAAGACTGAAGTGGAATTGGCTGGACATATTTTTAGAAGAGATGATAATAGATGGACAATAGAAATCTTAAACTGGATTCCAAGAGATTGTAAAAGGACCAGAAAGCGACCACATGTGAGATGGATGGATGAAATAAGACAGTGTGCAGGGGTGATGTGGAAAAGAGAAGCTAAAGATTGGAGAAGATGGATTAAACTTGGAGAGACCTTCATCCTGCAGTGGATTGATAATGATTGATGATGATTAATGTCATATGTTATGTCTAGAATTTTTCAGACAGTAATTAATTAAAAAGTTTATTTTTAGTAAATTTGACTTCCCAGCTTAATTAGGTTCACATATATTAATTAATGGTTTACATTCCATGGTCAATCATGTACTTAATTAGTTATCATATGACTTACTCTATTTAAACTCTAATCTTGTGTATTTTACACACTTTATTATCACACTTCGTCATTTTTCTTCGTTGCTTTAGTGCAATAATTATTTATTATTTTATTAATTTAAGTTACCAAGCAGTGCTAAAATATTTATCTATTTGGACTATTAGCTTTGGTTCCTCTGTCATATTTCAAACTTCTCATTATCTTCACCATTATGAAATCTGTGACCATAATTAAACTCTGGGAGCAACATATCTTACTGCTAAAGAGAATATGAAATTTATACAAAAGATATTATTGTATTGCTAGAACTGTTATAAATTTTCAATTTACTTGTTTAAACAGATTTAAATTATATCTGAAAGTGAATTTAAAAATGTTGAATGCCATAATTTTATCTTACTTTAATTTTAAAAATGTTACCATGATTTATTTTATAAAAGTTATAGATTGTATTTTGAAAACTGAATTTTGCTATTCTTGATAAATATTCTTAGTCCAGCTTAATTTGATTTCCTTTCATATCAAATTAAACTTTTAACTGAGCTTGAAGGATATTATAAATAATAAACCAGCTATGAAATAATAATTATGAATGTACAAATGCGTACTTGAAAGAAATTTTTTAACTATATGACTACATATTTAGAAACAATATTTATAAAAATTATTATTAAATAAGCGTTTATTTTATATAGCGTTTATTTTATTTTTTATTTTGAAAGGCTGATATTTGAATGTAAAAATTATTATTGCATTATATTGTTATTTGAAAGGAATGAAATGTTTATTTGATTATTTGTAAAGATGGATATATTTTTGTTATTATATACTTTTTTTTATTATAAAATATTTACGAATGACAAACATCATTTCTACGCATTTTTACTATGTATGAAATCTGTATTATAGAATACTATACTGGAAATAATTGCTTTATTTTAGTAAAATATATATACATACTTAAATATTTTATCCATCTTTAAAAATAAAATATAACATAAAATTAACTGGATGCTCATTTTAATTTATATATTGCTAATAAAAGGCTATTATATTCAATAGATATGCTTTATTACTTTTGAAAATATTTTATTACCAAGAAAATGTGAAATATTACTTGTTCTTGGTATTTGCAAGAATCTGCTCATTATTTTATAATGTATAAGTTATTAAAAGGATTATTGTATTCGATAAAGTTTTATTTGTTGCTCAATAACATTTTATAATGTCATACACTGTCCAGGCTTACATACACCTGCACATATAAAGTAATATATATGAGATTCAACTTCCGACTTTCACACGACTGTCAACTCTCCATGCTATCTCATATTGCTGACACATTTGATCACACACATGTTGAAAAGATAAATAATCACCAATATACGTATTTCATGCTAAACCAGCAGTCAACTGTTGGTCCACACATATATACAATCAGTGCTCAGTTTTATATTAAGTTAGCCAATCTTCATACTTTAATGGACAGGCTTCAAACTACTCCAACCCACAACTCTTCAGCCATCCATTTCATTGAAAATCTGATGATGGAATGTTCAAAGTCCACGTTAGTGCCAAGGTTGTCATCCTACCCATGTTGACGTTAGTTATTCAGACCCCTCATGTACAGGAGAATTATCCATTAAAGTATGAAGATTGGCTCTCTTAATATAAAGCTGAGCACTGATTGTATATATATGTGTGGAGATGGTAATCTGGACCAACTGATGATTGCTGGTTTAGCACGAAATACATATATTGGTGATTATTTATCTTTTCAACATGTGTGTGATCTGGTGGGTCAGCAACATGAGATGGCATGGAGATTTGAGGGTCGTGTGCAAGTCTGAGTTCAAATCCCATATATATTCTGTTTGTTTAAAAAGATATATTCACTTTGTGCTAATGTTCATTGTGTGATGCTACAAGTTATATTTTCAAAGAAAATGACATTTATTTGCATATTATTAAAAATATCTGCAGTACTTATTATTCTTCATTTCATTACTGTATGTTAAAATGCTTTGAAATAAATTATTTTATTATCATCATATTATTAAAATAAATACTTCATTATTACTTGATGACTTTTTTCAGTAATGTCAATGCTTAGTATTCTACATACCTCAGATTTTAATTGCTTGTTTGCTAATATTTAATATTCAATATTATCTGGATATTCTGCAAAATCTTCAGCATGTCCAAAGACACTTTATTAGAACTATTATATTGTCAGATGGTATGAAAAACCAATATTTAAGGACTATTAATTATTAATTGGTAAAAGGGTATAAATATTTATTAATATATGCATTATAACAATTTTTTTTCTTATGTATTATCGATGTATGATTTTAATATATTTCTCATATTAGTTCTCAGAATATATTATTTGAAATATTAGAGTATGTCATATTAGTTCCATATGAAATTATTTACAACATGAATAAATGGATGAAAGAATTTATGAAGCAGGTGTATATTTTTTGTATTAAATTATTTTGCCACAAATTTGTATCTCTAATGATGTTTTGCTATTATTGCTATATTTTATCAAATTTGCACATCATTTATTCATATTGTCCTTATGTGAATTATCAGTATTATCTCTATTTTACAGATTTTTTGATCACATCAGTGAGCTTTTATATATATTAAGTGTCATAGCATCGGCCGGGGCGCGAACCCGCAACCCGGGCAACTGCCTGCAAGTGCAATCGCGCTGACCTCTCGACCACCAATGTAATATTTAGCATAGAATGTTCTATTTAGGCAACCCCATTTTGATGTTTTATTCTTGTGTTTTAAGATTAGAAACAATATCCTAATTCTTTATTGCACTCTTATATATGTTTATTGCAAGTTTATTCCTTCATTTTATATTTGCCTTTCTTTTAAATATCTTGATGTTTACCTTGGTGAGATTTTTGTAAAGTCATGTGTATTGCCAACCATATCTTTATACTGGCTCTTGAAATATTTTGAAGATCATGCATGATATCAACCATGCCTTTATTTGTGCTCTTGATAAGATCAGAGTAGTTTTGATATGTTGATATGGTCAGTTTGCATATCCGAAGTTTTTTTTACAACCTTGATAAAATATATTACTCCTAATTTATAATTATTTATGTGGCTCCAAATTCATCATATTACAAGGATAGTAAGATTTATATTTATTAGAACTATTAAATACATTTCCTACATTGACATAGGCAATTAAAAGTGAAATTATTAAAATGCACGAGATTTATGAATTCATAGGAAATAATATCAAGATTATTCACTTATTTATTTATTTATTTATTTATTTTCTCATGTGTCATAGCATCAGCTGGGAAGTGAACCTGCTAACCCAGGACAACTGTTTTGTAAAGCAGTTGTTGCTGACCTCTCGACCACCAAATATTATTATTTCCATTGTAATTTTATTTTAAATCTGGATCATTATAACTTCTGAATTTTATTAAGTAATTGAATGATAATATTTATCATATTTTTTATATATATAAAATAAATTTTATTAATTACAAATTATGTACAAGTATTAACATATTTACAGTGGGAAAATTTTTTTTTTTAATATGACATAAGATACATGACTTACAAAATATAGTTATTGTGATTAATATCTGAAGACAGATACAATAATTCAATTTTAAAGTATAATTTATCTCATTTTAAAATAATGAACAGCTAAGAAAAAGATTGTTTTGCCAAATTTTTCTCATAGTATTTCTTACATTCAAATATCAGCCTTTCAAGCTAATTGAGCACGCGCCTTTTGAGAGTGTTAAATAAATGAATACTTTCCTCTTCAATCCAAGATATAGTATTTATGCAGGAATAAAAAGGATCCTCTTATTCCTACGACTCAAATTCTTTTATATGAGCAAATATGAAGTACTATTGAGGAGAGCGTGAGTAGAATTCTCACTTTAAATTACTTGAAAGGCTGATATTTGAATGTAATATAATTGTAAACACAGCGCTAGATAAAATAATTGCTTATTTACTCAGTATTTCTTGTATATATTTTAGTGCATATAAATATATATTATACCACTCTTTATTATTTTTTTTTACAACATTATATTTTTTGTTGTTGAAAATTACAGAACAGCGAGCAAGCCACATTGTTCTAACATTGTGAATAATTGCTATGACAATGTATGGATTAAATTTTAATTATTTGCTTGTGGAATACAAAGTTTCTTAAAGATGAAAAGTATGAACATGTTTCAAAAGTGAATATTATATTTTCTGGATGACTATTACATAAGATGCATGTGGGATCCAGATTTAATTTAAAGTGGTTAATGAGGAATTTTTTGTAGGAATTGTGTTGAGTAATAAATTATGCAAAAATTTTAGCCAAGATTGAGGAAGACATATTTTGGAATTTGATAAAATTTTTAGCAATTGGGAGAGTTGACCATAGATATCTATCAGGATATATATATTTTTTTTCAGATCTTTAAATGAAACATCAATCAAAGATTTGATGTTATAATTGTCCAATAGATCTGAATGCTCAATAGTGTGATCAGTATTAAAACAATGACTTGTATATGGAAGTTAAGCAAACAATATTATAGATGGAGGAATGGCTTTGAGAATTGGATTAACTGTGGTTGCAATGTTCATCTTAGCTCTGATATAGGATACAAATGATTGAGGGTATATCATTTTTATCAGTGTCAATAAATATTGTTTTATTTATTTGTTTTTTTTCATATGTCATAGCATCGGCCGGGATGTGAACCCACAACCATCTGCAACCAACTACTTGCTTGCAAGGCAGTTGCGATGACCTCTCGGTCATCAACCATATATATTTATTTATTTATTATTATGATATAAGAGTACAAGAAGAATATAATAAAAATCACTTTATTAAATTTTATATTGCTGACGTTAAGATAACTTCCATGGATACGATTATTTTATTTTGTTTTAGTTGAAGGTTATAAGAGAACCTAGTGTGTGATATATGGATAGGAACAAAATCCATTTCCTACTTATATTATCATAGATGTAATCTTAAAGTGCTATAATTGTTTTATTATAAGAGTTTTCATGATTAAAGTTAACTGCAAAAAGATGCCTTATTCATTAATTATAGTATCAAAATATTCTAAGTAAATAGTTCCAAATTTAATTAATTAAAGAAAAATAACAGTAAAGCTTATAATTTTAAAAAAGTAAAGAATGTATTAATGGATGTGTAAATGTATGGATTGTAAAACTTTAATTTATTAAAACTTCCTTGTTTAGTTAATGTTAAAATTATTTTTTTAACATCTTTCTTTTAAAAAGACAACTCAATATATTCTGGGTTCTTAAATAAATTAAAGATGAGTTTAAAGTAAAATATTATAAATAATATTGTTAAGATAATATAATTTTCATTATTATAATATTTTCAGTTTATTATAATATATAGTTTTTTAAATAATTTGTTTGTTTTTTTTTTAAATGTAATAATTAATTTGTCTGTCTAAGCAAAATTATTTTATTTTTAGAAATTTTCCTAGGATTTTAATAAATTTTGAACTCTAATCAATGCAGGTCAAATGGGAATAAATTAAAATGCCAATTTCACTTGATCACACGACTTATAAATAGAGCTAACGAGTACACTGATACACACTTGCTTGCTTGTTCACACTTACTTCCAATCACTCACTTGTTTTAATTTGCTGATTTTAATTGTTTTCTTTTAATCAATATTATTTTCTTAGAAAGTTAAAATAATGAGTGTTACAACTAACTTTATCCAGGTTTAACTTTTATACTGATGACTTCAAATGCTTAAGATTTATTTTACAGGGAAAACATTATGGAAAAGTCAACTGAATATTCAACAATGTTTAAATAATTTTTATTTGAATTTCATTTTTCATTGGAGCCTTAAGAGTAAAGTAATATTTTTATTCCTGTTACATAAGAACTTTCATTAATTCCTTTATTCACATTATAAGTAGCTGATAATTCAAATTAAATTTAATATAATAATAATAATAATAATAATAATAATAATAATAATAATAATAATAATAATAATAATAATAATAATAATAATAATAATAATAATAATAATAATAATAATAATAATAATAATAATAATAATAATAATAATAATAATAATAATAATAATAATAATAATAATAATAATAATAATAATAATAATAATAATAATAATAATAATAATAATAATAATAATAATAAGTTTTATAAATGTCTTACTTGAAATTATATACATTTCAAGAAGGAAACAATTTAATTTATATTAATTGGACATATACTTAGTTATGCTATTATCTTAAATAGACATTTATTATTGCTCGTAGTAGTGGTGTGAAAACTATTTTATTTGCTAAACTATGTTAATTATGTCCATTTCAAGTTAAAGTAAGAAAAAATATTTTTCTTAGCACTGTGAAATTGAAATGACACTTTACATTCTATGAAATATTTCAAAGATGATATTCCTAAACATTACCAAAAAATTTATTTTGGAACTTATTATTATTCCAAGAATTATGTGTTTTTGTTGATAGCTGGAAAAATATTATTTTATATATAATTAAAAAATATGAATGCTTGTGAATTATTATTCTTATCCAAGTTTATTTATGAACATATCCTGTGCTTATTACAATATGTCTGTGCTCTTCTCATTGTTATTATTCTAAATCTCCTCTACCATAAAATGTATTTTTTAAAAAATGAATGGTTCCCAATGTTATCATTCAAAAGAAAGGGCTTTCCAAAAGATATAAACAGTTAATATGATATCTCTTTAACAGTTTTACACATTAGTCAATTATTGTTATTTATTTTAGAGATATTAGTGTTAGTTTCTCTCTTGTTTTAAGTATATTCTTATTTGGCAGGTATATTTTGGTTTTCTCATATATTATATCATCTCCACTGAATTATATTGAACTTTATTGTGTGTTTAAGCATATGCTTTATTTAAGGCAAATCTTGTTTATTATTATTTTTCTTCCATGGTTCATTTTCATTACCTATATGACTAGAGATTAAGTCCTAGTTCTTATATTGCCCTCAGGTGTAGGTGCCTTTCCCATTTACATTACCTTTATCTTATAATCCCAAATGTGGATCTTGTTTATAATATATTTTTGCATAAAGCCATGTGTAGTGTATTACTATGACTATCCTGGCAAATGATATATTTTTCATAAGCATTGAGGGACACCATCCTTACCTTTACTTGCACTCTTAGTATATTTGAATGTAGATTTTTCATTTGATGTGTAAGTCTATAGCTGTGTTTTGCTGGCATATCAAGATATAAATCCAATAAGCATTTAATGTTCAAATTTTTTAAATTGAATATGGCTCCAATAAACAATATACACCTTTAGTAGTCATTTCACTACTGTATTGATAAGTTTATCATTTATAAAACATATTTGATACATTTATAAGGAACACTATAAAGAGAGAATGTTTTGTATAAGTGTGAGAACTTATTCAAATACCAGAATTATAGAAAGTTTTATTAACCATCCATTTTATTTATTTATTATTTATGGTAAAAATTGTAAACTAAAATTTTCTGGCATCCTAAAGTTTTGCTTAATGTGTCTGGAAAAGTATTGTCTTAATAATATTGTAAGATAATAGAATTTTTGTTATATTTTACTATCAAAATAAATAGATATATTAAACAACCTCCATACTTTCCCATTTATTTTTACACATGGGAAAGAGAAAGGTAAATAACTCCATGTGTGTGTATGTTTAAAATTAAAAAATCAGATATATTAATCTTTAACTGAGGTTTAAAGTTTATGCCTGTGCTGCAGATAATCTCTAGTTTAGAAAATGATTAGTAATAATCATTATTGTATTTATCTGAGGTGGATGGTGTCAAAGTTGTGATTGGAGTGAGTTTGATAATGGTAAATAAAAATGTAACAATTTATCAAAATAAATGTTATTTTATTGTTAATTCAATTTCTTGGTTTTCATCATCATCCACACACTTTCAGAAATCTGAATATTATAAAGCTTATCATAAATTGTGTTTAATTTTATACATTGAGAGTACATGAATATTGAAATTTTGACATAAGAGCCACTTCATTAAAGTTGCATTTAAGATGTTAAGAGAGCTTTTAAGAAAGTGATGATTATATTTAATCGAATAATGATAATTGCCTATTCATTATTGAATATCATTTTAGTCAATTTTATTTAGTAGTGAAAGATCACATAGCTTGTTTTTGAAATTACTTAATCTATTTAGATTATTTTATTGATCCATCATAAATTCAAATAATGAAATTACTTTGTTCAAATTTAGAAAGTATTTTAAGAGGATTTATTAGTGTGATATTTGAGTGCCCATAAAATTTCTTATCCACTCATTATATCTGAATTCTTTCCTAGTATATTATTTTATTCTAAATTAAGAGATTTCCTGTTTATTTTAAATGTTAATATTATTATTATTGAAATTTTTGGGAGACATTATCTTAGGGGTAAGCGTAGGTCTTACTATTTTGTTACTAGGATATCATTCTTTGTTTAATAGGCTTCTAGAATTAAAAGAGAAGAATAAAATTGATAATTATTAAATATTAATCATTTGAATCGTGAGATACCCATTTTACGCACAATCTTATTAAAGAAATTATTTTTATTTAAGAAGAAATTATTTGAAAAGAAGAAATTAATGTGGCAAAGACTTGAAAAAATGTGCTTTTCTGCTTTATAAAACTCAATATCAAATCGGATCATGGGAATGAGATGTTTATTATGGTTGTAATAGATATTGTGTATAGGAGATGTGTTGTAGGTGAAGAATTTTAAAGTAACAACCCTTTAATGACATATGCTATTTGCCAGTATTATTATTTTGATGAGTTTTCATGAGAATGTGGTCTCATTGCTCATTTGGTTACAGTATATATATATATAAATTCATTAAAATCAGTCAACACTTAGACAATATCAATAAAAATCTCAAACATTTGTCAAGTCAATCTTTGATTAATAAAGATAGAAATCATAACCTATTTATTGTCTCATCTTTTTATATAGACACTAAAAATTGGAACTTGACTACAGAGAGTGAAATTATTGATACAAAAAAGTTTGAATAATCCTCATTGAACAGGTAAATATAACTTGTTCTGCATGCAGACTAACAGTCAATTTTAACATTCAAATTGCAATTATAACCTTCAAACTGCACTCAAACAATGTAATATTTAAATAATAATGCTCAAGATTAGATAGGTTATAAGTGTAAATTCATTGAAAGCAAATAACACTTGGATAATATTAATAACAATCAACAATTTGAATATGCTGTCAATGCAACCTTCTTTTATCAATAACATTAAAACAACCACCTTTATTTATGGTCTCTCATGTTTATGTAGACACTAAAGACGGCAACTTGAACAGGTTATATTCATCTATTTAATGATGTTTTTTTAAACTACTTTGTATCAATAATTTCATTCTCTGTGGTCAAGTTGCAATCTTTAATTCTTATATAAACATGAGTTTACAAATAAAAATGGATTTCTATGTTTGTTGATAAAAGGTTGTCTTGACAACAAATTGAGATTGTTGATTGTTATTGATATTAGTGTTGTCTAACTGTTGACTGCTTTCAATGAATTTACATTTATAAACCTATTTAGCCTTAAGCATTGTTAGCTTTATTATTTAAGTAATATATTCTTGGAGTACAGTTTGAATGTTTATAATTGCAATTTGAATGTTAAAATTGACTCATTTATTAGTTTGCATTCAGAATGGATTATATTTACCTGTTTAATGAAGTTTATTTAAACTTGTTTGTTTCAATAATTTCACTCTCTGCAGTCAAGGTGCAATCTTTAATGTCTAGATAAATGTACGAGACCCTAAATAAAGGTGAATTTCCATATTTATTGATATAATAAGTTGTCTTGACAACAGATTGATATTGTCTAAGTGTAGACTATTTTCAATGAATTGTATTATTAGCTTTATTTATATATATAAGAATATTTGGTACTTTAGTATTAGTTCTACAATATAGGGGAAATAAAATGCTTTTTAACATCTGCAGTAAATGTGTAATCTTTGATCATGTCAAATTGAAACAAAATCCTGCGATGCTATCCAATCTCACGTGAAAACGTGTTTTTCTTTATCAACGTGGTCTTTTTTTTTGTAATATTTTGACATTTTCAGTTATTGTATTTTTATTTCAATTGTGTTTTTATTTGTGAAGAGTAAAAAATGATGAGAACTCTTTTTTCCAAAAGAAAGCATCAAGCCAGAAAATTCTGTCTGGGCAGTGGATGTTTGATGGTTTATGTAGGGAGACCAACAAATGTTTTATCATCAAAATTCAAGACAGGATAGTGGCAATTCTTATGGAAACCATCAAACATAATGTGGGAATAGGATTCCACTATATATTCAGACTGCTGGGAAGTGTATAAAACTGATGAATTGAGAAAATGACAGTTACAACCATTTTTGCATGAACCATACATATAACTTTGTGAATCCAGAAACTGGGGTTCCCACACAAAACATTGAAAGACTGTGGACTTCCACAAAATGGCAAAATAAGCATCAGTGAGGGACATCAAGGCAACACCTTGACTCATACCTGATGGAATTTATGTAGTGTAGATTACATAAAAATGACACACATTCATTCCCATACTCAATGACATAAATGTTCCATGCTGCAGAGATACTTTAGTATTAGGCCTGCAATGTAGGGGAGATAGAACAGCTTTTCACATTTGCAATAAGTGTGTAATCTTGTGACACATCAAATTGAAATGAAATAAACCCTGTGATGTTATCCAATCTCATATGAAAATGAGTTTTTCTTTATCAAGGTCCATGTACATGTTACTTTGTGGCAAATTTTGTGAAAAATATCATGTACAAGATCCATGTACATGTTATTTTGGTCAGATCACAAGAGTAAAAAGTTATCAGCAGATTGATACAAATGTGAAAAGGTGCAACAGGTCTAATTCATGCTCCGTGTTGCAGGATTAATACTAAAGTACTGAAAACTATAATGAAATGTAAAATAATATTTTACAAAGAAGAGCTGATAAGTAATAAATATCACTACTAAAATTTTTAAAAATTTGCCAAGTCAGGCTTTTAATTCAGAGCAACTTTAACAAATATCCAGATCCCAATATTCGGCAGCCATTTATGCAATAGAATAAAATAAATGATCAAAATAATCATCTCATATATACAATCTAAATATCTATAATAATTAGTTGAGTTGTTGCCATGTGACCACATTTTCTATGTAATATATGGACTTCAACAATAAACTTCTAGCAATGATGCAGAATCATTATAATAAAATATAATATTCATTTGTGTTATCTATATAATTATGAAAAAATTATCACACATGTATACTTCAATTATCATTGTCCAGGGTGTAATTTCACATAGAGCAAGAGACTTGTGAACTAGAGTTAGACAGATATTTAACTAATATTTTAAAAAAAATATTATGTAGATAAAAGTAATAGTTATTACATTAATAAATAATGCAGGAATTAACTAAAAAGATATATAAACAATGCTAGAATATTGGATCATAAACTGTTCCATTGATTCTGATATCAACAAGTTATAAAGTACTAAATAACTATTAGATTAATTAAAGATCTGGAAAATAAGCAAAGTAATTGAAATAAGATATTTTTCTGTGTTATACATTTATGCTAACTGAGGTATGAACATATTGATATACCACATGTGCAATGGCTGGGTTACAATTACGAGATTCAAATTATTTTGAACTGAAAAATATTTAAATATTTTGCACATATGTATTTGCTTACTTGTATATGTTTCAAAATATTTATATTTGTGATAGTTTACATATAATATAGCTTTAGTCAAGCGTTGTTAGCCGAGAGGTCAGCGCAGCAGCCTTGCAAGCAAGCAGTTGTTTGCAGACGGTTGTTGCGAGTTCGCCTCCCGTCCGATGCTATGACATATGAAAAAAAAAGTATAGCTTTCTAATATAAATATAATCTGACAATAAACAGATTATAAATATTTATATTTTTCTTAATGACTTTTCTAGTGAAATAATTATGAATCATTTATAAGGAAGTGATATAATCTTAATATTTATATATATGTTTATACAATTATATTTGTAAATATAAATCAATAAAATATGTTTTTTGTTAATGTATTAAATGCAATTTGCTTAAATCAATATAATATAACTATTATACAACTTTAACTCAAATATATTTTTTTTTTTATAAGCAATCAACAAGATATATTTGGATTTAAGAATTATTAAGGAAATACGCATGAATAAACTTTTTAACAGAAACCCATAATGGAAATAAGCGTACTTTAATTCTTTTCTCCTGAGATTTAGTTAGCTGAACGGAAAATGTCTTCCAGATCATAACTTTTGATGCAATAAAGACATTCAGATCCAGATCGTCAAGCGTTGGTAGCCGAGAGGTCAGCGCAGCAGTTGCTTGCAGACGATTGTCGCGGTGCGGGTTCGCTTCCCGGCCGATGCTTTGACATATGAAAAAAAAGGCATTCAGATCATAACTTTTGATGCTATAAAAGCATTCAACATTTTTTTGACAAATTCATAGTTCTTTCTTGAAATTTAAATAAAAAAAATTTTTTTCTTATTAAATTAGCATTAATCTATTCAAATCACCTTATTTAGAATGTTAATTTATTCAAATATTTTATTTTTAATAATAGAGAATTGACTTTCCTTCTCATGTGGAATTAAAAAAGACCATGTTTTTTTCAGCAATATTTTTAATGTAATTTTCCATGGTGTTTTATATATAAATTAATACATTTGGTCAAAATTTTTAAATGAAATATACAATATATATATAATAGCTCCTACTAGATTCATTTACTGAGAATAATAGATTTCATTTTCTGTATATGTGTATATGTATATATTCTTTTTTACTCATTAAACACTCTATGAATGGCATTTTAATTTAGTTAAGATGGTTTATATGGTTCCAATTCCAGGCAAGTAATGTCAGTTGATCTATTGGGTTTTTAACAGCACAAGATTGTCACTCACTACCAGCGCCACCACATGTGAGCATGCATGTTGTGTGGGGCACAAAGTGCTTCACTACTGGGGCACTGAGACATCAAGATAATTAATAAAATTTATATGTAAAAAAAAATTGTTTCCATTTTTGAATCATTTGTTAGAAATATGTTCTGAATGTAAATATTTTTTATTTAAGTATAAGAATAACTTCTTTATTCAAATTTATTTGTGACAATTACCCAGGTTTCAAATTTCTAGGCATGAGCTTGAAATATACTACCTATATACTCTTATTATTATGTAATAAATTGTTTTTCTCTTCACCAATAAAAATTGTAATTATAAATATGCGATTTTTCCACATGCGTTAGTGAAGCTGTAATTATACTATAATGTTTAATATGACAGGTTAGTGATTTCGAGATTTAGTATTCAAATCTCATACTCATAGTTTTACAAATGAAGACTGTTGTGATTTATTGCACACATATGCAAATGAGCTTGAATTTTTAATTAGTTAGTCCATTGTTTGGAGAGCGCAAAGCATACCTCTCTTTTATTAATGGCACTGAGATCATTTGCTATGTAAAAAGCTTCTTTGACTTTTCTGTTGGCATCACACTTCTCTGTGCAAAATATTTGGGCAGAACTGGGTTCGAATACATGGCCTATAGCTGCTTAGTGGTTCCAGAAGATTGATGTTCCTTCATTTTTATTTTTAACCCTATTGTATGCATACCTGTGTTGGTAAATTCTTGTATTGATGTTAGCCCGAGTCTCACCGTAGTAAGATGCCTGGCAGCCTAATTAAGGGCATGCTATTTTATAGACCACATGAGGAGCTTGATCTTTTTCTATTTTATCTTTGGAATTATTTATTAGTCGGTTAGTGTTAGGAGGTGTACTGAAGCTAAATTTGAAATCGTTAGTCAATTTTTTAGCAATTTTTGAAGTTACATTAGGTATAAATCTTATTGTTATACTAAACCAAACATACCGATGCCAGTTTGTTGTGATAATTAATAAAACTTATATATAAATTTTTAGATTTTTGAGTCACTTTATTCGTAGAAACACATTCTGATTGTAAATATATATTATTTAAACATAAGAGAAATATTTCTTTATTTAAACTTATTGTGGCAGTTACTCCAGGCTCAAAATCTATTTCATATATACGCTACCGTTGCATAAAACTGAACAGTCCAATGCTTTTTCATCACTATAATTAATAAAATTTATATATAAATAAAAATGTTTAGGTATCTCAATCATTTGTATTTAAATATCCTAATTTATATAAAAAGTAACATATTATTATTAATAATTTATTTAAAAATAAAACTTATTTTAAAAATTTTGCCTCATAATTACAGTTATTCTGCATATAATGAAATTATCTTTATCAATAATGTTTTACAAGTTTTGAATGTGTTGTTCACTTGGAAGTACTGACAGAGTGTTCACCCTAGAAATGTTAGATCTGGGTTCAATGTTGTATTGTACCAACATTATTTTTAATAGCGTTATCTTTTTACATATTCTACTAAATAGCTTTTCCTATTTTTAATAACGATATTATTTTTTTCTCAAATGTAGTATTAGCTTTTTAGTTGTTATCTAACTAAAAACTTGTAATTGGTTCATAATTCACACTACAATGCAAATCTAAGCAAAACAAACTAAAATACAAGAGATTTTAATGGTTTTTAAAAATTTATTGAATAAACAATCTAAATATAAAAATTTAAAATTCTTCTCTTAAATAAATCCTGGCTAACTTTAAATGCCAAACTGTAATACAGTATAGTTATTAATAGGCATTAAAAAAATTAAATACCATAATAAAGTAGTGCATTTTATTATTGAATGAAAACAAAAAAGGCTATTTTTGTTAAAACAAAATGCAAACAAGTTATTTGTGAGAAGTTAGATTTTTAAAATATGTATTTTTATCAAATTGTTGCTAATGAATTAGTTAAAAACAATTTTTTTAAAAAAATATTGCCTGCATTTTTTTAACATGGCATTATTGGGTAACCCATTATTGTAACACCTATACAACTTAGCTTGTAACTGCTCTATTAGAAATGTGCCTATAAAATTCTTTATCTATACTAGTGGAAAAATCTGACTTTTTTTATTATTATAATTTATCATTAAACAAAAGAAACTGCAAGGTTGGTAGAATGGCTTCTAAAAATTTATCAAATAAACAATACGTGAAAACTTTTTTTTATCAAAGATAAGTGTGAAAACTTCTTTCCTTAAGTAAATAAATGTAAGGTGAATCCTTAAAATTCCAAGATACCCGACTTGGTGATTAAATTTTAAACTGAAACAAAAAATATACAAAAAAAAAAAAATGTATTACTGAGATTCTGAAAGACACAAAGTAAAAAAAAACAACAAAATGATTAAAGTTGAATTAATTAAAATTGATTGCTATTTATCGCATTGTGGCCACATGAGGAGAATTAATATGTAAATAAAAATGTAAATAATTATATGTTTTTAATATTCTCTTCTGTTTTGGATTAAACAAAATTATATAGAATTCATTGTTTTAA
The DNA here is from genome assembly GCA_028023455.1 of Epiperipatus broadwayi. Classification (NCBI taxonomy): domain Eukaryota; kingdom Metazoa; phylum Onychophora; class Udeonychophora; order Euonychophora; family Peripatidae; genus Epiperipatus; species Epiperipatus broadwayi. The sequence goes on along the minus strand of JAQFVV010000126.1, from coordinate 2,713,081 downwards.
TTACCTAGTTTTATTTCATGAGGGGGGGGGGAGTCTTTTTATATGATAAAAGCATTTAGATATATAGAAAAATAATTTTATTAGTAAATATAGTGTAATGGGCCAGTCTGTTCAGAGAGAGAGGGGGAGTGCATCTTACTATGGTCAGACCTAGGATCTTCTGATAGAATGGTGTTGATAGTGCAATGAAATACATAACCTATGGCTGTATCTACCTCCAATGGGCTAGCTCTATATTCATTCATTAAATCTAGATACAATTTGGATTAGATCATCCAGATCTCATTCTCCTTTCTTGCACCATTATTCCTCAATATTCAAACTCAGGGCGTAATCACCTTTGACTCTCTTCAGAGATCAAATTAGCCAATGAATGATTATTGCATCTTTATATAGATTATTGATTATCATACTCTCCAAATACCTTTCAACATCACATAGAATAAGGTGTTTGAGTGCACATATTCCAAATTTACATACTATTGAGTGTGAATGCATGTCTATTATAATGATAATGAATAAGAGACCCGATTAAAATGAACAAACTTTATAATATTTATTGAATAACAAAAAGATTAAAATGGTCTAACAATAATAAATTGTATAATTAGGTTTGTCAAGGATAGCTTTCTACCATATTGTTAATGAAAAATAGTTAAGATCTCAATCCTTGTCCCAATGATAGAAATTCATATCTTAACATTAATTATTTACAAAAATAATATATATATATACAATTCTAAACAATTGCAATACTAACTGGCTAAATCAACTTTATTTACAGACATTTAAATAATCATTGCTGGCCATTTCATATTGATGGTTATCAATCTTCTTGGGGACTCCTCCCTATTCATGGATGACATAATGTTGATAGGAAAGAGCAGCCACATTAAAATATTAATCATTCACACCAAACAAAAAATAATGTATAATGATTATTAGTCAACAATAAACAGCTAATACAAATTCTGTTCTGTAGCTAGTACATGTGTTTAATATGAAATATCAAAATCTTACCTTTATCCCATATAATGATGGTCAATGTCAAGTTGATCTAAATTTTATTCAGTAGCAAGAATAAAAATATTTAGCTAAACCCAATCACTTCCTCCCTTCTTATATTTATATTCAACTCTTCCAAGATATAAACATCTATGCTTCCAAGTGTGGGAATAAAAAAGAATAAAATCAAAAATATAACAATAATGCATAACAAAATATAAAATTTTCATTGAATTATGTTGATTAAAGTTCAATGATTCTGGTGGCATGTTCTTCATATTTAGAGTCTATTGTTTTCAAGATAGATCTTCCTGGGTAAAACACTATTCACTCACTGGACTTGTGGAGTCATGCTTAGGATAATAACACAGCTGTACTCTCCCATCAATCTCTTTTGATTTATCAGTAGGCATTTTGTAAAAAACAGTAGGTTTATTCAGGCTTTATAGAAATATGCCAATGAAGTCACCATGCTTCCATGACCCTAGTAATGGCATTTGGTCCCCCTACAGCATCAGTACTTTGGCCAGAATACATCATACAGCAATCTATATTATGTATGACTTTTATTTAATTGCAATTTGACATTTAATCGCTATACATTGTAAAGGGTAGCTTACAATGCACACATTCCTAAAAAGATCAAGCATATTTATTGAACCCAATCCATTTGGAATTTGTATTAATAATGGGAAGATTATTTGTTTGTTATTTATTACATATATACATATAATGCACAATAGATTATTTTATTATAAAATAAAATACGATCAATATTTTAGAAAGTAATATAGTATATATATAAACTATTTGATTAAATAAACTGTAATGTATATATATATATTTTAATTTAAAATTGAATATTAATTTATAGTTAAATGATTTTGGGATGGCCTGAGGTTAAGTTGGGGTGGGCATGTGTGTGAAAATAAAACTGATATTTTATTTTTTTTTATTTGTAATAAATGAAATGTATTTAAACAATACATATAAAAATCTAAATGAATTTAAACAATAGGCAATTTAAAATCTTAGCGTTCCTGGAAATCTATGCGCGTGAAATGTATAAAAACAAAAAAACAGTTTACAAATTCTTCTTATTGTTATAGCACCTGTAACAAAAGACAGCAATTAAAACTAAAATTTAGAATGCTAAAATGGGGTTTTTCTTTTTCTTTTAGTTAAATTATAAACATTTTAAAAGTCAAATGCTGTAACTAAAAGTTTACCAAATTCAGAGGAAAGAAAATGAAATAAGAAGTAAGAATAATTGATAAATTCTTAAATAATTAAATCATGTTTTAAAAGTTGTTGGAGTAAATTTGAATATTTTAAATCTTTTCAAAAAGAATAACGAAAATTAAGTCTGCTGAAAATTGGAAAAGGAAAAAAAAATGAAATAATTTTCTTAATATATATGTAAAGTGTTCAATACTATTCAATACAAATATATGATTATAAATAATATGAACATGGGCTAGAGCAAAACATGCTATTGTGTGTCATGGTATTTCCTGCCAGCTGCATTAAACCTCTATATATGTATATATATTTTTCTACTTTATTGTAAACACACAAGAAGATGCCTGCAGTCCAAAATAAACAAGGATTGGAATACTTAATGATGAATCAAATGAGGATCAAGGTGAATACCATTAAACACAACTACAGGAGACACCATTGTACCTATCTATCCTTGCTAAGGAAAATGATTTACTAAGTAAAACTGCTTTGAAGAACAACTTGCCTAACTATCAACTACTACTACTTCTATTAGGATGATTTTTATGAACTTTGTTCCAATTACAATTTTTAATCAAAGAATCAATATTGTAAATTTTTGTTTATTTTTTTTTGTTTAAGTCTTGTTATCTGTTGTATTTTCACACTCTGATGCTGAAGCCTCATTTTTTTTAGAATTAGCAAAGAAGAAAAGGGAGGATTATTCATTTTGATATTTTTATATTTTCATTGTAAATAAAATTTAGGTTAACTTTTCACATCAGGTTATCCACATAAATATTAAGGTAAGATTCTCTAAATTTATTTTCATAGGTTAAATTACAATACATATTATATGTTTTATTTTGTGATTCATATATTTTCCAGTATGTTTGACTAATCAACTAATATCTGTCTCTATCATATATATAAATTGGGGGAACTTGTTAAATAGGTTGTTAACATCTGAAAATATATAATTTAGCTAGCCAGCATCTTAATTATATTAAATAACTAAAGTTTATTTTTCTATATAATTATGATTTGAAGAGAATGAGTGACATAGGTGGATTTCTACCATGGGGTATAAGGGTTGGATGTGGAGGATAATTAATTAGTAAAATGGTAGAGGTTCACATGTGACACATGTACATATGATGATGATTATTATTATTATTATTATTTTTTAATCATTATTATTGTTGTTATACTTGATGATATTTATTATTGTTAATAAATGTTTAAGAGTTTGTATTATTCCGGTCTCTGGTTTATTGAATTGTCCTGACATTCCACAGTTTATAAATAATTATGCATGCACACACATCTATTTTTCTTATCATATAAAAGCTTGAAGATAAAACAAATATAATAAATGCTAGTTGTAATCTATATATAGGTGCAGGTGTTTCTGTGTGTATCTGTTCATACCTGCTAAAGGAGTCGGAGGCAATATTCTCTCTGGGTTTGAATATTAGGGCATAATGGAATTTAAAAGGGGGAAAGTGAATGAACCAACCTAAATTGCATTTAATATTAAATAGGGATAGAGTTAATCAATTAAAGAGTATGCAATCATTGGTTGGGCATTTCATCGGGTTCTCATTAGCACTCTATGAGATGATCCACAGTCTGAACCTAGTTGGATGCAACTTTTTTCCCTTCTAAGCCTGGTAGGTCTCTGCAGATTGTTTCATTAGGGGCAATAAATTAGAGCATATTAACTTATCCCCAGACCATATTGCTACATCTGCATAGTAGTACAGTCTGCAAGTTAATTGACCATCCATTACATCTGGTGCACCATCATTGGGCTTGGTTAGTTGATGACTGGTGATGAAGAGTACTGCCCATTATACTGGTGTTAGCAATGTTTGGGATTAGCTGTAATCATTCCGTCCGTTATATCTGGCGCCCTCAACTTTTGGGGCTAGTGGTCATCATTCCGTCCATTATAATGTATATCTGAAATTACTTTATAATTCTTTTTAGTTGTTAGCGATGGTTTGTTCCTTTCTCCTCACATGCGAATAAGTTCAATGTTTCTTTGATATTAACTCAGGATAATTTATTTGTTTCTCTATATTTCACGAGTTTATTTATTTGCATTCAATTCAGTTGTTGATCTTACTTTCTCTTTAATTTACACTATTTAAGATTTTTCTTTGTTATAGAATGAGTCAACCATTTCCTTTGGTATTCAAAATTCAGTTATTAAGAGATTGACTTCCTTACACGAAAGCATTATTTTGAAAAGATCTAAGATGAAGATTCAATTTGCTTTTGTATAGAGTTCAGTTTGAAAATGAGACCAGTTTATTTCCAGTTTTGGCATATTGAATCTTGCATTTCTTTCTATGTTGGCATAGCTGCATATTGTTGTGTAGATTGCATATGTAGCAGCTGGATTAACAATTACATATTGGGATTCTAATTTCATTTTCCACACTTGGTTGCTTAGTGACTAAAGACATTGGGTCATCATTTTGCACATATGGTCTAATGTCCCATTATTGTACAACTTTGTTCGTGACATACAATACACTGACTTTTGGTTTGGTATTAGAATAGATATATGTTTGTTTAATTTTTTTTAAATATTTAATCTATGTTCTCATTAATTTTTGTAATCTTTTTCATTATAAAAAGAAAAATTAAGTTATCGTGACATTTAGTGCCTGTCTTTAATAAACCAAATATAATCACATACATATGAATGTTTGATAATGCTAGTATGTGCTCAACAATTTATTGGTTAAGCACCTATTTGGTATGGCTCAATTTGGTGATGTGGGCTAATATAGGCTGGTTTTGTAGGGTTGTAAGTCACCTTTACAATAAACATTGACATTGCACAAATTAGTACTTATAATAAATAAATAATAACTTATTTATTATAAATATGATTTGTGCATTTTTATTGAATTAATATTTAAGAAATAATGAGGAAAAAATTATTTTATCTTTTATTGCAAATCCATTAATATTGTCCTAATTTTATTATTATTATTTGTGTATTCTGATTCAATATATAAAAATGCTAGTAAAGATCTGATTTGAAATTAACGTGACCAGAACATTCCAAAACATTTAGATAAACAACATAACTGAAAAATCTGCATTACTACATATTAGTACACCTACAATTGTATTACTTTGCATACGATATTCATTGTAGGACTTACAAATTAAAGAGGCAAAAAAGGAAATGTAATTTCATCTGGCAATGTGATTAAATGTTTTAATTTTTGCAAAAGGCATAGACCAAGCAGATCCAGAGTCTTGATAAATGCAAGATCATGTGCCATCACAATGCACTCAGGCCAGTTCTGTTCATGAGATTAGGGGTTCCAAAATGTATCTTACACGATGTGCCTCATACCAACACAGTGAACCTGATCACTACAGAAGTATTTTCAGCATTCACTATTTGGATTACAGTAAATACAACTATCATAGTCCTCCTATCAGCAACACTTCTCTACACAATAAACATTTCCTTTCATGTTTTAAAACAATGTCTACTAAAAATAAAATAATCATATATATATATAATTGTTTTTTTAATAAACTTACACAACAATGCAAATGGTCAATAAGTTTAGCTTAAAACAGAAGTAATTTTTTTAATTAAATTTTTCTTTCAAATCTCATTATTAATCTCATTTTAGGAATTAATATTTTATCAACCATGTAATAAATAGCAGTTATTTCAAATACTTTTTAATTAAATCTTTTAAACTTTACCTACATATACTGTGAAGTCACAAGTTATGCTATATCTATATACATGATTTTAATTATATTCTATTCAAAAAAATATAAACAAACAAAAATGTAAATAAATAAAAAATATATATTAAAATTCATAAGTTCAATACATTTTATGATATCCAAATACCCATTTTTCCTTTCTGAATGCTTTACATCAAGCATGTCAAATTTATAGTGCATGGGGGCATGGAGCTCACAACGAATATTTTGTGGCCCAGCCAATATAACGATATGTAAGAAACATTTTAATAAAAATTCATTCTGTTATACGTCATTATTAATAGCAAATTACATTTTCCAATCATGTTGCATTCATTTCCCTTACACACAGGTGCATCATTTCCTCCCACTAATACTAGCAGCAAATATTTTAGCAGCCAATTATATATATACTATCACATGCTAGGCCAGATCATTAGTTTTGTATTGACTTGTTTGGAGTGCCTAATCGGAAATATTTTGCTTTCGGAGAACGAGAAAAATAGGTTTATTTATGTTATGCTTATTAATTTGTGAAGTTATTCAGTGACTGTAAGTTAATGTTCAAGAAAAAATATTAATTTTTATTAAAATGTTCTAATATTTTATGTTAATTATTACTCATTTATTTGAGCCCGTTGCATTCAGCATGTCTCTATTGAAACCATGTGGTAGTAAGAAAAAACGAAAACTTGCTGACAAACATCAAAATTTCCAAGAAAAGTGATAATTGGAATATTTTTGCTGTGAAGTAAATGATTTGACAGTTATACAACAGACACTACAAACAATACAAATCAAAGTATGATAATTATGAGAGATTAATGAGACAAAAAAGGTTGAAAGAGCACAAATTGGGATTGGAAAAAGAACAGTCCATGTTTGCTAAAGTATTGCAAGAAAGTAAAACAGTGGTGAATGCAAAGTTGATAACTAACATTTGACATCTTTACCAAAGATGATTTCATCAAGGAATGTCTAATTAAAGCTGCAGAAATTGTTTGTCCTGAAAATGTGAAGGCTTTTCAAGAAATCTCTTTGTCTCAAAGTACAGTTACAGAAAGAAATACTGATTTGGCCAACTATTTAAGTATTCAGATCAAAGAAAATTCATCTAGTTTCAAAGCCTTTTCCATTGCTTGTGATGAGAGTATGGACATCAGGGTCATAGCTCAATTAGCTATGTTTCTTCATACTTGCAACATAGATTTCAACATTTTTGAGGAATTGTTGGAACTAAACACTGATGCATAACACTAGAGCAGGATAAGATATATTGTGTGTTCTTAAACTTCTGTAAAAATACAGCCTATCTCTGTCAAAATTTATTTCTATGATTACAGATGGAGCTCTTTCGAACAATGATTTTGTGGCATTACTGAAAAAAAGAGTAAAATTTATGATGGATTCAAGATTCATCATAAGCATTGCATTACACATCAAAAAGTATTATGCATGAAGGTAATAAACATGGAAAAGGTGCTCACTGTTAAAAAAAATCACAAATTTCATAAGATCTCGAAGCCTAGATCAGTGACAGTTCTCTGCTTCCTTAAGCAAATTAGGCAATGAATAATCCAGTTTCCCCCACTATACCAAAATATATTTGATATCCTGCTTCAAGGTTCTTAAGCAATTCTGGAACTTAAAGGAAGAAATATGTCAGTTTTTAATAACTAAAAATCAAGACAAGCCTATTTTTTGACACAATATAGTTGCAAGTTTTATCCGTCATGGCTGATATAACAAAATACTTATATGATTTAAAATTAAAACTGTGCAAGGAAAAGAATACTTATATGATTTAAAATTAAAACTGTGCAAGGATAAGATCAGATCGTGAACATGTGTGATCAAATTAAAACATTCAAATATAAGCCAGTTCTTTGAGAAAAGCAGTTGAAAAACTGTCAGTTTTTAATAACTAAAAATCAAGACAAGCCTATTTTTTGACACAATATAGTTGCAAGTTTTATCCCTCATGGCTGATATAACAAAATACTTATATGATTTAAAATTAAAACTGTGCAAGGAAAAGATCAGATCGTGAACATGTGTGATCAAATTAAAACATTCAAATATAAGCTAGTTCTTTGAGAAAAGCAGTTGAAAAACAAATTTGAGTGAAACTGCATCATATCAAAAATATGTAGAAAAAGTTTTAGCATCATATCAAAAATATGTAGAAAAAGTTTTAAGTCTTAGAACTGAATTGAAACAAGATTTTCAGATTTTAAATTTTTGAAAAACAAATTTTGTTTGTTTTCTTCAATTTTTTCCAATAAATACAGAATCAGAACCTAATCAAATGCAGATGGAGAGATCCAGAATAGTTAAAATTCAGTGAAGTTGGTGTGCCTGAATTTTACTAATATTTATCTGCCAGGTTTGAAAATACTTGGAAATTCACATATAAAATTATTTCCATGTTTGGATGTACTTATCAGTGTGTGCATTTATTTAAAATTATAAAAGAAATTAAGTCTCCTATCAGATCCAGAATTACCGACATTCTTCTTGGATCAGTTTTGAAAGTAATCACTGTGAACAAGATTCCCCCCTAAGTAGGAAAGTTAGTAGTGAGAAGAAATGCCAAGTGTCAGGAAGAAAACATTAATATTGTTTTTTTTTTATACTATACTTTTCGAAATAAACCCATATTTATATGAAAATTGAAGTTTTTGTATCTTGTTTATTTGGCCTGTGTTAGCCTTTGAGTTTTAATTTGTGGTGCGTTTATGGTTTAGTTGCCATTCGGACAGCTATCATAATATCTGATTGGCTGTCAGATACGTGTTATAATGAGCGCAATGAGATTTTCCAATATCTCAATTTAATTTCAACAAGCACATTAAAAAAAATAAAATTTGGAAATAAGTTTTATAATATCCCAGCAACTGTTTTTATCTCCAGGTGCTTCACGCAATCATGTTTATTAAAAAAATTTCATATTATGCTGAAAGCACATTCATTTTATTTTTCCTTTATTATTCTTTTAAAATTTGGCAGGCAGTATTGTGCATAATAAAATGTTTTGTAAGCATAATGATAAAAGAATTTACAAAATTTAAGAACATAGATAAATCAATATTGATTTAAAAGCATCAAAACAATTAGAGAAATAAGTTTTTCAATAACAAAACTACTATTATGTTTCTATAAGAGAAAAAAGTTATTTTAAAAAAATATTGTCCAGAGTGTATTTAATTGCGATGAAGGTCAAACATTTCGCTATTTATTTTATTAATAAAAATATAGTCTAGCAAGTTTTTTTTCATTATTTTTTTCAATGAATGAATGAGGAAGCTAATAGAATACTTAGTAAAAAATATGTAAATATGTCTCCTCAATTTGTTATTAATAACTACATTATTACTTATTTAAAATTTTGTTTCTACTATAATCTTAATTTATAGATACATACTATATACATAAAAAGCCTGTTAGAAACTACTGTACATGTGCAATTCCATAAACAATATATATTCTATTCTAATCAAGTATTATCAACAAAACATGAGCTATTATATATGAAGTATGCAAGGGGGGCTTAGAAGAAAATATAGCAAATGCCATGGCTTCACTGTATTTAACAAAACAGTTATTGTTTTCTCAAATTATTTATTTAAGGCTTTAATACATTATTAGACTATAGTGTGTTATTGTTGTCCTCTAAAAATAACGTTTTTTCTTTTGTAACAAACTAATAATTTAGTCATTGAATTTGTTCAAATTAAAAGAAAAGGAAGTAGTTAACAGTCCATTTGTTAGCATAGACGGTTTTTTTATTTATCTTCTAAAGAATTTATTTAAAAATATTTAATAGTATTACTATTTTTAATTTTTTATTGTCAATTATTCTAAGAATGTTATAATAACAATACATACATAATCTTTTGTATTTAAAGAGAAATAGAATAAGATAAAGATAAAATTTTCTTTAAATATCTTTTGCAAGATAAAAGCCTTTTCACCCCCATACTTGGTAAAAAAACATTGAAGTAGAAGAGATTAATGCTAGATAGTAAAGATTTGGACATTTGTAAATTTTTGCCTAAAAATAACTTGATACCTAATATTAACCAACTAATATTAAATGATTATTTAAGATGTGTGTGTGTGTGTGTTTATGTAGTTTCCATTCTACTTAATTCTTATTTAGTTTTCCATAATGAAAGATTTAGAACATTTTATTCTATATAGGTTCCCTTCTATTTAAATAATATGGGATCTGATTACAATTTTTAAAAAGTTCACCAGGGCATATCTACTATTAAAGAAAAGAATTATACTAATATGTTGATAGACATTGATTGTTGTCATATTAAAAAAAAGTCATAAATAGTATGATTTTGATGTAGTAAAATGTTATGAATAAACGTTTACAATTCTACATAACACGATTTGGCAAATGGTGATTTTAAAGTATAAGAGTAGCTTTGTAGAGAAAAGGTTTTGCAAGCTTGATTAGAAGATAAAAGTTCATTAAGTACAAAAAGTTATCAATTATATTAAATTTGAATATATATATATGTAGATTATATTACATTAGTTTAACAAAAATTTGTAAAACCTCTAAACATCGCATGATCGTCATTTCTTATTGGATGAGTAGGCACTAGATGGGGATTTTATGCACAAGCCTTTTGGCATCCATTGATTACTCTAGTTGACACTGAGTGGCACTACTGTATGAAGAATTTTGCCTGTTTTAAAAAATTGTAAAACAGAAAGTTTATATAGAACTCTTTATACGTTTTGAAATGAATGATAAAATTATGAAACAGAAGAAAAAGGAGATAATGGTGAAACTTCAAAATAAACACACACATTTCACCAAGAGAGAAATCGAGGTTTTGCTGGATCTTTCTTTTGTGTTAAATGATAAAGAAAATTTAATGAATCGCTTTAAATTTCGAGAAATTCTTCATCGAGTATTTGAAATGACTGAAGATATGTTAATGGATAGAGTTTTCAGAAATTTCGATATTAACAATAATAATGTGATAGATCCGCAAGAATGGATTCTAGGTTTGTCTATTTTTCTACGAGGAACTTGGGAAGAGAAAATTGGGTTTTGTTTCCAAGCATATGATCTTAACAGTAATGGTTTCATTTCAAGAGAAGAGATATATTACCTTCTTAAAAATATTTTTTGGAAGTTGAGGATGATACTGAAGAAGGAATCAAAGATTTGATTGACCTGTGTATAAAAAAAAATGGATCAGGATCAAGATGGCCAGATAAGTTTTGATGACTACTGCTATTCTATTAGAAATGACTCATACTGCTGGAGAGTTTCGGTCCGTGTTTTCCCGAACCAAAAGTTTGTCAGGCGTTCCTTATTACTTTTGCTGAGAAATATTCGTTGACACCTGTTTAACCTGAGATAGAATCTATACTAAAATTATATAAATATTATTTATGTAAAAGATTAATTTGTACTTTTACTTATAAATAAATATTGTTTTTATTGTGAAAAAAAAAAAAGAAAGTTTATATTGTTTGACATTTATTTGTTATAAGATTACAAATTTAAATTAAGTTTGTAATTATACAATAATGATATACATGTACTCATTATTTCAACACTTATTAGATGACAATTTGATCAACTTTATAGATTGACAGATAACTGAATGATTTTATTTTCAGAAGTAAAATATAAAGAATTATAAACATCGTGAATTCAATTTTTAAAATCTTATGAATATCGATGTATTCAACTTTTACCTTTAGTTTAAAGCTAATTAGCATTCTCTCAGCTAAAGTATAAATTGTAACAGAGTTTAATTATGATGATATACTTTTATTTATTTCCTGGTCATAATTTGCTCTTTGAAATTTGCATAAAAAGATAGTAGAGAGGAAAATTTCTGGGAAACGGTAAAAAAAAAAAAAGTTTACTTTTATAAATTAACTACTATTTAAAACTATAATTAAAGTAAGCAACAGGAAATTGAAAATTATAAGGTATTTTCATTAGAAGATTTGTCCACTTTTTAGATTGAAGAACCAATAATGATACTTTGACATTTCAAAGCTTTATTCCTATGCTTAAAAAAGCAAATGACTTTTATAATCTGCAAAGTATAATGATAACTTGCACTTACTGGACTTTCCTATATACTTGGATGTGATCATATCCTCTTTTAAGTCCCAGTATATTATACTAAAAAGAAATATGCCTATATGTTTGAAAAGGAAGTTTTTAATAAATGTGTTTTACCAGTTCTTACTTGTGGATCTGAGACTTGGACACTGAATAGAAGAGCAATAGAGACTTCAGATCACTCAAAGAAGTATGGAGCGATGTCTGTTAGGAGTAACAAGAAGAGATCAAAAACACACAATATATAGATAAGAGAACAAACAGGTTACTGACCTCATTGAAAAAATTAAAAGGGTGAAGTGGAATTAGGCTGGACATATTGCTAGAAGAAATTATAATAGATGGACAATTGAAATTTTAAACTAGATTTCAAGAGATTGTAAAAGACCCAGAAAGAGACCACATGTGAGATGGATGGATGAAATAAGAAAGTATGCAGGGGTGATGTGGAGAAGAGAAGCTAAAGATCAGAGAAGATGGACTGAACTTGGAGAGACCTTCATCCTGCAGTGGATTGATAATGATGATATTCTTTTGTTTTATTTGAATACAAAATTGTCTGTAGTTGAAATGCAACAATCTTGAATAAAACTGGCAGAGACCAATAAATATGGAGATTTTAATATCTCTCTTTTCATTTTTCTTAAATATCAATATTAAGTTACTCTTTCAATGATCTTCTATATCTTTATTATGTTGATATTTGGTATATATTTTGGCTAATCTTTTTTTTTTTTAATTTGTCACTTCCTTCTTTTAAAATACCTATAATAAATCCATTATTTCTTGAAGTTTGTCTAATTGGTATAGATTTAATTCCAGTCATGCCTTTTCTTTTAAAATTCATGGTCTATACATTTCATGATTTTAGTAGCATATATTTCTTTGTAGAACTTTCTATACACTTTCTTGATTCTCATTTCAGTAATAAGACTAGCCATCTTTTTATTATCAAAACAAGTTTTCTTCAATAGAAAAATGTTTTACAATTATGAGATTTATTCTGTGTATAATTTCTCTTATCACTTTGCATATATGTCTTTATGTCATCATTATTCTTTTACCTACCATTGCTCAAGATTTTCACAAATTCAATTTTTTTCTATGGTCGTGCAAAAATATTTTTTATTTATCTCTTTTTCATGAACTGTCTTCATTTGATGTAAAATTTCAGGTGAATTATCGCTTTCTTGTATCAGCTATGCAGCAATTCTTAATAGATTATCGATTACCTTCTTATTGATCTAATTCAATTTTAAACTATTATAGATATCTGATATTTTAAAACAATTTTCAAGATCTAATCTTAATTTATTGGAATGTAAAATAAATACTGACTTTCATTAATAGGTTTCATTTCTCTTGCTTTGTATTATCTCATATTTTAATAATTGATAATTTTTATGTATCTTTAACATGAAATATATATTTTTATTTAGTTTTAAAATAATACCTTTCAAAAGAAAATAGTGAAAAAAAAACTAGTGTTGATCAATGTTTTGATGATGTTGTTCTAGTTGTATTTTTATATTGGACTATTTCCATCATCTAATATGTGTATTGAATGTCTTTAGAAAAAATTAACTTTATCTAAATATTCCAAATACATTCAACTGTTAATAATAGCACATCAAACAGGATAGTATATGCACATTTCAAGAGGTATTATTTTCCCCTCTTCTTCAAGTGTTGCTGGCCTAACCAGTGACAATACTAGCATGGGATTCGAACTCGAACCCTTATATTCTTGAGTATTGAATTTTAAGATAATTCTCTAACCAACTAGCCATCCTGCCAAAGGCAATGGTCTATAGAAATTTCATATACTTATCTATGAGGTTCCTCCTGATTTCTCCACGTTTTCCTAAAAGCAAAGTTGATTAGTGGTTTCCATACATTATGTATAGTTATACTAAGTTGGCTTATGGGATTTTTTGCAATTGTCATATGAGCAGCTTCTTTAAATTGTCTTCTTTGTACCTTTTCTTCTCTATCCAATATTTTTATATTTTCCCAATCGAACATATATTCATTGGTACATACATAGTCTGCTACCTTAGATACATCTGTTTTCTCTCTTCTAACCATCAGTTTATGTTCTTGCAAGCACTTTTCAATGGGACAGCTAGTCTCACCAATATATGTTCTTCCACATTTACCTGGTATTTCATAGATGCAGTTTTTTCTTTTCAGCATTTCAAGTTTAGGCTTTATAGATGTTAGAATTCCTCATAGTGTGGTATGGCTCTGGAAAGCTGTTCTGATGTTATACTGATTGCAGATTTTCCTTAATTTGTCTACTTTTGGAATGTATGGCTACACTACAGTACCAATAATTCTTTTCTCTTGATGGTTGTTTTTATTGTCTATTTAATAATTTCTTAATAATAGTTGATAGATAACCATTTTTCATAAGACTTTTTTCTATAGATCTTTTCTTTTTCCAAATCGCTAGTTTCTGAACAAACTTCTTTTGCTCTGTTCCATAGTGATAGTAGAACTCCATGTTTTGTGTTTCTGGTATGATTGTATGTATAGGCTTGGTATTTTCTTGTATGTGTAGGTTTTCGGTAAACTGTAGTTTTGATTTTGCCATGAGGGAGTCTTGTCACAAGAACATCTAAGAATGCCAATTTCTGTTCTTGTTCTGATTCTATTGTAAATTTAATTGAAGAAGATATGTTGCTATGTTTTCAGAACGTTTGTAGTAATTCTTCACCATGTGGCCATGCATATACTAACCTGTTTGATGCGCTATTACTAACAGTTGAATTTGAAATATTTAAATAAAGTTAAATTTTTCTAAAGACATTCAATGCACATATTAGATGATGGAAATAGTCCAATATAAAAATACAATTAGTATTGGCCAAGTTTTCCAAATGCTAGATTGTGATGGTTTTAGTAGCTTGCATTCCTATTTTATTTTAAATCAAAGTATAACTTGACTCATTTACAAATCAGTTTTGGATGGATTGAAGTTCTATAGCTCTGATTTAAACTCTAGTTTATGGGTGTAGCATGTGGATCTTCTATATGTATACAAATCACCTGAGCCAACCCGAGGGCAGTGCTAATGGTGATACTACACTAGATTTCATGCCTGCATAATCTGCAATTTCTGCAAAAGTAAAATGTTTATTATTTGCTAATGTAATTAAGTTAACTTTTTTTTCCTGCCAAAATTTTGTAATTTGAAGGCCCTATGATTGTGCAATGATATGGATGTTTCAGCTATGTACAATGTGTATGCTTAAATATTTCTCAACGTTCGGTCGTATTAATGTGAAATCAGCATAGACCAAGAATGATTCTCTTCATTACGGCGATGTTATTAACAGATTCGCAATAAAATATTCTAGGAAATAAAATATAATTTTTCGCATTATAAGTATTTTATTTCTTTTTCTCAAATATATCCTTTCATTAATATTGCATAAAGCCGTATTTGTAGTTTATAAGTAAATAATTCTTTATAATTATAAATATTAATTTGTGCAATTTTATTTTGAGTAAACTAAATAAAATACCCATAATACAAATCATTATTTTCTTGAATGTTTAATTTTTTTAGCGAATTCTCATTCAAAATAAAATAAAAATTTAATGAAGAGAATCGTTCTTGTCTTAATTTATAATACAGTGATTGTAAAATAATATATCTATATCCTTAAATAAGATATATTTTTTAAAATATATTTTTATCATGAATAAAAGACACCTCTCCCTCACATGAATATATTAGTCCGATTCCCATGTTTACTCGGGCAAGGTCTTCAAATCACACACGCATTGACGTGTTAAATAAAAATTCTTACTCTATAAAATATTAATAGTAGAGTGTACTTTCAAAACAGGATTCCAAACTCAGACCAATCATTTATCAAAAAAATATAAAAAAATATTTAATGATTAAAATTTGTTCAATTATATTTTTATAAATTTATGATTTAAACATTATTAAAATTAACTATGTACCAGGATTCCTTTTTTACATATGTCAAATGCGTTGACCAGGAAGCGAACCTGGGCCAGCTGCTTGGAAGGCAGCTATGCTAACCGCTAGGCCACCAACGCTTCCTGTTATTTGATTCACTTCATTCCACCACCGATTCTTAAATAAAAGTTTTAAGTATCTTTAAAAAAAGAAAATACTCGTGGAAAAGGGAAGCTAAATTAATGCTATCATGTGTTCCACGCTTGAATAAAGTTTTAAATATATCTAAAAAAGATAATACACATAGAAAAAGAAGGAAGTTGAATTAATAATATCATGTGTTTATGTTTAATCTAAAAAACAACATCAGATCTTTAACTGTATTTAATGTTTATACCTGGTTTAGAACTAATATGATAATCTTTAACGTAAGAATGATTAAAAGTAGACATTAATGCATTTATCTAAAAGGAATAATATCAAAAATGTGTGTTTAAAAAGTTTCACATTTGCAGATCAAATTATGGTAATATAAATATTAAATAAAATTCACTATAACTGTGTTTGAAATACTATAGGCAATCAATTCAGAAGACAAATAAATACAAGTATATAAATAATAAATCAAAGCATGATATAGTAATATTTAACAGGTTGTCAATAGTCAATCATGTTCATTTTATCAGTTGAAATAATTTTTTATTTAATCAATAAAAGTTCTCTTCACTTGCGTTATTTGTATCAAAATATTGACCAAGAAATTTTATTGCCATGTTATATATAGAGCTGCAAATAAGCTCTTAACAAGTTTTGCAGAATATCCCCAATCCCAGACCGGTTGCTGCTACTGGCTTCCTCCGTGAGGTGCTAGAATATTCAAGCATTCGATTAAACATACCAGGACAAGCCCAGCACTTTATCTAATGGATAACTATTAAGTAGAAAATCTGAAATTTTCAGATATTCATGTCTTCCAATCCAGCTAACTTAAATAGCAATATGGGACTGAACCAAGTTCAGATACATGATATATTAATAACTTTAGCAATATAAAATTTCCAAAGCCTTAATAGCAAAAAATAAAATAAAATACCCCATATGGCTATTTAAGTTAGATAGTTGGATTGGAAGACATATTAATGTCTGAAAATTTCAGATTTTCTTCTTAATAATTAGTTATCCATTAGATGAAGTGCTGGGCTTGTCCTGGTATTTTTAGTCTAATGCTTGAATATCCTAGCATCTCACTGAGGAAGCCAGTAGCAGAAACCAGTCTGGGGATGGGGATATTCTGCAAAGCTTGTTAAGAGTTTATGTGTGAGCTCTATATATAACATTTGTAATACAAGCTTGTTAAGTTAGGTCATGTGACATATGACTTGATTTCTTTGTAATTTTATTCCCAGGTAATTAATATACAGTGAAGAGAAAGTGTTGTGCTTGGTATGGTTCTGTCATGTGTGAGAAGAAAAATCTCCAAAAAATAACTTTATTCCACTTTTATAGGATCCATGAAAAGGGTGTTAGTCAACTCTTTCAGATAGAATCAGTAATGGATTGGACTATCTTTTATGCAAGACACATTTTGTACTTGCCTTTATTTAATGCACTTGCAGCTGCAAATGGTTTTTTCTTTTAATTTCATTTATTATATGGATTTACATTATTATATACATTTTATTTCTTATTAATATTTTTTATGAAATAATTTTTATTTTTCATTAAATAAATTATTCTCATTCCTCAACATATTATTTTTTTTTATATTTTATACTTGTAGCCCTAAAATCAATAAAATCCCTTTAATTTTAATCAATTAGTTATTTTTTGAGCCATTGGGAGTGAATAGACATATGTATATTAAAAATAAGAGTCATAGATCACATGACCCTATTCTCTTAAGCTTGTAAGTTATAAACAATGAGGATTGCCAATTCCTCAACAAGCTTTATGATAAATGCTTAGCTTGTTGAGGAATTGGCAATTCTCATTGTTTATAACTTACAAGCTTAAGAGAATAGGGTCATGTGATTTATGACTCTTATTTTGACTATTTATAGTCTCTGTCTTAAGTCTTATGTGATGTTATATTGCTAAGACTACTAATATATGGTATGGCTGAAGATCTATCAGCCCGATATAGCTATTTGAGTTGGATAGCTGGATTTGAAGACATGTAGGTGTCTGAAAATTTCAGATTTTCCACTCAATAGATAACTTTTAGATAGGTGCTTGGCTTTGGGTTGGTATTTTTAGATCTAGTGTCTGAACCTACCCTGTCACCTCTCTGAGTGCCAAAGCACGAAAACATGGTCAGGGATTTGGGGGGGGGGGGATTCCTGACAGAGATATTTTAAATGCTGGCTCTAGCTAAGCATGTTGAGGAATTGGCAATCCTCATTGTTTATATGTATATTAACCCTGAAAATTTATTGTGAGCCTTTATGCTCTAATGGACAGTTAAAAATTAATAATAAATAATATAAGAACTAGAATAAAAATAGGTACAATACATTAGAAAATAATACTTTTAGTAGAATATTTATCATTAAAAATATAATTTTTAATAAATTTTCATAAAATATTTTTTATTAATTACA
The DNA here is from genome assembly GCA_028023455.1 of Epiperipatus broadwayi. NCBI lineage: Eukaryota > Metazoa > Onychophora > Udeonychophora > Euonychophora > Peripatidae > Epiperipatus > Epiperipatus broadwayi. Next base: position 2,694,453 of record JAQFVV010000126.1, on the reverse strand, counting down.
CTGACATTTGAATAGGAATCAATTAACTAATTTTCATATGTGGATACATTACAAAATATTTTTCATATTCATGAATATTTTCAAAAAATAAACAATTATATACAATATTTAGAAAATGATATATAATTACCCAATCCATTTTGTCTGTTTGAATATTTATTTAATTAGCTAAATATTATTTATTTGTATTTACAAATAGAAAATTCTATATCAATACAGTACTTAATAGAATGTAAAAAATAATAATTTCATTAAATATTATACACAATATTTAGAAAATCATACATAATTATCAAATCCATTTTCTGTATTTTACTATTTATTTACCTAAATATTAAATACTTGTACTTCAAATAGAAAACGCTATGTCAATACTGTAAGTGTAAGTTTAGAGAAACTGTCAGATGTCAATGCAGTATTTTGAGGAAAAATAGATATTAATAAAAGTGGGATAGAAGTAAAAAATTATGGAAATATATTAAAGGAAGAAATGTAGGAGAGAGAGAAATAGTATTACTAAATGATGAGGGAAAAGAGAAAAATTAGACAATCTTAAATAAGCATGTAATAGATATAGAAAAGACAGGCAAAACTATCCTATATGTATTATCACTCAGTGCAAGCCAGAGTAATCAATGGATGCCAGAAGGTTTGTGCATAAAATCCTCATCTAGTGCCTACTCATCCAATATCCCCAGACTAGTTTCTGGCCTTCTGGCATCCATTGATTACTCTGGATTGCACTGAGAGTCAATACGTATTGAGAGTTTTGCCTATTTTAATAACAGTTAAGAGCAAGCATAAGAAATGATGATCATGTGATGTTTATTAGATGTAGAAAAGATGTTAGATGTGGGATTAGAGTGATAACAAAAATAAAAGCATATAGTAATGGAAATATTAGGTTTACAGAAAATAAATTGAATGAGGCAGGGAAGAAATTGAAAAGTGGAAAGGCAAGAGGTTTAGATGGATGGACAGAGAAGATGGTGATGAATTTGGGAAATAGGATAAAATAAAATATATTATCACGTTTTAATAAGACGGTACAGAAGAATTTCCAGATAGCTGGAATAATATGAGTAAGGCTATTATTTAAAGGAAAGGGTAAGGATCATAGAAAATTAAACAATTATAGACCGATAGCAGTAACATCAGTGTTATATAAAGTTTTTATATATATGGTGGCTGGAAGGGCAAAATGTATGGAAGAAAATAATATAATGGAAGAAATGCAAGGAGGTTTTCAATCGAATAGCTGTATAGGAGATAGTGTATTTGTAGTCACCCAACTTATAGATGTGAGTAGAAATATAAATAGACAATTATAGAAGGCCTTTATAGATATAGAGAAGGCATATGATAGAGCAATAGAAATAGATTATGGGTAAGTTCAGTAAATTTAGAAATAAATGGAGTTTTAGTGAATCTTATTAAGAGATTGTATGAAAATAATTACTATACATATCAATTAGAAAATATAGAATCTGTTAGAGTTAAATGTGAGGTGGGACTAAGCCAAGAATGCCTTATGTCACCTATTTTGTTTTTGTTATATTTGAAAGAAATGGAGATAATAGAAAGATTAGGAAGAGGAATAGAGATACTATTAATAGATGACTAAAGTGTATATATTACTGGCTCTTTTATTCACTGACATGTTTTTGTGCACAGAAAGTAGGAAAGGTATGGAAGTTATGCTGAAGATGTCCACAAGGGTGGATAAAAAGATGGGATGAAGAAAAATCAAAAGTAGCGGTGATAAATGCTAGGAAAAGAGAAGAGAAAGAATTTTTATTGGGGGATATAAAGTTAAATGTAGAAAATAGGTATAATTATTTGGGAATCATATTAAGTAATCAGAGAAACTGCTTGGATGAATAGGAGAAAAATTGATAAATGAAGCAAAGGGGGGGAGGACTGGTAAAGAAATTAACAACGTTTTCATATAATGAATATGATATATTAAGAATTGTAGGAAAGTAACAGTAGCAGGGTTAACTTATGGTAATTATTTGCTTTGTATTAGTAAAGGAGTGTTAATTACTTAGAAAAAGTACATTCCACAGATAAAATCTAACATATTTAAATAATAGGGGCTTTACTAATGAATACTTATGGGCAATTAGTGAATTGGATTGATTTAATAATGAGACAGAAACTGATATATGATGAATTAAAATATATTTATTGACAATTGTTGTTGGCAAATGCACACAGGCATTTCATTTATAAAGTAACATTCTCTAGACTATTTGAACAATAATTGATGTTGGCAAATAGGTTTGTGGCTATGATTTAATGGAGCCAAATATCCTGCTATACAACTAATCACTACATTAACTTATTTGTTATGTCCTTTTATAATCAGTTCGAGTGGCTCTTTTACGTAAAATCAAACCAAGTCTGGAGTGAAACTTAATACATCTGACTATAATCAATTTATATATTAACTATGGGCTTATCAAGCATCCCAGATAGCTTAAGATCGAACGGGTTTTCAAGAATGCTTCGGTTCAATGCCGAAGATTGCATATTAGGGAGGAAAGAGTTGGCTATAATGATTTTACTAATATGCTAGCCACAAGTAAAGTATAATAATAAAGTGGCTCTGCGGATGGAAGAATAGTTTTAGGGTTTTTGTGACAAACAACGGTTTACCCAATAACCGGTCATCATGCTGCTAATGGGGAACCTTTATTTGGTTCAGAGGCGGGGGACTTACGTGCTAATCTGTCCCGTAGCTCAGACTTCGCTACTGCACTACCCATAAGAGAAGATGGGCTGGACTTACCGTGGCTCCATCTTATATATATATCAAAAAGAACAGCACAACGAGAAAATATTAATAAATCCCACATCCGCCAAGCCGAAGGATATTATAAATTAAAGATCATATATTAAATGAACACTAGATCATCAGCTTGATCAAAAGAGCCAACTCTTCTGTAGCATGAGAAATACGATATGCTACTGACAGGAATCTATAGATACAAACTTTACTTTATCCCGTTCAATCTCTTTAGTTATCTATAACTACTAAACTTTTAAAAGGGGGAAAAGTATATTTAATAGGGGACTTACGAATACTTAACTAAAAAAATATACTTATGATTGCACTCCAGGCTAGTTTAATCTTTAGTAACATGATAAATAAAGGTTGAAAAGCCACATTTTATATTTATATTAATTAATTTACTAAATGACAGAAATATGAATTTGGGTTTCGAAACAGCGCACGAAATGAAGCTATATAAATAAGAATATGGAGATTTTAAATGATATCTTTTTAAAAAAACATATTGGTAATTAAATGCACGCTGTTTCGAAACATAGGCATAATTAACAATAATTAAAAATAAGCAAAAGAAAAGCAAAATATAACTGCAGTGATTAAATTATATAGCAAAATATTAATTAACAAAGAAATTTAGCCAAAAATATTTCATTTATAGATTTCAAATACGATTTAGACAGAGTTTACAATATTGAATTAATAAAGAAATTTGCAAAAGTATTTCATTTTAGAGAATTTACAATATTATTTGGAAAATAATTTAGAAAGAACTTACAATAATATGGTTAGTTAACCTGATTTTGAAGAAATAATGATTGTTGTTGAAATTCACACAGAGCTCTGCGATTTTAAATAATATAAAAACAGTTCTCCTATAGCTGAACTGGAGATATTTGAGCTGGAACGAAGGTGAGTTCTTTGGCGGCTTATGGCATGTTCTTATTCAGTTGCGAGATGATTTAAAATGGTGTTGGAACGAAGGTAAGTTCTTTTAGCAGCTTATGACATCTTTTATTTGGTGTAATTGTTGCTTCGGCATTTGATGGATTGAACTCGGCATTCCATCACGGGAATTGCAGCAATTCTTGCCCGACTTTAGCCAGACATGGTAAAATTAAACAATTTTGACTTGGATAGTGATAGCTCTTCAAAAGCAAGATGGAGTATATCTTCCCGCTTAAAATAAGGCCTATTTATCCATTTCCACTAAACCTTAACACCTTTTTGGAATTTCATTAGCCTCGGGACCAATTGACTTTTAATTAAACAAAATAATATAATCCAATTTCTACAACAGATAACGTCTCCGAGGTGTTACATTTAATTACTTAAAATTATTAAAATATATAAATTATATAATTTGCTTCAGTTTCATTAATTAAATTCCTTTTTAGGTGTTATAGAATGTTAAGGCCTAGCAGAAAGAACGGTATTCTGATTTAATGATAAAGTCTTTTGTGCAAACAAAAATCAATCAGTAAACTAGATTTTACTTTTTACCCGGGTGCGTCACTAATTAATTTCTTGTTTACACAAAATTCTCATTTTTAATTATAAACGGATTTTTATTTTACTGAAATAAATAACTTTTAACATATTTGTTTTTACCAAATTATTTGTTCAAAAAAAGCAAATTTAAAGAAAATACTTTAGTTTCAATTATATATGTAAAACATTAAATCAGAAAGCCGTTAAATATATTTTAAAGAAAACATTTTACATTATAGTATATCTTTTTTATTTTAACTTAAATATGTATATAAATCATTTTGCCGCTATTCCAAGGTTTAAATTATCCATCCACGTACGAATATTATAGCGAATATAATTAAAAATTGACTGAAAATTTATAAAACATTTTATAATAATTTATGAGCATTTCTCCGCTATAATTTTATCAAACCTGTCTAATTATAGCGTGTTTTCGTAAGTGAATGGATGATGCCATTCAAGCAGCCATTGTAGCAAAGCTTTCCCACTCGACTTATATATTACATTTTTACATTTAAAATATTTCTACATTTAAGATAGGCTCGAAACTAGTTCAGACGAGTAGGTCATTAGGTTGATGGTGAAACGGAAAGGGATTGGAGGTTTCCGTTTCATATCAGTAAACTTAGTAAAAAAAAACAAATAAAAAAAAAAGACTTTACTTATATAACACGGAGCTAAATTATGGCTTCTTTCAAAATATAAACTCATGACCTAATCCTACGCTAAACTTATGATAATACATCATACTGGATTACACTATATAATAAATTTAATGCTTCTCACAATTATCAATACACATAATGAAATTATCGGTTATTAGTAAATATTTTAAACTTAAAGCTAAACAGATATATACCCAAACGAGTATACCTCTCTGTCAAAATAATGGATATGTTTTATATATATATATAAAATATAATGCGTGTAATAAATATATAAAAGGGTATATAGATAATATATGGATAAAATATAAAGTATATAATAGGTAAAATGGATATAGATAAAATGTAATGTGTATAATAACAATATAAAGGGTATGTAAATAAATATAAAGTGTATCATATATATATATATAAGGTATATAAATAAAATATAGAGTGTATAATATATATGGAGTGATCAAATCACTCACAAAAACAACTAACAATTTAAACTAACTAACGGGGTCCCCTGTAGTTTAACGATGCTGGCTGTCTATATGGTCTCTTTGCTCTAGTCTGATCACGTGACTCCCATCTTGATGACCTAGGGTATGTTTGGCAGCTCATCATCATCGTTTGACATCTTGGCTCAATCCGACGCATCTTTTCTGGTGGTTCTTTAGGTCCTGGAGTAAAATCAATGGTGGTTAGAAATCCTGCCATATCTTCTATCGTTCGAATCTGGCACCCCATCATCAACTGTTGTACTCTAAAAGGCATATTTTGTTGGATAATTCTAATCTTTTGGTTATCTGTGAATGGAAATGCTGTTAAAGATCTGAGAGATGCTATCTGCCTTAAAAAAAATTGTGTATGGGTTTCTTTCACTACAGATCCATAAGTCTCTCTGAGTATCGAAGATGCAGAGGTGTGGTGGCAAAGGAGGCAATTCAAGGAGAAGTGGGATGGTTAAGTTTTTATATAAGAGATGCAAAAAGCAAAATGAAAATGTTCAATAGATTGCAATTTAAGGATAAGAGAATAGCCAAAATAGCATTTAATTGGATTATGAACAAACAACAGGCAACAAGATGTGTGAGAAAATTAGTACAGTGTGCAGAAGATTTGGATAAAGACTTTATATCAGTATACTTATACAAAAGGTAGGATGACTGTGTTAGAATTGTTGAGTGTTATAGAGGTAAGAAATGGGGTAGAAGAATAGATGCATTAATAAAAAATAGAGTTGGTGAATTAATATGGAGAATAAAAAGAGTTTAAATATATGTAGAAGTAAACAGAATATTGGGTGTGAGTTAATTTATGACAATAGCAAGGAAAGTGGTTTACTGTTTAAGGTTTGATCAGGATCTTTAGCAACAAGGAAATATACACATAAATGGAAAAATATGAGTGATTTAGTTTGCAAGTTATGTAAGGAAGGCATAGAAAATATTAGGCATTTGTTAATTGAATGTAAATGTTTTCGAGTAGAAAGGGTACAAATAATGAAGTTGTGGAGAATAAATTAAACAATGTGATTATATAGAAAGTGGGTTTTTGGTTTTTATGTTGGGTTTGGAAAAAGAGGGATTTAGACATAAAGGCCATAGAATACCCAAACATAATGTGGAAATGTGATGGAGCAGAATAGAGAAGAATATGGGAAGAACTTAGGTTGGGAAAGGAAAGATGGCTAACAGATTTCTCTGAAGCATAATGGCTGAGAGATTCATGACTCTGAGAAAGGAGAAGCCATAATGCATCACATCAGAAAAAAGTAATTTTTAAAAACTATCTTTTAAAATGCATTATTAAATATGGTTTTAATTTCTCCTTATATGTAAAAAAATGGCTTGATTCCCATATATTTACACTCTTTGAAAACAAATGGTACACAATGCAAGAAGGTTGGCCCATGGGCCTTCCTATTAGTGGTGTTTTATCTAGTATATATTTAAATAAATACAAGCAATCCATCATTCCAAAATACTTCAACACTAACGTAGACTTCATATATATACAATATGTAGAAGATATTTTCATCATAACCTCTAAAAATAATATTTTAAATATACAACGTGAATTACAAAACTCAACCAAACTATCATTCACTATCACATATGAAAATAATAAAGAACTCAAATATCTCGACCTCTCTTTATCGAGAAATCGCCACTCAATAGATTACAAAATGATTGTTAAACCATTTGAAATTCGCAGCTGTATCCACCCTAACTCTAACTCACCCGCATTGCACAAATTTGCAGGCCTTAATGCATTTTTGTTTAGAAACTTTCATCTGTGTAAATACGAAGCACATAGGAAGGAAAATATAAACAATTATACTAAAGATCTATTGGCAGCAGGATTCAAATATAAAACCATTAAAAAGAAAATCATGAAATTTAATAGTACAATAAACAATAAATTACCTCGCACTAATCTACCTAGAATAACAATCCCCTACATCCCTAAAATATCCAGCAAACTAACGAAAACTTTAAACAATAAATTCAACATAATATTCAGAACTCCACCCAATTCCAATAGGTTGATCAATAACTCTAAAGACCACATTGATCGATCGCTCACCCCACACGTGGTGTACTCTATTTCCTGCCCTCAAGCCGGATGCCACGCTACATATTATGGGGAAACGAAAGCCACAATTAATACCAGATTGGCTCAACATCGTTACACATTCAACAGAGCTCAAACGAACAGCAACACATCCTCTGTATTTTTCGAACATAGTAAACAATCTGGGCACAATTTCATACCTGCCAACCCCATTATTTTATGTTCAGAGCCAAATGATTACAGGAGAAAAATAAAGGAGGCATTCTATATTAATAGAGACATCCATGCCATTAACAGAAAGGACACATGCTTCGAGATCTCGAAAAAATGGGCTACGTAACAGTAGCTTATTTGAATATTTACATTTGCATATATTTATTACATTTTTCATGAAGGCTATGAGTATGAGGCATGGTTCCTCGAAAACGTTCAGCCGAAAAATTTTTAACAGTAACTTATATTTTCTCTAATTAATAATTACAATTAAGTAAAATGCATTATTATTCTCTTTGTTTTTTTTATAATAAAATCTATCTAACAAATTTTATCAATTTAAATAAATTCATGGTTTTATTCAAAATAGGGACGAAGCTGTCTAATTATTGGTTCATAAAAAATAAAAAAAAAGTAAAATCAAATCCTACATTACTTTAGCAGTGAATAGGACAAATGTTGCCTGAATCTTTTCTCAGTTTTGTAAAGTAAAAAAAAAGTATTTCAGTATGGATAATTGATTGAAATTGTTCACAATGTGCCATTTGGTTTCTTAAATGTCATATGTCTACTGAGCAACTAATTATAAGCTTATTGTTAGTCCCTAAATATGATTTAGCTATTATTAATTATAAGGTAAAACAAAAAAGGAAAAGATAAAGATATTCATTATCTAGTAATCAACTTTCACAATGAGTAATGTCTTCTTTATTGCTTCTCCTAGATGTATTGTTCTATATTCTCTTTCTATTCTTCTCATTGTGTGTGCACATCTTGATATTAGCTTCTATTATAATGTATATACACATAATTAATACACATAGAGTTCAGCAGCAACAGTCCATTTGTTCACTACCAAGTTAAAGAGCTCTAGTTTTCCAAACTCCAAAAGTACTCAAAACCTAAGCCTGACAAGGTATAAACCATATCCCGATTCAGTTTTCAATGAGTTGATAATTAATTAATAATTTTGTCTTACATTTTTAATTAAAAATTTCAAATAAAATCAAGTTACCCAACGATAATTTTAGAAAACAATATGGAGATAAAGCCATCACAGGACCAGATGCTTCCCGCCAATATTACCAGCACAGAGTTTCAAATTCAAAAGTTCAATCAAACATTAAGTTTATTTTTAATTCTATTGTAGCAAATTCCGATCTCTATTGAGAAAAAAATTCCAATTACAAATTTCCCAGCAAGCAATTCACTTGTTTACAAACAAATTAACAAGCTCTAGTTATTTATGCTAAAAAAGAATTCAAGACCTTAATCAATACACTTTTAATCAATTGATGACTTATTTCTAATTTTGAATTACATTTTTTATTCAAACTTTCAATTAAAATCAATTTACCTAACGATAATTAAAAAAAAAAACATCTGCTGCCGCCAACAATACCAGCACTGAAGATCCAAAGGTCAGTCAAACACGCACTTATTTTTAATGTTATTGTAGCAAACTCTGATCTTTATTTAATAATAAAAATTCGCTTTCAAGTTCCCAGCAATTAATTCACCTGTTCACAACCAAATTAATAAGCTCTGGCTGTTTATACTTATAAAGAAGTCAAAACTTTAGGTTAGCAAAAAAAAAAAAACTAACTTTATATACTTTTTTCAATTTCCAATCAGTTGATAACTTATTTCCAATTTTGTGTTAAATTTTTCATTCAAATCTTCAAATAACATCAAATTATTAGATAAATTCAAAAAACATAAGTCACTTCCAATAGCAATGTCGAGCTTAACTACCTATCCAGATTTACCATCTCCCTATGTCTGAATCCTTTAACCACGAATTTCACACTTAAATTACATGAAAAGCCTCACTTGGCCTCTACCTTTAACACAGCCTGACCAGCAACCAGTTCTAACATAACTACCAGCAGCCTCCTCTGGAAATCAGGACCCTCATGGATCTCATGCTTGAATTTTATCAAAAACTTTAGTCAGTCTCTATCTTTAACACACAGATAAACCCAAAGTCCAACTACCCACCACAAACTCCAACTTAACAATTGCAACCAATTCTAGCATAGCCATTATCCCCCCCCCCCCTGGAACACTCATCTATCCAAATGCACCAGAAAGCAGACATGCTGGGGTTGTACGAATTATGAAAGCAATCCTGCCATGTCTTCCATCCACACCAATACCCTCCCTGACCCACATTGCTAATGAAACCAAGAGGAAAACCTGGTCATCCAAAGAAGATCCAGCACCCTAAAAAATCCAAAAATAACATATTGATTTCATATCACTGTGGACCTCACAGACAATTGCCCCACTATCATGGAAATTCTACTCCCTCATCAATGTTACTCAGGCAATTCAACCACATAAAAAACTAAACCTGGTTTGTAACTGTAGGTAGTGCAGCAGTCCAGAGCAAATAAAATTTATGTAATTTTGTGTAAATCAATAAAATAACTTTTATAAATGTAAACCTACAACTACAGACTGCCCATGTAACCATGGCAATCCAAGCTATGTAAAACCCTTGTAACTAATCCACAGCATATACAAATTTTTGGTAATATTATGTAAAAAAATAAATCAACTTGTACATATGTAAACCTACAACTACAGCTTGCCCATGTAACCACAGCAATCCATGCCATGTAAAATCCTTGTAACTAATCCACAGCATGAAAAAATTCTTGTAATGTCATGAAAATCAATAATCAACTTTTACATATGTAAACCTACATCTATGGATTGCCCATGTAAACACAGCAATCCAAGCTATGTAAAACCCTTGTAACTAATTCACAGTATGTAAAAATTGCTACTATCCTGTGTAAACTAATAAATCAATTTTATATATGTATATACACATAAGATTCTATTTGGACTTTTGGTTTTCATAGCTCAAATTTGAAGATAGGCTGTTATACTAATCAACAAAAAAACATAAGCATTGGTTATTCAGTTTTAGATTTAATGGATCTCAAAACTGCTGTTGTTTTTATATAAGAAATACAGATTTATTAAATAAAATACATAAAATAAACTTTGAAATAGTTAAATTAAGTAAAAATACAAAAAAATAAAGAATTGATGCATATAAAACTCTTCATATTACTAGTTACAGTTAATGCCAGCAATTGATTTGATAAGTTGCGAGAATAGCTTGCACTGCCATCTTTTGTTTTTGTTATAAAATAAATTTTATTATTAGCATATATACAAATATATATGTGGGAGAAAAAAAAATTCCATAACGTATGATGCATAAACTTATGAAAACAATCATTACAACTAGTATTTGGGTGCAGATGAAAAATAATTCAATTTTATGTAGATGAATGTGATAATTTGTGCTTCATGTTGTTCTAAAGCAATTTACAATTAACAAAAAAAATAAAATTCTGCCTAATTACTGGTCATCGAACAAGCCGTATGGTTCTTAAAGTATGAATAATGACTACTGCTTTTGAGGTTGAAAAATTTTAATATTTTTTTTAAGTAATTAAGATTAATTATACACTTGTGAAATACAAAGTGCCATAACAATAAAAAGTATAAATAGGTTTGAAAAATATTTATCATATTTTCTGGATGATTGTTACACAGAAGATGTGGTATCAAGATTCACTTTAAATTGGTTAATGAAGAAGGTTTTGTAAGAATTATATCAAGTAATAAGTTAAACAAAACCATGACTGAGGAACACATATTTTGGAATCTAATTAAAGCCTTGGCAATTAGGAGGTTGACCATAGATATTTATTAACATATATATATTCCAATATTTAAATGAGACACCAATTAAAGATTTGATCTTATGCCTTCTAGGTCAATCAGTTAATAGTAGCAAAAAAGACTATTATAATTAGCATTTAACAATAATAGCTACTTCTTACTATTGATTAACTATAATAGAGCACAGAATAAAAATGAAGACAGCTCAGCATTCTTGGACCACCAAAAGGCATCTGGCCACAGGCTTGAAATGATACTAAAAGGAAAATAAAAGCATATTTTATCGCGAATAACCTGAATGCCATCAATAGATGAGATACATGTTTTGCGATTTCAAAAAAATGGTCCAGTTAAATGATTTGCATAGATTTGCATATAAAACACTATTCTATATCACTAACGACAAAGGCTATGAATACCCGAAAGTGCTAAGCCAAATATTATTATTATTTATTAGTTTAATAACTTCACTAATTTGCGTTAAAGCACAATATAATTATTACAATGTCATTATGATTTTTAATTATATCCTTCACAATTTTTGCAATAAAATACTTGATTCTGAGAAGTATGCCAAGCACCACTCCCCCCCCCCACCACCACCATTCTGACATTGGCAATTTTCCAAACATCATAAAATTGTTATATATGGTATTATAAGTATAATATTTTTTGTTTTAATTGAATGACATCTACATGTGATGCTTGTGATAAAGAAAATCATAAAAGTCTTTAATTTAAATGATAAAAAGGACCAATCGGTCAGACAATAAATATTTTTTTAATATAATCAAATTATGATTATATGACAATTAACTTTTAAGCTCAAGAGTATATAATTTAAATTCTTTATATTTAACTAATAATTAAACTGTTTCCTAAAAAATAAGCATATTGTTTAAATGTTATAGTAATTATTAATAACTGCAAAAAAATTAAAAACAGTGAAATTAGTATTTTCAGGAATAAACAATTGGATAACATCTGAAAGAATCTTAGCTCAATTGCTGTTAAACACAAATTTGTGTTTATCTTTATTGTAAGCAAAGGGATATTTATTTTAGTGATAATCAATATTTATATTGCTTTCATACTTCTGTTTTATAATAAAAGTAACATTTAATTTTGTTGCTATATGCATTCATGAATAAAAAACAATTCATTTACAGCAATATTAATTAAGAGTAGCGATATAGTTTTAAACCACTTTATTGTGACATGATATTATTCTGTATAATACTATTCAAAATTTAAATATAAACACATCATGTGATACTCACTTTAGTATATACCATTTTTCTGCCATAAGGTTAAAAATTACTAGTTATTTTATAATTGAAGTTACTAAAAAATATAATTTATTAACTAGTTTAAATCTTCATGTGTGGACAATCATATTAATGGGTGGATCAAAACATCTGGGTTCTGAAACTTTCAAGTCACGAGCTTAGATAATAAATGTTGGCTTTTACGTGAACTCTGTGCTAAGCATTTTATATTATCATAAAGGTTGAATAATCAGAAAGCAGCAAGCCATCTGGTATCTATCGATTAAACTATTTTAAAAAGATCAACACCAAAAGAATGAATAATTACAATTTGAACAAATGATTCAGTATATGGTCATTTGGTAATGAACAAAAAAATGTAATCTTGATTGAGATAAAAATATGATATTACATCCATAAAAATTACACATCTGGTTAGCTCAACATTAGGTTTTCCAAAATGACGAGCTGTCAATTTTAAGTACTGATTTGTGTGAGAGAAAAATCTTTATCAATAAACAAACTTTTTTCAGTGAATAGAATTTTGAGACAAGATTATCAAAAAAAAAAATGAACAAAGAAAATTAATGGTCAATTCATAGTGCGTTGAAAGCAAAGACAAAACTACAACAGTAAATGTACTCAGAAATATAAGTAGTGAATCATCAGTTGGGAGGGCTCGGCTCTATAGTGATGTATTGGGTGGCTTAGTATAATAACAGAATGATGGAGTTTAGAGATTAAGATCCCTAGATCATAATTCAACCTTTTCATTTCCAGTTCTTGAATGTCTTATAACTTTCAAACAGACAAACCATTTAATTATTACTTAATATTAACTGACAAAATACAATAATCAGTCAGTCTTACATATTTAAATAAAAGATAGTTCATTTGTCTATATCAGGGATCTTCAACCTTTTTTTGTTTACTGCCCACTTCAATATATTTTGGAGAGATTACAATAAGCCTACAGCTCACCTAACATATCATTTGATAATATTCTTACAGAACATAATTTTATTCAAAAATAACATTGAGAAGTAATCACAAAATAAGATAATTGAAGTAACCAATACAAATACAAATATGTGCAATAGTATCTAGAGACATAAAATAAAATTTAAAACTGAACTAGTGCAAGAACAGAGCTCATTTTATGAATATATTGTAATAATTATAATAACATAAAAATAAGAAGTAACTGCATATTTATTTATATAAAAAATAAACGTTTAGTAGAAATTATTTTTAATGAGAGCCTTGTGCTTGATGTAACTAAATAGTTTGTTTGGTTTTAATTTTGTCAAAAATAATCAAAGATCTCGTTTTTTATATACATCAAAACAATATCTCTCCTTGGTCAAAAGTTTATTTCCAACACTGAATCAGGCTTCCAGCAAATATGAAGTTGGAAAGGATATTGTAAGTGAAAATATTTTATTCCATAAACATGGATATAGTTCTGGAATTTTTTTATTTTGCCACAGTTGTAAGTATCCTCTTTCATTAAAATTTATTTTACTCTCACTGTCATATTTTACTTGTAATAACTGTTCTTGCAACCTAATTTCAGTTTGTTATATTCACATCAAATAGGGACTCCATCCATGCATCCTCTTCCAAACTGATATCTTGAAAATAAGTTTCAAAGTTAAATTTGAGTGTATGAAGATGACTATTATATGTTTCTAAGTCATTAACTGTAAGATTAACTTGATTGACAACAACTTAAGAAACTGATTTAATGATACAATTCCTTATTCATATTTTGTCTGAATAAATTTAATTTATCAATAGACAAATTACTTTTTTGCATTCAATAAGAGTCATAATTTTTCCTTGTAGGTGTAAATTAACTTCATTTAATCTGGTAAATATATCATCTAAATAAAATAAAAAAATTTTGAGTGTTTTTAATTTCTGGCATATATCATCTTCTTCAGCATTTTCAAAAAACTCTAATAGTCACATATAATTCCACAAAATGTGAAAGACAGTGTCCTGTCGATAACCAGCATACTTCTGTTTGAAGAATTAATTGGACTTAAGATTAGTCACAATCCTTACAAAATTGTCTGAATACTTGATCATTTTTTTCACTAGATTTAATATTGTTAACTGCATTTATGACAATTGTTAAAGGTAAATGTAAACTAGGGCTAGTTTGCTTTGCAGCAAGATGTTGCCTATGAATAATGCAATGGATGCGTATGTTAGGAACTTCTTTTTGTCAATGTGCTAAAAACCCTTCATAATGGCCAATCATTGCTGGTGCCCCGTATCTTGCACAAGTAAACTATATTTGTTAACGGTATATTAAGTTTTTCAAAATACTGTTGAATTGTAATATAAATGGGTATATCTTTTGTATCCATAATAAGGTTACTGATAAATAGCATTTCTTCTTGCAGTGAATTATTTTCATCGAAATAAAGAGCATTGGTCATTAAAAGAGCATTATCAATAACTATCTTTACTCATCTACTTGCAGAGAAAATAATTTTGTGGGAAGCATATGAGCAAGTTGCTTTTCAACATCAACAACCATTCTGTCAATCCGCTGTCTAATTGTGTTATCACTAATTGGCAAATTTTTCAGAATATCAGCCGGATCCTGATGCATCATTGTCAATAAAAGTATTTTGAAATATGGTTTTAATAACTTTTCTCTAATAGTATGGATTCTTCCATTTTTAACAATAAGTTCAGATATCTGATAACTTGCTATGAGTCTATCTTTGTTTTTTCTTGAATATTTTTGTTTATGTTGAGATTATGATATCATATTTTTGAAATTTTTCATAAATACCTTTAAAACATTCTATGGAGTTTTCACTTTTATTTCTGTGCTTAGTATGAAGATGTTCTTGCAATCGAAATGGTTTCATTGCTTCATTAGAAAATGATTTTTGCCACAATAAGCACATTGGCATGGTTTCATTTATTACGAATTCGATAAAACCATGTACCAAATATTTAGTTGAAAATAAATGCAATTTATCCAAACCACTTCAAACACTTTTTAGTAAAACTCTTTATTTGTACATATACATATATCTACGTTTCGATTGACCTGCAGTCTTCTTCAGAGTAAGTTTATTTTGATCTTCTAAAAAAAAAACTTGCTCTGAAGAAGACTGCAGGTCAGTCGAAACGTAGGTGTATGTATATGTACAAATAAAGAGTTTTTCTAAAAAGTGTTTGAAGCGGTTTGGGTGAATTGTATTTATAGGATATTATGGCAAAAATAAAGAAAAATGTGATTTTGGTAATAGTTATTGAATATAAATGAATATATTTTTTCTTATGAGGCATAATAAAAACTTGGGTACACTCAGAAAATACAATTTTAACAATTTTTTCTGCATATGAACAGTCAACTGAACTGTTAGAATTCTATGCACACATCATTGTGTCACCATCTACCAGATTTTTACATTATGTGTGGTACCATTTACCAGATTTTTAAGTTTCACATTTTCAGAATTTCACGTTGAACGTGTGACATTAAGAGACACATTCAGTGTAAAATTCTAAATATTGACAATATGCTCAAAATATACAAATTGAATAAAAAATAAATAAAACAGGACCATAAAATAAAGAAGTAGTTTTTAAAAAATTAAATGAAAGTACTATGGCATTAAGTTAATTACTACCTAATTTAAAATAAATATATATTTATTTTTTCATAAAAAAATTTTATTTAAAAAAAAAAGAATATACAAATTTGCTTTCAATTGATTTATAAAACATTTCATCATACATATCTATACGCATATTTAAAAATTCTCATCCAGTTGATAGCAAATAAAATTTTTGAACAAGGCTCTTTTTAATATTTACAATATATATGTTAATATTTTTTGAATCTATCTATCTATATCTATATATATAAAACAAAAAAACTTCTAATTCACATGCCCATACACATCTTAGTTTGCTTCATAATAGCTATGCTATTGATTTCACAATATTTTTAAATCTTTTTCTAATAGTGGAACCTCCAACATAATAGGACTTCGTTTTGTGTGTCACCCTGCTTTTTTATGTCCTTTGTGTATAATGCATTAATAATAATGTATAATACATGGTAATTAGTTTCACTTGTATACAATTCTTTGAATAAATGACTACATTAAATATTAAATAATTTGTAATTTTAATTACTCATGTATATTTAATAATAAAATTAATAAATAATAAGAAAACTATTTATAAATAATATATTTAAAGCAGTATTTAAGACTGATATGACTGCTCAATAAGGTGAAATATTAGATATTCTCTTATTTCGATACTAGTAAAATGTATGCTCTATTCACTGATAAGAGCTACTATCCACATATCAATATAAGTGAATAAACAATGATTGATAAACAAATATTTTCAATATATTTGATTGGTCAATGTCACCGTTTGGAATGTTTATGGATTTATTGGCAACAGTTACCTTTTTTTTTATTTATGAATTCCATAGTATTTTCCTTTTTTGTATTGCTTTTGAAAAATATTTACTTTTATTCAAACCAACAGATTAATTTTGTAATGTACTTTATTACAAAATTAAATTTGCTAATTTAATTTCTTATGGCACATTTGTGTTGTTCTGATTTAGTGAAAATATTTGTTTTTTCACCATTTGCTATACATTATTTTCAGAAATCATGTTTTTAAATCTGCTATATTACCTTCATGTTTTCAAACATATTCTATTACTTTCATGTTTTTTTGATTTTTTTCATAAAAAAAATGCAAATCTTATCGATTATCTTTTTCTTTACTACAATAATATATTGATAATGGTTCTACCAATAGGTAGAGCATAGTTATAACAATTCATCATTTAATAGTTTATTAATTTTAATCTTTCTCTTTTATTATTTTTAATAGTTATTAATGGAGAAAAACTTAATTTGCATATTTAACTAATAGAAAATTCCTAGGCTTAAATTTTCTTTGCAATATGAAAATATTAATCTTTTATGTCAATTCAGAATGTATGAATTTTTACTTCTTTACATTTTAATTAAACACAAAAACTTATAAGTAAAGTTTAAAAGAGAAGTTATAAATAAATATAACATCACATGACTACCACTTCTTATGCTTGTGTATAGCTGTTGTTAAAACAGGCAAAACCCACTATACGTATTGCCACACACAGCAAGCTAGAATAATCAATGGATGCCAGAAGGCTTGTGCATAAAATCCCCATCTAGTGCCTACTCATCCAATATCCCCAGACTAGTTTCTGTCTTGTGGCCTTCATCAGTGAGGAGCCTTGGATCTGAGAGCACTGCACCTAGATCTTAGGATCTAATGCAACCCTCCAGCAGCCACCTTTTATCTCCATTTAACTACAAAACTATGAGTCTTAAACTGAAAACACCTTAATGTTTTCAATCCAAGCCCATTAGCTTATATAGTCATATGGGTCTGAACCCAGTTCAGTACCTATACATTTTGGTGTCTTTGGTTCTTTAATAACCTTAGCCACTACTATCCTATTAGGCAGGATTGGTTTTATGGGGATTTTATGCACAAGCCTTCTGGCATCCATTGATTACTCTAGCTTGCTGTGTGTGGCAATATGTATAGTGAGTTTTGCCTGTTTTATAAATAAATATAATAATAAGCCGAACGTTTTCGAGGATCCATGCCTCATAATCATAGCTATGATAATGAGGCATGGATCCTCGAAAATGTTCAGCTTATTATTATATATATTTATAACTTCTCTTTTAAACTTTACTTATAAGTTTTTGTGTTTATTTATATATAACGGGAAGTAAACTATTTTATTACATTTTAATTGTAAATTTCAATGTTAAAAGCATAAATCACTGCATTTCATGGTACAGCTGAAGTATAATTGTGGCATCCTTAGCATAATGATTAGTGAATCTTCTTATGATGCCTATGATATGTAATTTTAATCAGAATGAAACTTTGAAGACTTTTTTTGCGTTTCTGGGGATTTTGGAAGTTTATGATATATTTTTTTCCAAAACTGACAGTTCAACTCAATGTTGATGACAATCCAATTGATCAACAAAAGGAATATTTCTTTTTACTTTCATTTAGTGATGATTACATTCTTAAAATAATTAAACAGTTATTAAGAATCATTTATCAGATATTTTTTTTAACGCAGATGTGACATTAAACTATATTAAAAATCAATATATCACTTCATATTAATTCTATAAAAGTTATATTCAGTTTAAAGAACTTCCCTTTATGTAGACACATGCAAAATTTTAAATATATTTGAAAACTACCATTTAACATTCATGATTCAAGTGACATAAAACCTAAGAAATAAAGAAAATGCCCCCCTCCCTACCAAATGCATTTCATCTGAAGCAACCTTCTTCAGTTGACCCAAATCATCAGATGCATGGAAGGAGTATAGAACTTGTGAACTAAATTGTAGCAATATATTTTAAAGATAAATACTGAACAATTATGATTCTTAAGAAAGGTGTGTGATTTGGATCAAATGAAGAGTGCTGATTTGATCAAATGCTCTTGAGAGGTATTCAATTTTTTTTTTTTAATACCATTATTCATTTATTTGAAGAATAGGAATGTTAAATATTCTAACTATTTTTATCTGGATAGTAAAAATCCAAAATGAATGAGAATTGACTATAACAGTATTGTGCACTAACTTAAAACAAGAGATGCATGCCTGATTTACATCACATGGATTATTTCAAAAATAATCTAATGAGATATTTTTAATGTCGTCATAAGGCTGAAGATAAAAAGCAATAAAGCTACAATTGGGCAAGATGTCGAAGTCTTTTTAAAAATATTATTTGCTGCAGAAGAGCATCATAATATGACAAAAAAGAATAAAGGATATGTAAAAGTATTTGGGTTTAGTGGCTTGACTTATATAGTTATTGCAAAATTTGTCTTTAAATTTCTATTCTTTATCTTTCTTCCATTATATTTTCTGAAGATAAAATGGCCATCCTCATTTACGAGTGGCCATTAATAATGCTAAACATATGACATTATTCATTAATTTAGTTTAGAATCTAATATCGAGATACTATAATAGATTGGACTAAAGATATGATAAACTACATGATAATGAAGTATTATCTCTTTGGATATAATTTCAAGCTATTGCTTACAAATTATAACACTTAGTTTTTGTTTTGCAAATAAAACACATTGTGCATGCCACGTGACAATAAATATTTTTGGCTTAAGTTATATTTCTAGAAAGATAATGTTTCATGGTATCCGCGCTTTATTTTGCACCTAATACTGATTTCCTAAAATACATTGTAATATATAGCAAGCTACCTGATATCAGTTTGAACTATATTTAGGATAATAAATTCTATTGAATTTATTTGAAATATTACAAAAAAATTGGTGATATATGTGTAAGTAAATGGCTTTTGCAGTAAATGTATTTTTGATAATATACATATTTCAGATTTTTATGGCTGTTTATATCACCAAATATAATACTTAAGTATAAATTTTCTATATAAATAAATGCACATATTACGGAGGACATTATTTACGGCATGGAAACGAAACGATCTCGACCTCTTCAGCCTTGTTTATATATAAAAATGTGGGTTAGATCATTTAATATACGTATGTGTAGAATCATTTACAAATGATATAAAAATAGATGTTATATAACTAATACACTGTACAATTTCTATATAAAATAAAACGTTTGAAAAACATTTAAGAATATTCTTGCAGCGTGGTTTCCGTGGTTTGAGTTTTTGCAGTTGAGTGAAAAAGAAGTGGAAATAATTTTGACAGTTTGTAAGCCTTGTTTCCGCTTATAATAATTTTTACACACAAACCAGATGCAGCCAATTCCAGAATAAGAATCACAAATATTATAATATCAATAAGTTCTGCTTCGCGCACTTTGGCATTTGATTTGTCAAATATTCCGTTAGGTTCGAATATTAGGACCATTTCTGCAATTATAACTCCCAAAGTAAAAATAAAATTGGTAATTGATAAATAAAATAAAGCTGAAAGTAAACGAGATGGTTTAGTGAGTCGACCCGTTAAAATGCTGATAATTCCAGAAGCACCCACCAGGAGTCCTAAAATTATACCAACGTAATGAAACTCAATTGCGGAATCCACAACGTCTAGGAGAGCTACTGCACCGCATGCTAACAGAGCTAATGCTATCACAATGTGTAGAACTCCAAGAGCAGTAGTTTTTACCCAAGGAGAAGATGATATATCATCATAGGGAAATAACATATTGGACGAAATGTCTTTGTTGTATAAAAACGGCGTGTCTAGAAAAAGAGAGAAATAAATATTTAGATTAGATAATAAAATGGTTTATCATAATTTTATCGTAAATTAATTAGTAAGCATGTAGATAATGTTTGCACTTTGTATTCTTTTTTTTAAAGAAATAATGTCGCACACATGTATATCAGAGAGTGCTTACGAAGCTTAAATTCAGACGCTATTCTTTTTTAAAAAGGAATAAACTAGGGAAAATAGTATTATGAAACTAAATATTAGAAAATAACAACTGAATCTATTAAATACCGTTGACTGCTTTATAAACACACCTAAGATAGCCTTTGCTTCGCTAATTGTTATATTAAAAAATCCACAACTATATAATTCAGAATTTCAATTTTAACTCTAGATTTAAGCACTTCACCATACACAGATTGTGTTCAAGCCTCCCTCCACCCCCAATATATATAGTGTCACACGTGTTGGAGAATTCGATTTTTAATACATACATTTTTTTATATAATAAATAAGTAAACAACCCATTTAAACATAAAGCTCAAACTTTATTATCAAAATATCTGATGGGCATAGATGAACATAATTCTTAAGTTTAGCCACTCACAGAAATGTAATAACTCTACCTGTGATTACTCTTATTACAGTCAATCCTCAGGAAACTGAACTCATATGACCAACTCAAATTAACTTGGACTTTTTATTTAGCATCTGGATTATAATTGACTAACTGCCTGGAAAAAAAATCTAAAATCAGACTCTAACTCCAGCCAGCCCTGAGTGTTATACCCTAAGCTTACTTATACTTTGTCTTCCAATAACTTTATAATGTTTTTTGTTTGTTTGTTTCAGGTAAAAAGTTAAACTATGGGAGTGTTCATTTTTGGAACACTGTGTTTATATGTTAAGAATCTATTTTTGTAAATATATGTTGAATGTAGAGAATTTTGCTTTCAAGACTAGCTTTTATTAATTTTCTTTCTTATGCATAAGAGGTACACTGGAGCAAAAGTTGATTGGAAATGTTATGGCAATATTATTTTTTTTTAAAAAAAAAATTAAAAGTGATACTTTTAACAATATTTTTTATTAAGTGATATACTTTTGTTTTTTAAATTTAACTATTATAATTTAGCAACTCCCTTTCCCATCCTCTTTGCTTTGATTTTATGCCTTTTATATTATAGATAATTTTGATGGTAACTCGACAGTTATCATGTGATTACATTTATATTAAAAAATAAAATTAAACTGATAATAATTGAACCACCAAACTTAAAACATATGAATAAAATAAATAAAAAAACATAAGACCAATAACAGAAGATTGTATTAATTTATTAAAATTCTTGTGCAATTTTTCTATAATAAAAAAGAATTGAATAAAATTTGAATGACTAGCAGATTGAATAATATTATTTTGAGATAGACTACCAACTGTAGTAACATTTGCTTATAGAATATTATGATAGAATATATTATAGTAAATCCATTGCTAGGATCATGACCCATGATTTGAATCATGGATTTATTTATTTTTTGGGCTCAAAGAAGCTTTGAAATTTTTTTTAACTCACTAGTCTGACATAGCTAGAATATTTAACTATTCTTAACTAGAAACCTTGAACAAAAAAGAGACAGTTTTTAAAATCTTGACAATTAGTTATTTAATTCAATGATGCACAACCTTTTTATACTTATGATTCCCATCCTCAGACGGATATAAATTTATATTTCCGAATATTTTAGCATTAAGGGCATATAATTTAAAATGAAATTTTTGAAACAAATCATATCCTTACAAAAAAAATTGATTCCTAAAAAAAAAAAAAAATATTTTCATGTGATTTTTATTTGTTTTTAAAAATTAAATTCTTTCCAAAAAACACTTATCATTATCCAAAACTTAAGAGATTTTCTTAAAAATTTCATTATCTTAAACAATTTTTTTATGACTCATAAAGATTTGCAACTCATAGGTTACTCATCATGGATTCAACTAATCTGATAAATAATGCTTTTTCCATCACTAATTTTTGGTATTTGTGCATTATTCTATCTATCAAGCTTGGCAGCATTTTTTCTTAAATATACAGTTTTGTTGGCATACAAGTATTTTTGTTACATTTCATTTTACTGAATATGTGTAAGTTGTTAAGTTTTAAAAAATTAATAAATTGACTTTAAATTCCATTATAAGCTTTATTTAATTTTTTTTAAATGTATATTATAACTTGTAAATGCTGACATGCTCTGAACATTGTCATAGTTTGGTTACATTCAGCATCTTTATTTTTGTCATTAGGATTTTGACAAAATAATGAAAGTTTGGGATCCTGCTCTCCTGAAAAGAGACGCAATATGACACTACATTTCTTATATTTTTATTACATTTTTATTAATAAGTGGACTTAATACAGAAAAATAATAATAAATAAATTGGAAATATGATTAATTTTGCAGAATTTTTTTCATAAAAACAATAATAAAAAATGTAAATATTAAATATGGCTGCTACTTGTCAGCCATTTTGTTTTTTTAACATTTATTCTATGCCCCTGAAACTGTAAATTTTAAAAAAATTGTCTGCTAAGCTTGGCAGACATGATAATGTACAAGTATTGAATTTTCTCAGGCAATACAATGATTTAGATCTTTTTATCTGTAAATATATAGAATGCTGTTTCTTGATTATATTTTTTAAACATTTTATCTAATAAATGTGTTATGGGTTTCAATCTTTACTTGTTCATTGTTTCTTGTATTAAATAAAATCTCATTAACTTTTGTTCAATTAGAAAAAGCATTTCTCTAATCCAGTGATTCCTTGCTTTTTAGAGGTGATGGTAAATTCATAACAATGAATGACTTTAACATGAAAAAAAGTAATAAATATTGCCATTTATTGCAAACTGACAAATTTATTTTGTTACGTTCCTCGTAAAATTTTTCAATGACTGTAATTTGATTGTATGTGGAATTGAAAAGCATTATTTTAAGTCATTCATTAAATCACTCATTAATCCAAAGAACTTTTCAGGAGTGAAGTTTTTGTCTTTATTCACTTAGTAATCATTATTATATTCTACATAGTATGCTGTATTTTTATCCACTCTATTTATTGCAGAATCTATAATTAGGATTTAAAAAATAATCCATAGATTTTGAACTCCTTCACAAAGAGCATAGTTAGACTTGAATATATTGGAAATAAGGACTAAAGATTGAAATTACAGAATTAAAGCCAATCATAATGTAAAATTATGAATAGGACAAACTTCGGTTGGAATTCATACTATCTGGGGGCCACTATAATTTTGCTTAGATAAAAAAGATACTGGGTTATCAATTACCAAAATAATTGTGCTTAAAATTATTTAGCAGCTAAAATAATCCAAATATAGCATTGACATTGGTTCATGATCATTTATGTCTCTTGACAAAATTTGAGTTATATTCCTGATTTCATGTTGAGTCACGGTGCAAATGTAGCACACATTTGCGTTCATATCTGGGCAAGTAAAGTTATTTTCAGATTTCACTCAAGCTTAGGATTATTTCTCCAAATAGCTTCTCCATAATTAACCTTCTACCTATCCTATATTGGTTAGTAAATAGGTATCCAGTTATTCTTAGCTGCAATGTAAAATAAGGATGGAAAAGATGTAAGACTTCAGTCTAAAATGAAAAACTTGATAAGCAAAATGTTTATCCTCACTATTTCTCTACAAAAGGCTGTTGGAAAGCTCTTTATTGAAGTTATCAATTTTAACCATTATTTACTTATTCTTAATTTTGATTACTATAGTAGATATACACTAATATTATAATTTGGAAGCCATAATATTTGTACTTAATGTTAGCAAAAAAATCATTTCAAACTAATGGGAGATAAAGTGTTTTGTGAAGTGGATTTTAGGGAGGAAGGTTTTATAAAATAAGAACTAAATAATTTAAAATGTGCATTATGACATAATAATTAACAAATGAGATTACACAATGATTGTCAATGTTAACGATATTAAATGAGAAAGCAAAGAAGTATAGATTATACAAAAAATTGACCAAACCAAAAACAATGGGACTTGAGAATGAGGAAATAAAGAGTAACAGCAAAGTATATCTTGAAAAAAATATAACTAATGATATAGATCACCAGAAGAGAATAAAATTAAGAACATTTAGAAAAAAACATGCCTGCATGCACTGGACAGAATTTAGGAAGTCCAGATTAGATAGTAGCATACATATTTTCTAGTGCATTATACTGTAGTAAAAACTGGCAATTGAGAATTCAATGAGAATAATTTAATATTTAAACGAAGATATTATTGGGAAAATGTAACAAATTTCCAACAAACAATTGTACATAAAAGCGAATTGCATTAAAAAAACTGACTAGTTATAACATGAAAATTACAATTGTTTGGCTACATATGTTGAATGAATAACTAAAATAACAAAATCATAAACTTTAGTATTATTTACAACATAAAAAAAATAAAATTTCTTTTTAAAATGAAAGCAGATAATAATAAAGAATGATGGAGCTAATTTGCATTCAGCCAGCCTTTTTAACAAGGGATTAACAAGACCAGAAGAATGAAAAATGGCTACCGAGTCTATGATTGTTTTATGATGATGAATGTATATATTTTCTAATATTAAATACCTTTTTTTTAGAAGAACTTTTTAAAGCTGAATCTCACTTTATTATTATACTGATTAATAAGGAATAAACACTTACAGAATTTAAGGAAGTCAATCTAGTTTTTATTTTGTATTTTCTTGATTTAAATGTCATATAAAATTACTTACAACTATGTATGATAGTTAAATGGAATTTTTATTCACAGTTGAAAAAAAACATAAAATACACTTAAAAATAACTATCCACTAAATCACTGAATATAAAAAGATGAGACAAAAAAGGAAGAACTTAACATATTTAACACTTCAATATTAGCAATCCTAGTTATGCAGATGAGTTATCATTTTGGCTTACCACTTAAACTGCACATTCCTTTTAATAAAAATAGTAATTAGAAATGAAAATATTTATGTAATCTGAAGAAAAAAATCTTCTAGATGATGATTGAACAAAAATAAAATTGAAGAGGATACGTGAAATCAAAATTTAACCACGTAAAATATTTCTTTGATGAAAGTAAATGTAAGATTTATAAAATAATCCATTTTTTCTTCTATCTTTTTTGCATTGGTTTCATTATATTAAATATGAATAATAACAACAATAATATAGAGGAATGATTTTTTTTTCTCATGTGTCATAGCATCAGCCGGGAAGTGAACCCGCTAACCCGGGATAACTGCTTGTAAAGCAGTTGTCGCTAACCTCTTGACCACCATTGCCAGAAGATATATGTGATTTCAGAGAATTAAGAAGTATTAGAAGCATATTTTTATTGTCAGGCAAATGCAAGAAAACTGTAGGGAACAAAAAAGTAACATATTATGTTTACTTATTTCAACAACAAATTAGATTCAATTCAATAGTTGTTTTTCACTGTTTGAAATTAGTGGATTGTCCATCAAAGTTTGTTTTCATAATATAGCTTCTACATGTTACAATGAGAGAGTGTGTAGTTACTATAGATAAAAAAATGGAAGGCATTTGAAAACTTCTGTCAAATAAGGCTGCATCTTTGGTTTTGATTTTTACAACAATGATTTTCAAAACTGTTTTTGATTGCTTAATAAAGTAGGCATCAAGGTATAATAGATTTAGAGAAGAAATTTGGATTTACAATATGATGATGATGGTGCTAGTTTTGCCTGTTCAAAAGCCAAACTAGAAAGTATTTAATTATTTTGAATGCCAACACACATGTATAAATCTTTGGTTTATAATTAATGTAGACTGCAAATTGAAATCTGTTATAACATAGTTCAACAAATAAAGGGATTTAGATATTTGGGTAGTTCGTTGAGTAAAGATGGAAGAAGTGAAGATGAAATTAAAAGAAAAGTGGCATTGGCAAAGGAGGCATTTATTAAAAAAAAGAAAATATTTTATGAACTTTTGAAGAGAGAATTAAAAAAGAGATTAATTAAATGCTATGTGTAGAGTATACTAATATATGGTTGTGCAACATGGACAATGAGTAATAAAATCAGGAACAGATTGGAAACCTCTGAGATGTGGATATGGAAAAAATCAGTTGGATGAATAAGATAATAAATGAAGAAATTTTGAAAAGTGTAAATGAAAAAAGAAGATTGGCTGAGGAAATCAGAGAAAGAAAGAGTAACTGGATTGGACATATATTAAGGAAAAAGTATAGTTTAATGAAAGATGATTTTGAGGGAATGGTCAGTGTAAATAAGAAGAAAGGATGAATGATATCAGAGATCGTAAAAGTTACGTGGAATTGAAGAACTGGGCAATAAAGAGGATGGAATGAAAAAATGCATGAATTGATATGATTATTCTATGGATCTCTCCATTTGACACTGTTGTTGATGATGATGATGATAATTTATGTTCAAAAAATTCAAGCTCCTTATCTTCTGATAATGGAAAAACAAAATCTTCAAACAATTTAAATATCTTGATATTTTTTTAAGCAGAAAACCAGACTTAGATGCTGAGGTGCAACACAGACTTCAACATGGCTTTTAACAAGTTAAAAGATATTTCATCACAGTGAAATAACAACTAAATTATCTATATAGAGATCTGCTATTTTATCCACTTTTTTGTAAGAAAGTGAAACTTGAACATTTTATTGATTAAAATTTTAAAACTATGGTAGCAATATCATGAAGTCAATCCATGTGTTCAACTTAATGGATATGATATTATAGAGTCTGTTAATGTAGAATTACCTCTTCTTTGAATTAAGTATGTGAAATGAAAAGAAAGATATTGGTTTTCTTATAAAGTATTTTATGGTGAATTTAATCGTGGTTTTCTGGAAGAAGTTAAACTCATTTATGTTATAGGGATTATCTAAAAACATTCAAACAAGTGCAGTTTTGATTGTTTTCATTATGAAGTTACAACTAAAAATAGAATATAATGGAGAACTACAATTAGACTAGGTATTGAAGATTTTCAGAAAGAAAAGTTTGTAGGCATTAGATAGGGATTTTATGCACAAGTCTTCTGGCATTCATTGATTACTCTGGTTGGCACAGGGTGGCACTACTGTATGGAGAGTTTTGCTTTGTTCATTACAAAATTCAAATAAATAAAATAATAGACCAGTGTACATTATATATGGGACTGTATTTGTTATCATAGTCAATCACAATTCATCTTTAGTATATTTTTTATCTTTCTTTTTTTTTTTTCTCGCTTTTTGATTTTGAATGGGTAAAAATGAAATCATTTCTTATATGCACTTAATACCAATGTAATTTTTTTATTCATCACTTTATTTAAGTGATAGTTTCGACTCTTCAACAGTCTTCTTCAGAACTATAAATACATAAATAAGTAAATGTACTATATTATAATACTATAAAAATAAAACTATATATAGCTTATTCATGATTTAAATAAGCCATGTAAGTATATCAATTATATTTAGTAACACTTACATAGAATATGATTTAATACATAATTACTATAATGGTCAAATATTGATACAATTTATTTGTCCATAATGTTGTCACAAATACATAAATAAATAATCAAAGTAAGATTGAATAACTATTAATAACTATATTATAATATTTATTGAACTGGCTTTCACCTCCATTGAGACCTTTTTCATATCCATTGAGATGTTTTTTCATCTCCATTGAGATGTTTTTTTCATCTCCATTGAGAAGGTCTCAATGGAAATGAAAGCCAGTTCTATAAATATTAGAATATAGTTATTAATACATATTTCATTATTTATATTACAATAAAGCTGGAATATACCATGTATCAGTATACATTGTTTTAATTATATACAATCCAAAAGAACTGTAAATAAACAAAAAAAAAAATCAAAATATTAAATTCAAAATTTCATAAATTTTACAATATGGCAGCAGCTATTATTTTTAGAACACCCTCACTTAGCTCAAACTCTCAAATGTTACAGTTTAGAGCATATACATTTTTATTCTTCACTTTTTTTACTTTCAAAAGTTTGATATGATATAGTATTTTCATATAATAAAAATAAATATAAAGCTTTATAAAATTTTAAAAAATTTGGAAATCATCTTTTTTAAATACAAATAAAAGTTGCCAATTTAATATTAGTAAAAGGAGCTGATAAACATTTTTGTATTACTCAAAAAGTTTTTGTACTTAGAGTTCATTCAAAATTCTGAAGTGGGTAACTGTAAATGTGGGTGCAAAGTTGGTACAGACTTAAAAACATCAAGACGCATGTAAAAGACACTTAAGAAAAAAAGTTATAAAAGAAAAAATATATCATCCAGAATAAATATGGAACTGCAATGAAACTGTTATTCTGTTCCATCACTAACTTGATAAAATCAATGATATTTCATTGTTCATTTTATGGAGAGAAAAAAGATATAATATGCGTTTTTTTCTTTGCTTTTGAATGAATGTGAATAAGTAAACACACACACAATAAATATATATACAAATATGCTCTCTCAATTTATTATTAATAACTGCATTATTTTTTAAAATGTTATTTATACTATAATCTTAATTTGTATATGCATACTAAACACATTAAAAAAAAACATGTTATATATATATATCATTTTCAACCATTATCAATCCACTGCAGGAGAATCTCTGCAAGTTCAATCCAATATATATATATAAATGCTGTACACTTTCAATACAATAAAACATATATATTATAATCAACACATTATACAATAAATATGAATAATTATATTTATAAAGCACATACTCATTACTTAAAGTAATATTTATTAAGGCTATAACCTTAAGACTATTCACCTGAAAAAATGACAGTAGGATCTCTGCAAATCTTTAACACAAGATTTATTTAAAAGACAAGAGCGGCCACTCTTATCTAAACCTACTTTCTAACTAAATAGGAGAATCTAAAGCCTTCCGCTCTCAAATAAAAATGCTTTAGATTCTCCTATTTATTTAGAAAGTAGGTTTAGATAAGAGTGGCTGCTCTTGTCTTTTAAATAAATCTTGTATTAAAGATTTGCAGAGGTCCCTACTGTCATTTTTTTTCAGGTGCATAGTCTTAAGGTTATAGCCTTAATAAATATTAATAAATATGAAGAGGACTTGGAATAAAATATAGCAGATGTCATAGCTTCATTGAACTAAATCTAAAATTAATTTACTTTATATTTAATTTTAAACTGAATATGTTAATATTTTTAAAGCTTTATACAAAGAATATAAATCAGATTTACAACAATAAGAATAGGTAATAATTGAATTGATAAACTTCCAAACACCATCTTATATTAATATAACTCTGAGTATCAGAATAACCTACATTAATATTTACATATTTGAGATTTGGTTATTTACAAGACTGGTCTAATAAGTAAGGCAACTGGCTCAGGTTCTGAACTGGAATAGATATAAATTGAGGCATCATACTGAATCACGTTCGCCCAAAATAAGATCTAACAAACAATAAGGTCTAGCACCATTTTCTAGGATGATTATAATAGAAGTCCTACCCCCCCTCCCAAATAAGCTCTAATCAGAAAGAGAAATAAAATATTGTACATAAGTTATTTCTGTCTCACAAATGCATTTTGGTAAAATCACAGCAGTGCCAGTCTGGCAATGTAAAGAAGCACTAATATCACCCAATTATAAGACTTCCAAATAACCAATCAGAATGCAGATACAACACATGTGTGAATCTCTGGTGATGGGGAAATATTTACTATATTGTCAAATGCATTAGATGTTTTTTTCTTTTAAAATGAGAGTTAACCAGAAGGGCTTACATTTTAGAATTAATAACTTTATTATTTATATACATCATGTGTTATAACAGACATGATTACAATAATATACTCATGAGAAATAAGAAAATGATTTCAGAATTGTATTTCTTACAATTTTTTGCCACATATCTTGTTATTCTTCAATTATCATTCTGAATAAAGACAGCTGTTTAAAAATCTGATTGGCTGTCTGAGAAACAACTGTAGCACAAGTGAAAGACTAGCAACCTTTCAATTATTACATAAATAAATATAGACTGCTGTGCATAAAAAAAATAAGACATCCCCCCCAAAATAAATCCTAGGGTATGTTTTGGAGCAAAAATTAATATAAATCTTACTTTCGGGGAAACATGGTTTATACTAAAAATATATACTTATGGTTTGATACAATTTTTTTTTATTACATTCATTGCATTATTTAAGAATGTTATTTAAAGTAAGATTTCTCAATAAATTTTAAAATGTGCATTTTTAAGGCTTGCCCTAGGCACCAAAATTGAACAGTTGGGTCTTTGTTGTTTATTTACAAAATTATTAAAAATGAGTAAAAATTAACTCTGCCTTGTGAATTGAAATTTGTGTAATATTTCAATGTCTAATGGATAATAGACGAAAATGATTTCATTTTTTACTTGAAATATAGATTACTACTTTGATTCTAGAAAGTAATGCATTAAATAGACAACACTTGAAAATTTATTGATCTAATTATTGCATATTATTAGTTCAATGACTCTATTCCCATTTATCAATTAATAGGATTAACTATGGAATAGATATACCCCCCCCCCAAAAAAAAAATCTTTAATCAGAATTTGAAAAAAATCTTCCAAGTTTTATCCAACTAGAATTTGAACCCAGGTCATGAGCATAAAAAGCAGATACACTATTATTTCACCATGAGATCCATCCTGTATACAATTTACGTATTTTGATGAAGAAAGAGATTTCATTATCTTACGATGATGCATTAAGCATCAGAGTTCATGTTATAACTCTAAGTATAATATGTTAAACTTGATTACCGGAGATGATGACACTTGACCATAATAATTTTATTTATTTGGATAGATTTTTACTATTATTACTACTACCACTACTTTTATTATTTGATGCTTCTTTTAGTTAGAATTAGTTCAGAAACACTGTATCGTGAAATTGGTCAGTCTTACAGTGGATCAAATTTTCATGTAAATGCTAAAACGTTATAGAATGATCAAATAGCTTTTGGTTGTAGTATCCACAGCTAATTTCTTTAATTTACTTTTGAGCAGAATACGTACAGATAGACAACAATAAAAAATATTTTTTTAAACTGATCCATTGATTTAGATTTTTTGTATTTTATTTGTAAAAAATATTCCATACTATCAACAATAATAATTGTATGTCTAGTAACTCAAGAAATCATATGATATTTGAGTATCTGAATAATAGATTGAGCACAAGTTCCAGTTAGTTAACTAAAACTGAGTGTTTGATGATTTATTTATTTTTTACTTTACTTCAGACATGCATCAATTTAGGAACTTTTGGCTCTTGCTTCTGTTACTCTACATCTGCTATGGCACATGACATAAATAAATATCTTCATAAATGTGTAAAGTAAACCAGCTTTAATTTAAAAAGCTTACTGGAGAGACAATACTATTTCAGTAACTCTGCACTGAAAAACAATAAAAATAAATAATAATTACATGGTTTTATCACTCAAGAATTCATAAGAAGTGCAGAAGTTCAAACACTTCTATATACCTTAAATCCCAGAATCATCCATTCTACTAATACATGAAATCACAGAACAATTTAAAAAACGATGGAGAAGATATTAGTCACAAAGATAATTTGAAGATTTTTCTTCCTATTAATATTTTATTGGGAATAGCTACTAATAAAGATATATTTATTATAACTATAGGATAAGTTTAAGAATATTATCTGCTGCGGGCATATAATAACAGCCAAAAAACAAATCATCTACAAAAACTACATATATATTCTGTACAAACACTCATATGTGAGTGGTTTCTAAATTAATATTGCTGAATTTTTAATGTTTACCGAAGTTTTATTAATCGTCCCAGATTTTTATTATTAAGCATAAAAGCTAATTAAAGAAACAGTTGTACATCTAAATTAACCGGTATTTCAAGAACGCTGGTATTAAGAGGCATTAATAAATATTTATATTTGTCACATTGCGAAGTTAACTAATCGTTTTTAAAATCCAACTCCTATATTAATTACTAACAATAAAACTTTTAAAAAGTTTTTTTTTTACAGCCTTTCACACATACAAATATTTTTACCATTAACTAACAATAAGAAAGCTTTAGAAAAAAAATTAAGGTTTGTTAATAAAAACAATCAAACAAAGGCGATCAGCTGATTTGTTTAGAATTTTAAGTCTGGTTCCGCACAGTTAAACATCAGTCTACTAAGACGAAAAAATAAAATATAGCTTACCCATGACGGCAGATTTGATAGTTAACAGGAATTTTTGTTTTAGTACTATATTTTTTAAAATAATACTGAATTAGTGACGTAGTGCATCGTAATTAAAAACATTAACTACTTCTTAATAAAAGAACGCAGAAGTCATTTTCCATTTTAGATATTCCCCTTACGGAAGCTTGGTCACGTGCACAAATATACGAGAAATCATTAGGCATTTCACGTTATGTATAAAATATCCTATCAATAGAACAAACAGTATATGGATTTAGTAATAGTATAATTAAAATAATGACGTAATGGAATTAGTATATCGAATGTTTTCTGTTTTCACAACCGGGAAATTAATAATAACGCACATAATTTTTCCATTCTTTGTTATTCTTTTTTTATATTATATATGTTCTATTATGCAGCTTATTACCATAGAAAAATTATTTTATAATAATAATTAAACTTTCTTTTGTACTTATAAGGACTGAAAGATAAAACATGTTAACTGAATTTCTTTAAAAAAACTAGTTTGTTGACTCGAAAATGTTTCCTGACAAAATGGAAATAGTTAAGTCATAAAATTAGAATAATCATGTTATGAGGATTATATAGTTGCGGATATATTTAAATTTATCTATCTTAATGATAGGATTTGTAAAAGTTTGTAAAGTACTTTCAAATCTTGAGATAGTACAACCAATTTTAGGAGAATATCAAGCAACAACAAATTACTATTTAGCACCCACTGCTTAGTTACCTCAATTTCTTAAAAAAAAAATCACATGATCACAAAAGTAAAAGGTGGCAGATGGAGGGCTAATTAGATCCTAAGATCTAGGTGCAGTGCTCTCAGATCCAAGGCTCCTTACTAATGAAACCTATAAGCTAGAAAGTAGTAAGGGGGTATTGGATGAGTAGGCACTAGATAGGGATTTTATGCACAAAACTTCTTGCATCCATTGATTATTCTGGCTTGCACTGGGTAGGGCTACTGTATGGAGAGTTTTTGCATCTGTTAAAAAACAACATATTATTAAAGATTTTTTTATTACAGATATATTAATATAAAGTATGTTGAAATCAAAAAAAATAAAAACATTTAAAACAAAAATTAACAAGAGCTCTGATGATGACTGCAGGATAGTCGACTGTTAGTTTGATAAATAAAAGTATTGATAAAGTGTTTAAGAAAAATGCAAATGGAATGATATGTTAAAACAAGAATTGTATGATTAATTCTTGGTAAGCCATGGGATATTTAAGCGCCGAAGAGATTAACAGTAGCAGTTATAGTTAATTAAGTTTTTTACTTCCCCGAAAATAGATCTAGGAACTTTTACCTCTCAAATCCATTACTCTATCCCTTAGTTGAACAGAAATGGTAGAAACCTTTGATTATAATAATTAAAGATTACTCTCAGTTCAAATTACTTAACAATAAATTATTTTATTTTAAAAAATAATATTTTTTTTTTCACATAGAAAACCCAGCATTATTAATTCTTGATGTCCCTGCTGTTATTTTAGCAAACCACATCTAAATGTATTGACTTGTGTCCAAAAGAGTAGTAATATTTCAAATAACAAAGATTCCAAAAATTCACTAATGTTCCTATATTACTTTTTTTATTAGATTATAAATTATTATATTCCCTTTGATCTCAATCATAGAATTTAATTTTTTTTTTTTAAATTAAAAAACAACATATCTATTTATTAATATATATATATACATGCAAATTTAATCCCTTATTTCACACAGTACATATGACCATTCTTACATCTTTGGAAACTATTTTTACTATTATATGTATTTCAAACATGTAGCTATTGATACTAGAAAAGATATACTAACAGCTCCTAATATGCATTTTGAATAGAACAGATTTCATCAATTAAACTAAACTATTGCAAACAAAATTTTAATATTTAAATACAAGTCATGTGTATCAGTTGTATAAGATGGAATGGATGACTGAAGGGAGCTTGAAAGTCTGGGTTCAAATCCCTTCTAATTAAACATAATTTTAATCAATAATGAATATAAAAGATAACACACATTATAAGAACCATGAGCCTAATATTTTAACTTATATATAATACATTACATAATTTATTTTAGATAATATAAAAATAGTTCTGATATATTTAGAAATCAAAATAGTTTATCTATTCATAATAATATTTACCATTTATTTATGTTTTTAATATTGTTGCTTTAATCTTTTCCAGAAATTAATAAGCATAATCAGTTGGTAGGATAATTGCACAAACTGTATGCCATGAAGTTATTTACGATAGTGTTTGGGCAATTGTATATCAGTATTCCCATTGTAATTTTAAATTGAGTGATTCTGATGGGAATATAATGATTCTATATTTGAATTTCATCCCTAGATGTCATAAGTTATCAACAGATAAAAAAAGTCTAAAGTGCAAAGATCAATTCATATATTGTAGTAAGCCTTATCTATATTATGTTACTTAAAAAAGTAATTTTTATTTATTTCTCAAGATGATTTTTAGTTCCAAAGTTATTTTTATTATTTTAACAAAATTACAAGCATGTTGAGGTGCTGGCAGGAGAAGCTATATACAGTGCTCTTATAAATCAATCAATAGATAGGTAAAAGCTGAGCGCTTTTGAGGCATATTGCCTATTCATAGCTATTTTTTAAAATGTTTTCAATAAATACACATAAATTTTATTTTTACAATTATATTATGTTTTTAGAAAGATTTGAACTTATAAGAGCAAACAAGAAAAAAAATGTTATTCTACTTAATATAGAAAGATACATTTTTGCTTAGAAAAAAAACCATTGTTTTTAATCTAATCATAACAATTATTATCATCAATATGTATGCATTTTTATATTAGATGTGAAATGATTTACTAATAAAATCTGAGTTGTATCTTACTTAAATTTTTGAAAATAATAATAGCACTCCCAATGTTATGTGCAAACGTCTTTGTAATGTTGTTGTTTTTCAAATGCTTTTTCCATGCAACCACATAAAGCACTTGCTTAAGAGTTTTGTAACTCAAATTCACTCATTCAAAAATATATTCCAGTTATAATTTTGGTCAATAGATAGAA
This sequence comes from Epiperipatus broadwayi, assembly GCA_028023455.1. Lineage (NCBI taxonomy): Eukaryota > Metazoa > Onychophora > Udeonychophora > Euonychophora > Peripatidae > Epiperipatus > Epiperipatus broadwayi. Next base: position 2,658,020 of record JAQFVV010000126.1, on the reverse strand, counting down.
CTTCACATATTTTTAAAAAACAATTGAATTGCAAAGGTACATATGTGCAAGATGCCAATACATATAAAAGAAATTTTAAAAACAAGTATTTTTTCCTATTATTTAAAATTTTATGTTTATATTTGAACAGTTCTTTTTTTTTTTAAATTAAATTTAGCATGAAATGGATGCATTTATAACATTTTTATACAGATATATGTGTTTTTAGTAATAAAGTTGTAATATTTATCTGTTTTGTTTGTTTGTAGAATATTTTAAAAACGTCATTATTTTTTAAATTGTTTTGTATTATTTCTAAATATGTATAAAAACTGTGATATTTTTTTTACAAACACACATAATCAAATTACTTTATTAAAAAGTTATATATGTTGAGGGAAAAAATGGTTTTTTTTTTTTGTCAAGCATTGGTGGTCGAGAGGTCAGCACAGCTGCCTTACAAGCAGTTGTCCCGGGTTGGCGGATTCGCTTCCCGGCCGATGCTATGACACATGACAGAAAAAAAAAGTGTTTTTTAAAAAAAGTCACAAATAACTGAACACAAGGGGAGGGTTAAATGATTTTATTACATGGAGTAGGGAATTTGATATATTGTATATAATAATAATATACACATAGACGAACCGGATTAATTTTGTTTACTTTTAAAAATTTATATGATCATACATTTTTTTATTTTAAAATGATGTATAGTTAAAATGCTTATAATACTCTTGTATACGATTAAATAAAAGCAAATAATTATTGACTTGATTTGTCTGTTTGTTTGTTTTTTCATTTACTTAATAATTATTAATTCATTTTTAGTAAACACAGTCTGTTTTTAAGCCTTAAAACTAATCAGTTTATCTCAGTTAAAGCTTTCAATTTTAATGAAATATGTGTGAATATTTATTTGTGCACAGAAAAACACATTTGACTTTAGTGTTTTCACAAGTAAATCTGAGTGAGTAAGTAATATTAGACCGTATTATGTAAGCTGGAGTACTGAAGATGAGTGTTTGATTTAGTAGAAAAATGAATTTATCCAAGAGAAACTAGCAGACACCAATAACTGTTATGGAAGAACTTTGTAGATAACATCTAACAGTATTATGGAAATTTGAATATATAGCAGTGTTTCCACAGAAAATTTTTAGTAGTCTATAAAAAGCTTATCAATTTATTCACATTTATCAGATATTTTGTTTTTACAATCTTTTAAACTATGACTAATTTTATGAAATTTATCTTTAATTCAGTTTTAAGATTTCTTTTTGTTTGTTAGCCATTTTATTCATAAAAAATAAACTAAGAAACAAAACACTACAAGAAATACAAAACAGTTTCTATTTCCTAGTATCAATCATTTCCCAGTAAAAACACTGCTCTAATAACAATTTTGCACATGCGTACTTTATATATTGAGGCGAACCTTAATTAAACCATGTTTAATTGATGTGTGTTCTGAAATCCTAGGTACAGGTGCTAGAGACAAAATGAAAACTTTTCCATTTTCTAACTACACTATTCAATGCAAATTTTGTGAATTAGTGACTGATGTTGAAGATCAATTAATTCAAAAAGTAACTAAATCATTATTCGCAATTCAAATAGATGAATCTACAGATGTCACCAATAAAGCCATATTTTTTATGTTATATTCTATGTTAATTATGAAATCAGTGATGTAAAAGAATAATTTTTTTGTTGTGTTGAACTTCCTAATTGCGGAACTAGTTTTGATATATTTAAATTAATTGATTATTATATTGAGAAGAACTCAATTGGAAAAAATATGTTTGCTTATATACTGATGGAGCAGAAAGTATGACTGGAAAATATTCAGCAGTTGCAAAAAATAAAGAAATAGTGGACCACAAAATGATTTTTACTCATTGTGTTATACTGTGTGAGCATATGGCTGCTAAAAAATTATCTCTTGATTTGAACAATGTTCTTACTCGGTCAATAAAAATAAGTTACATTAAATGCAGCACACTAAATGCAAGACTATTTTCAAATGTATGCAATAAAATGGGATCCGGACATAAAAATGTACTACTTCATGCAAATTATATATTGGTTGTCAAGAGGGAAAATATTAACAAAAAGAAAATAAGTTGAAACATTTCTAGAAACAAAAAATTCATAATTGAGAAATATTTCCCATGACAACTCGATTACTAAACTGGTTTACTTGTCTGATATATTTTCATTTTTAAATGAATTAAATTTAAGCCAGCAAGGAACTAGTACTCCTTTTGATTTATGGAATAAAATTGAGGCATTCATGAAAAAATTAAAATTATGGTGTAAACATATATATAAAAAAAACTATGACGTTTCATTCATTTTCAGAATTAAAATTAATATATATATATTGTGAATTGAAAAATACTGTTTATGGACATTTAACAGGACTTTGTTGTGGGTTTGATCAATGTTATCCACAGAAAGCAAGATATGAATTTTAAATCTGTTTATTGAACAAAAAAATAACGAACTGATTTGGAACAGGAAAAATTAAGAGATTTAAGTTGCGATGGTATATTAAAGCTATTATTTAATTTGACATGTATAACTTGATTTTGGGTTAAAATTAAAACTCATAAAAAAATATGAAAAATCCTCAAGAGTGTTACTGCCACTTTTGATGACATACTTATGTGAAGAGACATTTTTGACAATGACACCCATAAAATCAAAAGAAATCATTTATTAAAAAATCCAGCTATGCACTTAATAGTCATAAATATATCTCTAAGACTTGAGAAGTGAATTACTGAAAAAAATCAGCACCAATCACATTAGTTTAATTATGTTTTGTACATTTATTTAAATGTTATTGTTTTGTTTATTATTAGTTTAATATTTAATTAGTTAATTTACTTTTGTATAATTTTGTCAATTATTCTATAAGTTTTATTATTCTTTGAAAATATATTGTACCATTCTGAGTTAGATTTAAATAGGCATTATCATATATATAATTATTATGATGTTATATATTGGTAGATGTTTAAAGTTTTCAAGTGATGTTTATCTTAATTTTGAAGTTATAATAGATACATCCAAATATGAATTAGAAAGTCATGATTTATTTTCCTTTTTAACTTTTAAAAATAATACACATTAAATTTAACATCTCATTAGAAAATATTCATAAATCTAAAAACAAATATTTTAATAAGGCAGTAATGTTTTGTCTATTCACACATTTTAAACACAATAGAATTAGGTAAATAACCAGTTACATTTTCATGTGTATAATTAATATATGCTTGCATGTTTGGGTTATGTCTAAATTTGAGATCATGTATGAATTTTAAATTGTAAATGTTTTAAAAGTAATATTTGTTGGTAAAAATGTATTTGCAATAGTATTTTTAAAATAAATAAATGTATTTTTAAGGAAGAAATTAAAAATCATTGTTATTTTATTTTAAATTACTTTGCTTAAAATTTAATAGGAAGATATATTGTTTGGGATGCTAGTTGTACATAAAACTCTAGTAAAGGGAATGATAATTCTTTTTAAGTAAAAGATGTACATTTGAGTTTATCATTAACAACAGCATCTAAGTAGTGAGCTCAAAAATTACATCAATAACAATGGTACAAATTGGCTTGTGATTTAGCTTTGACATTCTTACTTATTGGTTCTCTCTCTATATATATATTATGTATATCAATCACTTCAATTAATTTTTCACAGTAAATAATTTTTAAAAATATGTATTTTAAAAATCTATTATATGAATAACAATATGAATATATAAACAGAAAATTTGGCATTTATTTCAAAAAGTACACATGTAATCTTTAAGATGTATCTTATATAAATAACTAAAAAAATGGAATTTATTTACTAGAGCACTCTAGAAAATTTTAAAAAGCTTATTTAAAACCATATATATATATATTGTAAGTTATATTGGCAATGCCAAAGTTACATCATTACACTTTTGGAAATTAATGTGGTATATTTATTTAGTTAATTTCCCTTTGTTAAAAATATTTTAAATTCATTATGGAGATGATCCCAAAAAGATTTATAAATATAAAAGTTTTGATATGTAAATGAAGTTGAAAAAATATTACAAGATAGATTTTTTCTCTCCCCCATTGTTTTTTTTTTTAATAGAAAAAAAAGTAAAATAAATTAACTATCAAGAAGAATATACTAAAAAGAGTACATTTCTAATTATTATTTTAATTTACTTAAAGTGATGGAAATACTTTTTGTATTAAAGCTTGTATGGAAGATGAAGTCCTAATTTAAAGTAAATAGCTCATTGTTTCTAACACTAGTGCAATTTCCAATTCTATATTCCTTATCAATTAGTTAAAAACTGCTTTTGGAACTCTGCAAATGGATTTCCAGAGAAACAAGGATACTAACACCTTGTGTAATTGCATTTAATGTTTTACTTCATGAACTGAAAGGAAGAAAAATATTTAAGGGGAAAAATATTCTAAAGCCAGAATCTTTAATACTTTGATAGGTTTTTCTTTGTGAATATTCAGAAGAAATAAATCTAAAAAGAATATTGAACTTTTAAAAAACTAAAGAATGAAAACTATTTTTGGAACTTGTCAAAAATGACATTATTTTTTACATGAAAAGTCATCACATAAAATTATAAATATAAAGCATTTGGACTTTTATTGTAATTTCTGACTGAAGAGTACTCAAAAAAAAAAATCTCTCAAAGATTCGAGTGATTTGTGTCATATGTTTGATTTATTTTATTTTGTCATTAATAAATTATTTCCTTATTTACAAACTTATTATTTCATTCATTCATTCACTAAAGCAAGAATAGAATAAAATATTTTGCTATATCATAAAACCCAGTAATTAATTATATTGAATTAACATACTGTTATAATACTTTTACTTTATACGTAATATTTTCTGATAAAATATATATAATTAATGCCACACACATGACCTATAGAATACCCCCCATAGCTTAGAGAACATGCTCTTCAATATGTAATGTTTGGAGTGTAATGTAACTAAAGCAAATGAATATTTGTATGAAGAATTAGCTTTAGTTAATTAACTGCTAGTCTCATGTTATTTTACTTGTACATTTTTCTGCTTCTGCTTTTTTGACCAGAATTACCATTACAGTATACACAATATATATATATATGCCAACAAATCAATAACTTACCAAAATAAAATAATTATTGAATGAAATAATTATAAGTTTTAAAAGAATGCTGGAAAAGTTTAACTATGTGAATTAATATATTAAGCATCTATATATTTGTATGCCAACCAAGAAAATAAAATTTTGCTAAAGATTATAATTTCAAATGGGGTAATTATTTTAAAATGAATAATACTTGTTAATTAACATCAACTATAGTATAAAATCTTGCCAGGAATTATTAATAATTTTGAATAAACTATGGATACTTTTAAAATAATTGAGCTTTTGGGATTGTTGTATTTTAAAATATCTTCTCCATGAAAACTTAAAAAAAGTGATTTGCAGACTGGAGAACTCTTTGTGATAAATGTTGATTACTGTTCATACAGGTTGTATATTTTATGTAATTATATTTGATTTAATATTGCTTTTGTTTTAAAAGGTCATTTAATGTCAAAACTCTTTATGATAAATATTGATCACTGTTCATACGGGTTGTATGTTATTTATGTAATTACATTTGATTTAACATTGCTTGTTTTAAAAGGTCACTTAATTTATATATGTGTAAGAGTGAACATATAAATAAATATAAATGTATAACTAATCAAAAGAAAATCTTAATAACTCTAAATTTATATTTAAATAACCATAATAGAATTTATTTAATAATTTGTTTTTGTTTGCTGATAAATGACTAGTAGGCAAACTGGGAACAAATTAACATTTTCTTATATAGATTTTCATATATAAACATTGTCTATTGGAGACAAATCATTATTTTCTTTGTAGCTTAAAATAAGCATGCATGTCTTCAGATCATCTTAAAGTTCAAACAGGTATAATATTTTAGAACACATTGATTTAAATTAAGATATACTAATTAATTGTCTTATTATTACTTTTGTAAACAAAATTATTATTTTTTAATTAGTGTTAAGAATTTTATTCAAATTAATAGATATATGATATAGTAATCATGATTTAGTCTTATTGCAAACATAAACATAAAATTTAAATTAACAAAATAATATAAATTTTATTACTGCACTAGAATTCAGTAATTATTAACAGTAAATCTAAGGTTATATGAACATCAATTGGTATGATTAAAACAATAAACCTAATTAATACATTATTTATAATAAAAATTTATACAACCATCAGATTAATTAACTTTATTCCTTATTTAACATAGTATAAATTTAGTACATAGTAATAAAATAGTTATTTATGAAGGAATATCAAATTAATTATTAATTAATATATCTGTCATAATTTTCAAATATTTTATATTGTGATACAATATTGGAGTCCAATTGGGTTAATATTTATTTAGTATATAAATATTATTCATAAATTTAAAGTTCACTCAATATAGATTTTGGATTATTTTATTGGTAATTTAAATAAAATTGTTACTTAAATTTAAATCATTACAGATTTGGTTTATTAAATTCATACAGTACTACTAATTTTAGCTAGCCTATTATATTATTACAGATTTGATATTGTACAATTAAGATTATTATAGATTTTAACTTTATACAATTACACATTCTCATTTGATCAGTTCATTCTATTACAGATTTCAGTATTCATACATGTTGGTATTTTATTATAATGAATCGATTAATTGAATTTTTCCTCACCTTGTACTGTTACAGATTCAGCTTGCTCAAAGGTTTGAGGCATTCTTAACAAGAGAAATTCTCATGTTCTCAATTTTATACGGATATAGATTTGGCATTCAAGCTAGGACCTATAAAGTTTTTTTTTTCTTGTTCATTTTTCCTCCATTACAGATTTGGCATCTCAGTTCATGAGGCATAACAAAGCCTCTCTCATGGCTCTCATTTTTCATGTTATAATATGTATATTAAATTTCTTAAATATTAAATAATTATATTTTACTTCAAAGAACCCTTTCTTCTTTTTTTTTGTTCAATACTTCATTTGGTTTATAATAAAAAAAAATTAAAAGTTTATTGGTCCATGGCATATAGTCAGTTGAGAAACACTGTTCTATAGAATGAGTTGTAATGCTATTTCTTTCCACTTCTCCTTTTTATTTGCATTGCTGAATTATATATATCGTATACACCTGAATTTACACTCTATAATGCAGTTTAACATACGATTTATTTTATTTCCTCTTGTCTACAGTTTCAACTGTCAAAAGGAGTAGGAGTGGTGAGGTTTATAAAAGCTCTGATGATGGCTGCTGGACAGTTGAAATTGTAGGCAAGAGGAAATAAAATAAATCATATGTTAAACTGCACTGTAGAGTGTAAATTGAGGTTATATGGTATATTATTAATGTTATTTCTTCATGATTACTATCTGCGATAAGTTGTAGATTTATGCTGAAAGCTAAACAAATGTTTCTACAAAAAAGTACTACCAGAATTTTAAAATAAAAGCCAAAATTAATTAACAGAAAGAGTTCCTATCAATTACATTCTAAATCAAAGTAAACAAACTTATCCTAGAATCATGTTTAAACAAGAAAAACTTTTATAAACGGATATCTAGCAATAGTATTATTTAACATATGTATGTACAAAATTATTTTTTTTAAAATGTAGGTAAGATATGAACTCTTTACCTTTAAATCTTTTTATTATTAGTTTTTGTTGTATGATAATATTTGATATTATCCAAATATCTTTATAAGTGTGGATTGGACATATATTAAGAAGAAAGTACAGTTTAATGAAAGTTGTTTTGGAGGGAATGGTGAGTCAAAGCAAAAAGACAGAAATGAAAAAATTGACATTGTTGGATGATTTAAGAGATGGGAATTACATGGAATTGAAAAGCTGGGCAATAAAGAGAATGGAATGAAAAAATTGATGAATTGATGGTGTGACTACCTTCTGGACTGGTCCATGGGACAGATTACTAGTGATTAAGAGGAAATGAATAATTAATCTAACTGCATTAACTTCATCATTTTTGAACTATATTAAAATAATGATGCAATATTTTAATATTATTTTTAAAGATAATTTATATATAAATTTATTTTATTCAAAACCAAATACTATATAGACAATTCATGGTACATTATCTGTTTTATTATTATTAATTAAATATTGCTTCTGTTATTAACTTTATTCTTTTTGAGCTAAAAATCCTAATTATATCATTGATAAGTATATGTTTTTGTATGATATTTAGAAATTAAGATTTACAATAGGTTTATATGCATATGTGTACTTACATGATTGCCTATTGAATTCTTGGAATCAATTTATCTACTATGCTGTTCTCTATATAAATATAACTGATGGAAAAATCTTGATTTGTCAATGGCTGACATAATATGGCAGTTTTGAATCAATATGGCTAGGGAAAAAAGTAATTTATATGAAGACTAAAATGAGAAATAAAATTTTCAGGAAAAAATAGGTCAAGGGCATAATGTATTAATTTTAAAGATAATTATGCTTTGTTATATTAAATAAGTTTAATTATTACTTATTCTGCGGGCTTGATTATTTTTTAAATTTTTTTTCCATGTGTCAAAGCATCAGCCAGAAGCGAATCCGCGACAACTCTTTGTAAGGCAGCTGTGCTGACCACTCAGCCACCAACACTTTTTTCCAACCGATTTATTATTTTATTTTATATGATTTATGTCCATTAACCAATACATTATTAGATATTTGTTTATATTACTAGTTGAATATATATTGTTTACAAATAATTCATCATATACTATATAAATTTGCATTTAATATTGCTGATTTTTATTAAAGGTCATGTATTAATCATAATGATTACCTAGTCTAAAGGTGGGCAAATAGTGGCCCAAGGGCCACATGTGGCCTGCTAAGAGTTTTTATGTGGCCTGCCAAGACAATCAGAAAAATCTGCCTTGAACTGAGATTTCCTTCCTATGCATGACCGAAGATTCATCTCATATTTTCCACTAGAATGACCACATCAATACACATATCCAGTGTAGATATAATGTGCAGTGCTTTTCCAGTTGATCTGGTTAATTTCAATTTTGTCTTTGCATTAGCAAATATATACTTTTCCAATTTTAGTGAAACCATGAACCCTCCAAAAAAATGTAAAATCGGTGATGAATGTTGTGGGTTTAATGAAAAATAGACAAACAAATATTTCTTTGGTAATACAGGAAATAAAAGTGTGTTTATTGTGTCATGAAAAAAGGTGTGTCTCTCAGCTAACCTTCGCTTCCACAAAATGGTACCCAATGCGGCCCTCTGCCAACTTCTGTGGCTCCTGAGCCAAAACAATTGCCCACCCATGGGTCCTAGTCTAAAGATTTTACATTTCATATTCAATCCTTGAGTTTTATAAAAGTATTATTTTTGTTAGAAATAAAGTAAACCAAATTTTGATTATACAACACAGTATCGTATATATTATCTGCTTTTATATCCCATGATTATGCAGCCTGAGATGCAGTTAACTTAAGCTATATGAATTTGTAAGGCGAAAGAATAAAAAAAAATTGAAAGCATTAGTTACATGAAATACTTAAAAATAAAATAATAATGATTAAAAGATAAAATCAAGATTTCATTTCAATGATGGCTCTCAGAAGCAGTTTTGGAATGCATCTAAAAAACCAGAATAGAGAAACTCCTCAGCTAAAGAGATATGTTGGTACTTGTGAATTTTCAAGTAAACTAAGATGGCATCCTGTATTTTTGATAAGTGTATAGTTTTGAGGACCTATAATGTACAGAGGATGTTAATTGTTAAATTTGAACAAAATTAATAAATCAATTGTTAAATTTAAAAAAACAAAATCCCAATAAATTTCATCATGAAGCTTTATTTCAATTTTTTTTACTTATAATATGGGAGAAACTCTTAACATTGTTACTCTTTGTTTCAATTCAGCATGTTTCTTTTAGTCAGCAGTTTTTTTTGGTAATAATGATAAAAATTGGGGGCCTTCTTGTCACAGAATATGATACAGTCAACTAAAGATATGGGATCTCCCAAAAAGTATGCGTTAATGGTCACTATATGATTTCATTCCATGACATGAATAAAGTGTAAATATAATATTTTTTTCATTTTTTTGTTAATAAGTTAATCCAAAAAATAAATAAATAAACTGTAAATATTATAATTAATTTTTCCACAATGATTTTTTTTTAAAAAAAATAATAGTAATAAAAAATAAAATGTAATTATTAAATATGATATTTCCTAGCAGGCATTTTTTTTTTTGTAAACATTTTTGGGAGGCTCTGAAACTGTATATTTATCAAAAATACAGGCTGCCATCTTGGTTTACTTGAAAACTTACAAGTACCTATTTTTTTCTTTAAAAAAATGTATAAATTTTAAAAATATTTTTAAAATAAAATTACAATAGTGCATTAAATAATCTTTTATTTGCATAAAAAGATTCACTTCAAGATGAGTGATAATATTATTTTGAGATATTGATCATGCAGTTTTTTGTCTTTTATGTATGTATATTAATTTTTCTATCAAAAGGAAGATGGATGTAACTTGGCATAAGTAGTATGATCAAGTTATAAAAAGTGATCATCATTAATGGTAGCTGAGTATTGCTTTACAATTAATACAAATTGTTTCCTTCAAATATAATTGGTTATAAAAATATAAACGTTGATTAGCTGCAGCAACGAATTTCATAATTTTAAAGCATATCATTAACATTTATTCATATAAAACTTTTTACACTTCTTATTTTAGAAATTAAACTTTATGTAAAAGCAATTCATGAAAGCTTCTATTATGAACAGATTGTATAATGACAACTTCACTAAATCGGGATTTTTATAATGAAGATGAATGTTAAAAAGAAATCATCTTTGTTATGTTTAAGGTATAAGTTACCAATTGGTTTAGCTGTTTATTTGTATATTTAGCAGTGAAAATATACTAATTTTTTTCATTATTCTACCACATAAATATAAGACTGAAAGTCAGAATTACAAAGCTGAATAACATTGGTGTGAAAAAAATACAAACATAAAAGCTGCATGACAGTAAACAAAAATGCTATGACGAATACCATTGGCTGACACATTTCTCACATGTGCAAAAAATTTCAGAGCTTCTGAAAAGCAAAGAATTCTGATTACCACTGTTAAAAAAGAAATACATTTCATAAGAAAAAGTAATTTTTATTCGTGCAAATTTGTTTACATTTTTAAAAGATCAACTTCAATTGTCACCATGATCCAGAAATAATTTCCAAGCAAGAAAGCTGAAATTCTGAATGTAATATGGCTAAATCAATAACCTATAAATTTTTATTAGAATAAATTTGTTCATGATTTTATTTTTAAAAATTGGATTTTAGTTTTGGATTAAAATCAAGCTTTACGGTGCTTACACAAATTAATTTTATATGTATTCTTACATTTATACCTTTGATTTTCTATTGTATTTTTCCCTTATATAGTTGTGTTGAATAGTAACTCTGTTCTGAGCTGTGGTCCTGGAAAGATTATTATTAAATACATGTATTACAATGCAAACTATATTAAGAATATATAATGAGTGACTTTATGGTGAAAAATGTATTCATTATAGCAAACCCACTGAATGTTTTAAAAGCCAAATATTAATATTCTATTCATATATACTATATTCATAACATTCAGTGTTAATATTCTAATCATATTTATAATATTCCTATCATTCAATTCAATCTATATTTTATTCATTATTACATCTTTTTAAAACAATTCATAAAAATAGTTAACAAATTTAATCTAATAGATAAAAATAATCAAATGGTAAGTTACTTGCTGGAAGTCATGTGACATTTAAACATCAGAAGTAGAGATGGAGTTTTGATCCAATAAAATGGCTAGTTATTTGCAGAAAGTCATGAGATATTTAAATAACAGAGGTAGAGATGCAACTTTGGTCCAGGTATTTTTCCTTATAGTATTTATTTTTAGCTTTAAAGTCTATCATTTTACTCATACACTAACATACATGAGATACCATGTTCCTTAATTTATTATGGTCTCAAACTTACTGCACACACACTATTATGGCTTCATATTTCCCATAGCCTAGATATACATTTTAAACTTTCTTATTATTGAACATAATCATATACTTCATATATTCTGTATGAAACATATCTTGAGAGTATTTGGCTTTTTCAGATTCTTTATTCATGTCTTTAGAGTTTATATGGTTAAATGAAAGCTAAAAGTTTTATAAAAAGAAATTAAAATTAATATTTATATGCAGAGTATTAATTGGGCTTTTATTGCACTTTTTTATAATTATAATCATTATTATCAGTTATGCAATTTAAATCTTCTTAATTAAGATTATTCTTAATTCCTAAATAAGTGAAGAATGAATCTTTAATAACAGTATCTGCTTTATCTATCGAAAAATAAAAGTATGTTTACAGTAAATCAGGTAATAAGTAAACCAAAAGTTTAAACACAGTTTGAAAATTATTGTATGATGATAAGAAAAATTTAGTAAAATATGTAACTTTGGTGCTGATTTTATTTTTGATGAAAATGGCAATTTTGTAACGAATGGTTGAATCACAACAACGTATAGATTGATCAATGTGATTTATCACTTGGATGTATCAATCTGGGTTTTGGGCAATTTTTATAATTCAAAATGGCCGTGAGTGCATACTAAATCAGCACCAGTAACTTTTCCCAATTATTTTAATGCTTTATTCTGTGATTCTGATGCTCTAACTTATGAATTTCTGAGCAATAAAGTCATATAACCTTTTTTAATGCAAGAATTGGATAAAGTATTGCATACTTAATAAAAAAAAAGGGGGGGGGGTAAAGAAAAAAGAGTTTAGATATGCTTAAATTCTAAAGTCTATGTTTTTTCTTAATAACTTAATTTTGATTTCAAAACCTACCGCTATTGAGTAACCGTTAAGAGGGTAAAACAAAAACGTAATCTATACAAAACATTTTATATGATTTAATGAATAGGTCACATTAAAAACCTATGAGTCAAGCGTTGTTAGCTGAGAGGTCATCGCACCCACCTTGCAAGCAAGTAGTTGGTTGCAGACGGGTGTGGGTTCATCCCAGCCGATGCTATGACATATGAAAAAAAAACCTATGAAAATGGTATTATTGGTGACTGTTTTATAGTTTATTGCTTTTTAATTCATGTTGCAATAAAATTAAAATTATATGCAAAATTGAAAATAAAGGAAAGTAGAGATGGTAAAAAAGACACAATTAATATTGAATACAGATGCTGTGAAGATATACCACATATATTGTGTTTTATGTGTGCATATATATATATATATGTACATGCTTATTGCATAATACAACTTTTCCCCCTGGATCAAGAGAATCCTTGGGTTACATGATTACACATAATCTTTAAAGTACCTTGCCAACTATATCTGGCATTTTAGCTTTTGAAATAGTATTTGTTTTTCTTTCATTATTCACTAAATTTCGGAGTTTAAAATCTTCTAGTTGTATGATATCTATGATATGTCATCAGATATCATTTAGATCTTTGAATTACAGTAATTTATTTTTTACAGAAGTTTAAGAATAGTTCCTTCTCATCCATGTTGCTAAGACTAAGTGTTATTCTAATTTTCTCACTCATTCTCTTTTTTCTTTTATATCTTTTACTTTTATTTCAGACAAAAATAGTCAATTTATTTTGTCTCTTATGATAACAGCATTTTGAAAAAATCATACGGTGATATGATGTACAAAACATATTAAATGTCATAAAGTTTGATTTTGTTTAAAGTCTGTTTTAAATACTAGTAGCCCTCTTTTACAGATATATTTGATCAACAATTCCTCATATACTATTGAAAACAGTTTTTAACATCCCACAGATAATTCTGATTGTATTATTTACTTAAGTCTTTGCATATTCTAACTAAATTCTAAATAATTTGTTTAAATGTTATGTAAATATTTATAACTAATGAGTATATATTTGCCTCACTGAGGATAGTCAATAGCTTGAAACTGTTTGGGGGATCCGGATGTTTCTATATAGAGATTTTAAATGGCTTTCTCTTGCTGCATTTATTAATAAAGCTTGGTTAGAGCTATTAACATGCTTCATTATTTTATTTTATAAACTACAAGCTTATCAATTAAATCAATACAACTTTTACAGTCTTCACCAATGCAGTCTAATGAAATGATAAAGAAATTTCCAAACTATGTTTTCTCTTTGAATTGTTGCTACTGTTGATTGTATGTCTAAAAATATCACAGCTTGTTACTAGAAAGGCCTATACACTCTGTAATATAGACCAAAACACAACAATAAAACTGTTACAATTTGATAGAACTTTTACCTATTCATTGACTCAACTAGAAAATATTTCATAGGATTATCCTACAGAAATGGTATTGATATCATTGGTTGATATAAATGAATTTGATGTAAATAACTTATCAGATTAGCCACAATATATCCATTGACTAAAAGAATATTTTTTCATAAATATTAGTTCAAATGGTGTTAATAAACAGCCATCTTATTATGAGTCATGGATTAAAAAGTCATTGAAATTGCAAACCATCTTTGTGAATTGGAAGCATCAGAAGACAAATTCTATGGAGATATATTTGATAAATAAATATTTTTTAACTGCATGGATATCAAGACTCCATCTCTATTTTTAAAATGCATGTAAAACTAGAAGGGGAGAAACTTCAAGAATTGGCTCAGAATTAAAGGATTTAGCACATGACTGTGACTTCCTAAAATTGCTCCCAAAACAGTTTTAAGAAGAATGTCTGACAACTCATTCAGGAAAACAATGATTTAACACAGGAATGGGCAAATAGCGGCCCAATAAGAGTTTTTATGCAGCCCTCCAAGACAATCAGAAAAATCTGCATTGAACTGAGATTTCCTTCTCATGCATGATCGAAGATTCATCTCGTATTTTCCACTAGGATGGCCACATCAATACACATGTGCATTGTAGATACGATGTGCAGTGCTTTTCCAGTTGATCTGGTTAATTTAAATTTTGTCTTTCCATTAGCAAATATATACATTTCCAACTTTAGTGAAACTATGAACCCTCTGAAAAAGTGTAAAATCGGTGATGAATGTCATGGGTTTAATGAAGAATAGACAAACAAATATTTCTTTGGTAATACAGGAAATAAAACAGTGCGTTTATTGTGTCTCTGCTAACCTTCACTTCCACAAAGTGGCCAACGATGTGGCCCTCCACTAACCTCTGCAGCCCCTAAGCCAAAACAATTGCCCATCCCTGATTTAACATATAGGAGGCCTTAACAGTGGAACAATCTACACAATTCCAAGGCCTCCACATCACTGAACCCATCAAGAAATTATTCATCAAACCTTAAAGAAAATATCATTTTAATCCAGAAGGATCTCTCCCACAAATAAAAACTTAAATATTATTGTGGCTAATGAGACCATATGGCTCACAAATTCAATTAAAAACTAAGTATTGTAAGTCATGCAGAGTCAGGGATCATCTTCCTGAAGTATGTAGATCTAAGAGAAAATCAATCTATTTCTCTCTATAAAAACAAAAGTGGCAGGTAAGAATAACTGCACAAATAAAAATCTTTTATGCAGAATATGTTCTATATTAAAATTTGAATTTATCACATAAAAAGTAAATTGATAGTAGTAGAAACTATTAACCACAAACTGTAAAATGATTCCATAATTAAGTGAAGATTCCTTTAAAGTATAATATGCAAATGATAATCCAATCAACTGAAAGGAACGATAAAATTTTGAGCCAAATTAAATAGTAGGACAAGAATGTTCACATTATATAGTACAGGATATTACTATCTCTCCAATAAATAGATCATGGTTCGAACTTTTGGGCATTGACATCTGTTTAGTAAAATAGTAATAGTAGAAAGTAAAATATGAAAATCAAATAAATACATCACCAGCAATATTGATGTATATGAAGTAACCAGGCTGTTAATTTGGACTTTGTAAGGCAATTTTTACTAACAAGATAAGAAAGATGCAGGGTATTATACAAATGGGGTACTCACATTATTCAAATTCCATATTGGGAACATCAATTATAGTGGTCATAAAAACTTAAAGGACAAATTTGACATTTCACAAAATTAGATTGCATTTTCTCAAATCTCATCATAAAATAGCTGAAATTCTAACTATTTTGATTCAAATTTTAATAGCAATAACTCACAAAAGTTTGTTAACAGGCTACTATTTGGGATCACTACAATTCTAAATATTTTCCATTCTAAAATAGACCAGCTATCCCAGAGAATAAAAGGCATGGTCTGTTATTTTGATGACATTCTGATAATAATTGTCTTAGAATATAAAAAAATGTATTACAAAAGTCAGTGAAAAACTTTACACTTTTGGAGCTAAAATAAATACTTTTAAGTGAAACTGGGAAGCACATCTACCAAATTTTTATACCATATCATATTGAGTCAGATTACAAGGTCCCTCTTGACAAAATCAGTGTAGTTAGAAAATATCTATGGTAATATAACATTAAAAAAACTTGACATTTTTAGGCCTCATAAATTATCATAGAAACTTTCTATGGGAAAATGCATATACCTCATCCTTTTTATGATTTAAAAGAAAAAAACAGATTTGAAAAAAAGTACAGAAGAAAGCATTTATCCAAACAAAATCACATACATTGTTCAAAAATCTATTAATACATTATATTAGCATCCTGTGTGTAGTTCTTAAGATTTATACTTCAGAATATGGTATACAACTAATTCTATACCATCCTTCCTATTGTAATAAGTGTCCAATGTGCACTTGTATCCAGAATACTTACTAATGCTGAGAAAAACTATGGCCAATTAAATAAAAAGAGAACAGCAGTTATATTTAGCATAAAACAATTTCTTCAGTACTTATCATTAACCTTGAATCCTAATTTGGAAATTTAACAATTAGAAAACCAATATCATTTCACTTGGACCCAATAATGCTCTATTCACTAAATTTATTATTAGATCACAATTTTGATATTTTTAAAAAAAATCTAATTCAGCACATTCATGCTGTAACTCAAATCTTACACGGGGGAGAGCCAAAAAATAATAACAATTAATAATAAAACAAATACAAATTCCAATCAGAGTTAATTCAGATTTATTATTTCTTTACAAAAACGTATCAGGCAGAGTTGGACTAACAAACACTAAATTCCTTCATAAGTCTTATTGGAATGTGCATACATAGAAAAATCCTTATTGATAAAAAGAACATAATTTCATGTCAAGGATGCATTCAAGTTGTCAAACTTTTACATCAGGGTCATCCTGGAATAATTAGAACTAAAGCTCTAGCTTGAGGATATTAAATGTACCAGTTTACCACAAACCTATGTATTCACCATAAAATATGCAGCCTAGCCTACAAAGAAACTTTGGAAACGCATACTCATAGAACATATAAATCAAATGAATCAGCTGAAAAGACTACTCAATAATTGAAATAGTATTTAAATAAAATCAAACCAAATCATATACAAGATGCCTTATACATATATAACTACAACAGCATATGATAACCGCAATATCCATTAGTAAATATCCCAGTCACAAATGCTATTAAAATATGAAATAAATTACATCTGCTTTTTCCCAAAACACTTAGAAGAATCAGAAAAAAGAGAAAAATTATATAGTGGGTGAAAAAATATAGACAAGAGATGGCCTTAGGAAGATATGGATAGTTTTAAAAATTCAATCAAAATGAATTATACTAGTTCAAACAAATCTAGGCAGTATGTAGAAGTCATTTAAATAATATCTGCTAACAGATCATAGATATTGCGCAAACTGAAAATCTGGAGACCAGTAACTTAGGAATGAGGCGAGAAAAATAAAGAGTTCTTCAGAAGCTTAAGCAAGAGGCCACAATAAAAAAGAAACCAAGAATTTTACTAGCTAATAAAAGATTCTGTTGACAGAGTAATAAAAATCTGCCAATTTTTCTTAAAGATTACATAATAATCATAAGAATCTAGTATTTTCTGGAATAGCAGGGAATGATTTATACATTATTTATTCATAAACTGTACTGTTTATACTTGTATATATATTGCTCATAGTCTTGTACATATGTAAAAGCTAAAATATATTCCTCATACAAATTGTGCAGATATAAAAAAATAAATAAAAGTGCTATTTAATAGAAAAATCAATTAATAGAAAACTAATATAATTATAAAGAAATACATAATCTGATTGTTACTAATTCAAAACAAAAGATAACAAGAGGTCTAACTTAATTCTATGCCAATAATAAATAAGATAATAAAAAAAAAAGCCAAGAGTCAACCCCACAGAACAATAGAGGCCTCAAATATAAAATGAGATTTTCATTCAAAGTAACAGAAGTTTACAGAAAATATATATAAAGAAATCGTTTCTCAGTATAACAGGAAGGCAAATCTAATACTGCCTAACAGGCATTTGTAACTAACTATGTATATATATTGTATTAATATAACTTTTAATCTCTACTAATATATTTATTCAATTAAACACTAAAGAATTTTCCAAAATACAAGCTATATTCAATATATTTTGTTCCAGGATCCTTTACATACATCATACATTGCATATAATAATCACGTTTTGTTGATAAGTCTTCATTTCAAAATAACATATATTATTTCAATGGGCTATAAATGTATAATACTTTTTACACATACACACACACTAACACATATATGCTTTTCATGTGCAAATAATGCATATATAAATTAAGGGACTACTATAGTAAATGTATTACAACAGATTCAAGTTTTATATACAATGTGAAACCACCAAAGCCATAATGAAAATGCAAATCAGTATATTTGCGATTTTAAAAAAAGCCAATTCAATCAAACAAGTTTTACTATTTACCATTAAACAATTTATTTTCAAAATAAACAATCATTTATATAGTAAAATTCAAATAAACAATTTCCAATATTTGTGATTTTTTTTAAAAAAAAGCAATTTAGTTCAACATGTTTCAAAACAAACGATTTTTGATATGAATTAAAATTAATAATTTATATTCAAACAGAATGCTTACAATTAATATTTGAGCAAGCAGATGTCCTATTTTCACAAAATTTGACAATTGGATATTGTATGTTGCTTGCTGAAAAAAAAAAGCTTGTGGTGACAGACAAAATTTACAGGCAAATCTTTTACTACCAGTGGTGGACTGGTTCAATTTCTATATATAGGTTTGCTCACATCATGACCATCAAAGAGAGAAGTAAAATGATGAGTACTCACAAAGTTCCAGTTCAAGCAAAAAAAAGATTTGTCTGGCATTGAAAGTTCACACACAGGAGAATGCTACAAGGTGATAAAGTATCTTCATTGCAGAATCAAACTATCTACATCATTAACTGTAAAAACCACAGAGCTCAAGTAGCTTGAAAAGAGTTTGCTGCTATACCTGTGTGTTCTAATAAATAGCTAGCCTATTTGAATGTAAATGTCAGGGGATATTTGACATTCAATCATGAAACATCAACTGCATTGCCAATCCAATGACAGAAGCCCACATGCAAGTTGTTGAACATTCTTTAAGCAGCAATCTAAACCTTTTTCTAGCATTTCTGAAGACATTCACATAACTTATCATTGATAATAATGTTTTTTTTTTTTTTTTTTAACAAAACTTGATTATTTTGTTTAAATGTTCAGTAAATTAGGATAATTTGTATCACTATTTAAAGTTTTTTTGCAAAAAAGTAATGCAAATTTGTAATATTCATTAATATACTATGTGTCAAATTATTCAACTTTTTATAGTTTATATTTTATTGTTATTATAAAAATATACATAAAATTTTATTTACTGAGGCTATAACCTCAATAATATGCGTATAAAATGTGATAGTGGTTAAAACACCTGTAGAGGTCCCTACTATCGCATTTTATCGCATATTATCGAGGTTATAGCCTCAGCAAATATTACTTACGTAATCAATGTGCGTTTAATAAATTTATAATTATAAAATTTTATATTTTTGTATAGTTTTTAAAAAAAAAAAACATTTTTTATTACATGCCCTTATTAATTTGTTTAAAAGTTTCTTTGGCTTGAAAATGATAAATTTATCAATGAATATTTCTAGCATGGTTTTGGAGGCTTAATCTGGAACATAAAACCCAAATCTGATTTGCAGTATGTTTACTATATAAGTACGTAAATTAAGATTATGGTTTAAATTTTTTTTTAAAAAAATGTACTTACTAATAATAAATTATGGAAGCACATTTACAATGTCTGTTCATTCATTTACAGTCACTAAAAAAATAATGAAAGAACTTACTATACATAGCTTAAAATCCAAAGCGCATGTGCAACAGTTTAATGCTGTTTAAATATTATTGTTTATAAAAAACATCACGCTATATAAAATAATTGACTTATTTACATACATTTGATTTTAAATAAGAATGATGTATCGTAAATTCTAATAAATTTCACCAGCGTCATTCATTCAAGCATGTAAAAGTAATTTAAAATGATTATTTAATATCTTCACACTTTCACTTTCAAACACTTAAGATTTGCCCATACAAAAGCATTTGGGTTCGAAAAGATAGATGGCCATTCTATCTTTTCCAAAGACTTTATCATGTGGTTGAAGTGTTAGTATTCATTCATTTTATATTTAAAATCCAAAGCGCATGTGCAACAGTTTAATGCTGTTTAAATATTATTATTATACATATCTTTATTTTTTTAAAAAATAAAATAAAATAAAGAACAAAGTATTAATCTTTTATCACAATTAAACATGCTTTTTCTTAAATATCTTTTTCTTTCTTATAGAAATGTTATGGCAACTCACTATCAACAATACTGCCTCTCTAAATTGTTTCAATGTTTTTAAGTCCATATTGACTTTGGAATCTAAGTTATCCCTATTTGCTGTTACTCATTTTAAATTCTTGCTGAACTTTGTAAACTTTAAACTTTCTAGCACAATGCAAAAATGTTTTACAATTATAATTTTTTTTTTCTGCTATTGCTAAATCACTAGTTTTCATACCTTATGAATTTTCTTAAATTTTATATAAACTTTTAACTTTAACACTTAAAAAACATTGCATCACTTGAAATATTGTATCACATTGAAATTCGGAAAGCATAAAAATAGCAAATCATAAATTGTGTCCTTATACAATCCAATAAATATTATTAATCAGCATGATCGCATATTATGCTTAAAGATGGAAAATGATTCTGCAGTATCATAGAAGGCAAAACTCTCTCCATACAGTAGTGCCACCCTGTGCCAACCAGTGTAATCAATGGATGCCAGAAGGCTTGTGCATAAAATCCCTATCTAGTGCCTACTCATCCAACATCCCCAGACTAAGACCACAAGCCAGAAACTAGTCTGGGAATATTGGATCAATAGGCACTAGATAGGAATTTTATGCACAAGCCTTCTGGCATCCATTGATTACTCTCGTTGGCACAGGATGGCACTACTGTATAGAGAGAGTTTTGCCTTGTTTAATAACAATTATGTGCTAGTATAAGAGATAGTGATCATGTGATATTCAGTATCATAGAATTTATGAATTTTAATATATCTATTTTTGTTTATTTACCTTTTTTTTACTATGTAATTGAAGTAGTGTATACTGATACAGCATGTATCATAGCTCATTGTATGCTTCATCTTCAAGTTATTGCTGCATGTTCTAACGTCAGGTCATCACTGAAAAAGGCAATATGCTGCATACTACAGACCAAGACACAACAGTTTTTCAATGTATTATTTTTTGATATCATAATGAAATTAAAATAAACAAATGCATAGCATTAATGTGAGATTGAAAGAAAATGAGAGATGGGAAAAAAGAAAATAGCTAAATTAACTTGGCCACACATATTTTGCAGGTTTCAAATATGTGAATAATAATTTTTGTCAATTTATGCATAATAAAGGACTTGCATATAATTTTAATTTTCACCACAATTATTTGAAGTATATATACATCCTACTATTATAATTTTTTGTATTATCAAGCATTGTTAGCCGAGAAGTCAGTGCAGCTGCCTTGCAAGCAAGCAGTTGGTTGGAGATGGTTGTTGTGGGTTCGCCTCCCGACCGATGCTATGACATATGGAAAAAAAAAATTAAGGAAAAGATGATTTTTGGATTAAGAAAAAAGGTCACATTATTTGACATTGTAATTTCATTCATGGTCACACTAATCATAAAGGAAAGTAACATTGGTTTAAATAATTTACGTGCATGTGAAACTTGTGCCTGAAAGGTAATAGGATACAAGATTTAGCAACATCATTTAATCATTTGTAGTAATTTACCATTTCATGATCTTTAAAGACCCATTACATCATTATAAGCATTCATTGCTTTATTTAAATAAATGAACACTCATTCAGACAGAGTAAAATAGCCCATTCCATGACTGGTAACAGGTATGTCTTGATTTTTCTGGGTTGAAAATTGAAGTGTGTATAGACTTATAAATAATAAGTGAGCAAATATATATGATATTGTTAATGTAAAAAAAAATTTATTATGAAAAATAATTACCATACAATATTTTACATAATTATTCTATTATTCATTCTAGAAAAATTTACAAAAAATTTAGCATGGACTGAACATAAATTATTTATGTAAATTAACTATATATATATGTAGAAGTGACATATTAAAAAAGAAGCAGCAGATGAAGTAAACTTACATGCAAAAGATTGAAAAAATAGATTTTCTTGTTATCAAGTAATGTGTGTACAGAGGTAATATATACATTACAAAAGATGTTTGAGACTGTTTCAGTTAAAGATTAATAATTAGTTTATCATGACTATCACAACTCACCTTCATTTTGTGTTGTTTAATTGTGACCCAGTTTGTAGAGCAGATGACTTCAGTTAACAAGTGACCTGAAATATAGCAGACAGCTCCAGTCGATCTGAAATTTAGCAAATGGCTGCAGACAACAGGCAACTTGAAGTTTACAACATAAAGGCTACAGGCATCAGTTGTTAAGGTAGTTAAGAGAACTAGTAAATTAATAAAACTTTGCATGTCAATATTGTAATTGAAAGAACTGCGATATTTGCATATAAATTAAATCCAAAAATTTCACAATAATGTTAAGGAATTTGATGTTAATGATGCAGTAAATTCATATTTGTACATGGAACACATAGAAAAATATATGTTTTTATTAAGATAAAGAATGACAACCTAAAGGTAGAATGTTGATGGGGCTGATGGGCAAAGATATTATATAAATAGCAAAAAGGCTTTGCAAACCAAAGCCACCAAACATACTTCGAACTGGTGACGTAAAATGGATCACATCTACATTTTAGAAATAGGAGAAAATCACCAAGTGAGATGTATTAGCAATATGATATAGCACTGTGGAAATGAGCAAAACACTATGAATTTAGTATTGAACTGGATTGATGGCTATGAGGGAATGACTGGCAATAAGTTTTTTTTTTATATGTTAAAGCATTGACCGGGAATTGAACACGGGCCGGCTGCTTTTCCTCAATAAAATAGCATTGAATATAAGCAGGTGGTGGATAAATGTGTAACACAAGAATTACTCTTGGAAAATATTAGAGATGTAGCAACATATAAAATGAGGATGAGTAAAACCAATATTCAGACTACAAGCTATCGAAACCCTATGAATCTTTCTATGCTACTGTTAATGTGAGAATGGACATAAGGTCTGTAAATTTATAAGAACTGAACGCCACATATGTAGGTGGAAAAACTGGTCATTTACAACGTTTGTTGCACAAAAATTAAAAAACGGAATTATGAGAGGCTTTCAAATTGCAGGAAGGAGAAATAGAGTAAAATTGAAGTAAAAATAAACAATATAAATAATAAACACATTTCTTTAAATGGAAAAATTCTTGAACTAAAAACCAATGTGGAAATTGACAGTGGTAATGGGTTGTTTTTAATTTAGCTAAAATATTGGACAAAATTAATGAAGATAAAAAAGAGCACCACAATGGAAAAATCTAGTTATATCCATGAATATAAATGGAATTGATACACAAGATAAAATAATGATATAGTCAAGTTGAAGGCTAAAATAAAATTACTGCCATTGTCTATTGTGAAAAGAGACCTTTTTCCAATCTTAAAAAAAAAATTGGCTCTGGCCATCAGGAATTAGAGTAAAGAGAAAGAATACAGATGATTTACAATGGCATTGCAAATCACAGAGAGGAGTTTGGGCTGTAAAAGAGACAGCAGCAGCAAGAGATTGTACAGGCTGACAAGTGTTGTAAAGACTGTCAGTCTACTGCTATGATTCTCCATAAGAAGTTTGATAATGGGATTAAAGCAAGTAAACAATGAGAAAATTTTCATATAGATCATAGTGGCCCATTGAGATTCTTAATCAAAACGGATGGAATACAAGGTTGTGTATGAGCATGGAAAATACCATAAAAGTTTTAAATGAAATTTTTGCATATTATGGCTACCCCAAAATTATTGTTTCAGATATTGGAACTGATTTCACATCTGATTTATTTAAGAACTTTTTAACAACTAGAAGAATTTGTCATGTGTTGATACCCCCTGTATCATCTAAAGCCTAATAGCTTGGCAGAGAAAATAGTGCAAAATTTGAAACAGATGCTAAAGAAAACTTCATATAGTGATATTAACAAAGCTTTAATCAACATGTTCCATTAACTCTATGTATGTAGACATCGGCTGAAATGTTTTTGCATCAAAAATGCTGAATTCACCTATCTGTATTAATGCCTAATAATAGCATATCGATGACTTGATCACAACCTGTTAAAAAAGAAATGGTTTCTAGGAGCAATAACCAGCATCTTTTCCTGACAATTAAGAGAAGTGCAAAATTCAAATGATACAAGAGTGAGACGACTCAGATATCATTTGAGAGTTCAATATTTGGAATCGTTAAAAGAACCAAGTTTTAGCACTAACTCAATGATAAAAGATACTTCACTAAAAGAAATAAGTACTAATATAGCACAAGAGCTGTCAGACAAGTTTAATTAATGAAAAGTACTTATTTAAGATAAGTAATTCGTTAAATAAATTGGAGATTTGCCAGAAGTGGATTGCCATCTTCTTTTACAAAAGAGAAAGTTACAGAGCAAGAGAGAAATAAATTATCTCTGCCTAGACCTATTCGAGAACTCAAAAAACTGCAATATCGTTTTTTTTTTTTTGTGAAATAAAAGTTAATTTTCTAATGAGGTGGGGATGAATTGAAATGTGTAGTGTGTTATAAATAATAAGTGTGCGGATATAAATGTATATATGATATTGTGAATGTAAAAAGTTTTATTATGAAAAATAATTATGGCAAAATACTTGCATAACTATTCTATTATTCACTTTATCAAAATTTACAAAAAAATAGCATGGTCTAAAATTATTTATAGAAATTAATTATATATATGTAAACTCATAGACTAAAAAAACCCAGCAATAGACGAAGTAAGCGAGCGGGCAAAAATTTGAAAAATCAAACGTAGATTTTCTTATTATCAAATAATGTGTATACAGAAGTAATTTACACACTACAAAACATATTTATGTTAGAGACAATTAAAGATTAATAATTAGTTCGCTTACATAAGTATAATAAACTCACATCCATTTTATTCGTATTGTTTATTTAATTGTGACTCGGCTGGTATGTTTATACACCCAAGGTATACCGCAGAAATAATGAAAAAAATCTTTAGTTTTACAACTGGACAATAACTAATAACAAAAGTAAGCAGACTTTAAAAGTCTACTTAACTTTTGCTTACAGAAGTTTACATTACTTTACGGCAATGCGTCGCAACACAATTACTCAAATTTCTTCTTAAACTTTTGCGGAAGTAATAAGCGCCCTCTAATATTTTCAACTATAAAGTTTTAAACGCCTCTAACATTTTCAACTACAGTATAAAGTTTTTAAATTTTGTTTTAGTCGATAGCTTTGGTTGAAAATGGCGGATATATTTCTAATTATAGTTTTACAATAATATACTAAATCACGATTACGTAAAAACAAATCTAGGCACCATCGATTAATAATTGGTAAGAAGTAAATACCTAGCATTATTCCTGATTTCGTTTCAAAGATAAACTTTTAGGTAACGTAATTATTTTTATTTTTATTACTCCCACGCTTTTTTTTTTAAACAAGCACTGTGTATTTAATAGAAAACATACTCTTTCAAGCTATTGATTATAAAAAAAATAAATTTGTTTATTATTCGCAATGATTCAAGGATATTTTGTAAATAATTCCCAATTGCTTCGTCTATTGGGCATTTTCCAAGTATGTTTGGGATTTACGTTAATGACGGCTGCTGTAGCGGAAGAAATCTTTCTTGACCGATACTATTTTCTTTTGAGAGATGATTTTATGTGCGGAATGTTGGTTATAATGACAGGAATGAATGGATTAATTCTTTCAACTCGACCAAAGGCCTTCACCGCCGGTGCTTTTATGTGGTTAAACATAGTGTGCGTATTATATGGTCTACAAACTTGTGTTACTATGGGTCATTATTTGTATATTCAAAGTCTGTTTCATCAACCACAACCCTCCATTAAGATACTAAAAGCAAGTATATTGGGTGAACTTTGTATTTTGATTATCATTTCTGCTTTTGCAAGTATATATACATTTAGAATTAAATCTATTTTTGGAAAATTGGTGGAGAATCGTTGTTTTACCATACCTTTACTTTCCCAGGATATTGAGAGATCAGATGTTTCTACCAAAACTTCGCCTATACATTTAGCATCTCCTCCTCCATATTCCGAACAAGCCACCGGATAATTTTATCATTCTTTTGCGAATTAAAAAATGCTGAATGTATTAAATGAATGAAAAAATTAAATAAAAAATCTAATACAATTCAAAGTGTCATTTGTTAAATATTATTTTTTATTCACACACACACACTGATATTAGCATTAGTAAATTATTTTCTGTGAATAGATAAAATATAATCTTAACTAAAAAAATTGTATTAGTGTTTATTCTTTTAAAAAGTGAAAGTAAAATTATAGGGTAAAACTATTTTCTGTGTCTGCAATTGGACAGAGTATAAAAATTTTACCCAGTTAAGATTAAACTTCAGTGGAATATTATCTAACGCGAGTACACATAATAAACATATGCTATGTTTTAATTGGATCCACTTCATTGATAAGCAAAACTTAAAAAAGAAGTGAAACTAATAAAAGTTTCTATGCTTGTTTTATGGCAACAAAAGGATAAATAATTGAGTGGGTTTATTGCTTAGAAGTTTATAATTTTGAGTGCCTAAAATGACTGGTGGTTTATGATCTATGGAACCTGCCTTTTAGCACTGCACCAAACCATTAAGGGTTTTTTAAGGATATGAAATAAATGTATCCAATTAAAGCATTATATATATATAGTATCCTCATTTTCAACTATTATCAATGCATCGCAGAACGAAATTTATTAAATCGATTTCTTGATCTATGGATTGGTTTGCTTCATATCACCCCTAAAATTTTTATCCAGCCATCTGCAAGACTTTATCTAGGGAATCCAGTTTAAGACTTCAATTATTTATCACATCTAGTGATATGACTAACCCAAATTTATTTGTCCTATTTTTTCCAGTGATATCTGTTTATTATGTCGCCCATTTTATTTTCGAATTTTTCTTGATAATTCCAGTAAACATCTTACCATAATTTGTTGTGAGAAATTCTATGATTAATTTTATCTATTATATTGCCATCTGAATAACTTCTAATTTTTTACTGTCAATATTTATTTTCTCCATTTTTGTGAAAACCATTGAACGTGATTTCAAATCTTTTATCATTCATCTTACTTTCTTGGCTTTTAAATTTTACAAGATTTTATGTAGATCTGAAGTCATATTTGCAAAACAATTACATCATCTTCAAAGTCAAAGTGACTTCAGCAATTCCTATTTAAAACAGGCAAAATTCTCAATACAGTAAGTAGTAATGTGCTAGCATAAGAAATAGTGATCATGTGATGTTTAGTGGTTCAATTCCTATTTACTTTTATTCCATTAGCTTTTTATTATAATCCACAATATATTTTTTGTAAAACTTAAACTTTAGGAGGGATGGTATATGTTAATCTTGGTGTCACTTTGTATCCAAACCTGTTGCATTTTGATAAATATTTTTTAGAATTTGACAAAAATCCAAATCTATAAGTTGGATGTTCCAAAGTTTTAATGGCTTCAACATGCTTTGGAATTTAATAACTTTTCATAATCTACAAGTTGCCACTTATATAATTTGTCCTACTGCGTGGTTTGAAGTAAATTTTATTAATATTATGGAGAATATAAAAATTATTTTGATGCTTGGTTAATTATTTCCCTAATCAAATGAGTGAAATATTAATACTTATTACAGTCTTAAGGATCGTAAACCTCACAAAACAGTTATATGACTAATAAAAAAAAAATGGAGGGGAATGAGGGAGAATTAATACATTAATTATATATTTGAAAGCTAAATAATTTTTTATAAATTTACATATAGTATAAAAAGGAACAACAGAAATTTCCTAGTTTTAAGATAAGTCATATACAAATTGCAGTGCTCTTAATGGCAGTAGAACCTGGTCTCTAATTTTAATTTTATTAAACTTATGTAGAAACAGTAATTGATATTTTCAAAGTATTCAATTGGAAAACAAAATGACATCTCAGAAATGAGTATAAAAAGAAAGAAGATAATTATTCTTATATTGGAGAAAAGACATATATATATATATTACTTAGTACATTTTGAGAAGGGATTTGGGAATGACGAAGGAGAAAAATAAGAATTTATTTTAAAAAATTAAATATTTCTGCTCGAAATATTGATCTTTGAATTTCCTTATATTTGTTAGTGAAAATGAGAATGGATTCAGTTATAGTACGAATTTTCAGAATTATTCAATATTATATGCCTGCCAATATCTATTTTTTTTTTTTAGAAAATAGAAATATGGTGTTTATGAAATGATTTTTAAATGGTCATTTGTGTACTTCTAGGTATTATAAGACTGAAGTATCATAACTAGCTTGAAGACCATAGTTTTGGAAATTTTATTCAATATACTGAGAGATATCCATATTTTTTAAATGCTATTTGCTATTGTTTTTCTGCCTATATATTTATATAGGGCATTGACTTTTTATAATATAAGTGTTTGTGCATTTGATGATAGCAAAAATAATAGATGAATTTGGGAAATAACAATGCTTAAGAGAGATTTTTATAAGAATAGAAAGATATGCTTTTGAAAGGAAGTGTATGATATTTTTGAGATTAAAAACTAATTTTGCATTATTAGTTTTGATGTATTATATGAAATATAAATAGGAAGCCCAAGAACTTAGGGAGAGGTGAATTATAAATGGAGGGTATTTGGTTTTCATTAATAATGCTCCATGTAAATGATTTGTTTTTATTAAAGGCAAAGGAATAATTTTCCAATATAGAGTAAAATGAAAGCAGAAATTTTTATGGACAGAAGAAAGATAAACAAATCATCCATGTAAGCAATATGATTAACTTACAGTTTATAAAGGATATATAAGCAGGTAATGTGCTTACTATTCCAAAAGGGAATGGATGCATAAAATCGATAATGAAGAATAAAGAATTTAGGGAGAAAACTTGAGGGACAGAATTATGAGAGAAGAATTTGGGAACATCTGATCTTTTAATCTCTAGTTTAATAAATGATTAGTAATAATCATTACGTGTTTATCAAAAAGTTGATAACGTAAAAGTTGGGAGTGGAGTAAATTGACGCTTGAAAATAAAAATGAGACATACATAAATACTCTTCATGTAATAAAGATGTCTATGAGAGATGATGACTTGGCCCAACTGATGAGTGCTGGTTCAGCACAAAATGCATCTTGGGGATTATTTGTCTTTTATTGTATCTTTATATGAAATTACGAAATAAAAAAGAATGGAGAAATATGGAAGTTGTCTAATCTTTTAAAGTAATGTGTATTTTTCTTTTGAGTAATAAATTACCCAATATATATTTTAAAGGTAATAGAATATTATACTGACAAAAAAGAAAGGCAGTTGCAATGTCCAGATGATCTAATATGGAGCCTGTTTTCTTTGTCTTATTTTATTGACCAGCATTTTTAAAAAGTATAACAAGTTGAGAAGCCTTTTCTTCCAAATTGAGGTTGAATGAGTGCTTATATTTTGACTTGGACTCAATAATTTTGATGGTAAATAGAAACATAGGAATAGGTCTTAAATTTTTAGTTGAAGAGGGTAAAATTCTAAGAAATGATACTAACAATAGCAGGTAAAGTTGATCTATGTTATATTTGCTTAGAAAGATGATTTAGGAAATTAAAAAATATAAATATTGTAAAGTGATTCAGTGAGTTAGTATAAATTTGGGGATAGTGTATGTGCTTGAGAGTGTGTTATCTAGGATATAGTGGATGTTTAGAGTGTTGTCATATCTTGTAATTTCATGATTGCCATCACTTGTATCAAAGAATAAGGCAAAGAAATCTGATTCAATAAAAATATTCAATTTGGTTTGAAGTGAAAGAAATAATCAAAAAAGCAAGCCATATATAACGTACATCACTTTTATAAAGTTGTATTTACAAAAATGTAATAGAGAGAGTGTATCAATAGCTCAAACAAGCTCTTAATTGATAAGTGCGGTATGTGAAAACATTTAAAATCTTTATTCAGAACACTCATCTCCAGATCAACTGGTTTCAAGCTTATGGCTCACATAAGTGGAGAGCTAGAATGTTCGGACACTAGATCTAAAATATCAACTCAAAACCCAGCACTTATTTCATACGAAATATTTAAGTAGAAACTCTGCAGTTGGTCTGGAGATTAGAAGGTTCTGGATAGAGATTTTAAATATTTTCTCATACTGCACTTATCAATTAAGAGCTTGTTTGAGCTATTGGTACGCTCTCTGTATTACATTTTTGTAAATACAAGCTTATAAAAGTAATGTCACGTTATATATGACTTGCTTTTTTTATTATTATAAGTTTACCTTTAAGGCTTTGGCTATGCTGAGGCTATTAAAATATGGTAGATCTGAATTTAGTTCAGTCCCATATAGCTATTTAAGTTAGATAGGTGAATTTAAGCTCATTTTCATGTCCAAAAATTTCAGAGTTTCTACTTAAATATTACTTATGAAATAAGGACTGGGTTTTGAGTTGATATTTTAGATCTAGTGTCCGAATATTCTAGTTCTCCACTGACGTGAGCCATAAGCTCGAAACCAATTGGTCTGGAGATGAGAATGTTCTGGATAGAGATTTTAAATGTTTTCTCATACTGCACTTATTAATTAAGAGCTTGTTTGAGCTATTGGTATGCTCTCTGTATTGCATTTAAGTGAAAGAAAATATATCTTTACCAATTTTGAATTGTTAACAACAGAGTGTGAGTTTTTTGGATTGTAACAGATATATCTCTTGGACTAATGGAAATTAGCAAATTTTTGGTTAAAAGGTACTCGGTCAGTAGTAGTTGCTTGCTTTTATATTTTTGCTTTAGCAATAAAATGTACAAGAAGTGTCATAGGTGTATGAAATCCAATTCTTTTAATAGTTTTGTTAGATTATTGTAAATGTTATTGTACTAATGAAAGAAAACTAAAGAGAATATTAATCTATAATATACTTGGAGAATATTGTTTCTGGAATAGAGAATTCAATAGTAGTTGCTTGATTTTATATTTTGCTTTAGCAATAAGATAGCAAAAGAAGTGTCATAGACAATACTTTGTATGAAATCCAGTTCTTTTAATAGTTTTGTTAGAGATTTATTTTTTTGGTTGTAATAGTTTGTAAATTTTATTGTACTAATGAAAGAAAACTAAGGAGAATATTAATCTATAATATACTTGGAGAATATTGTTTCTGGAATAAAGAATTCATAAGCAGTCTAACTATATTATTAAATAAGAGAATTAACAAACTCTCCATACAATAGTGCAAACCTTAATAATCAATGGATGCAAGAAGGTTTGTGCATAAAATTCCTACTTACCGAATATCTCCAGACTAGTTTTTACCTGTGGCTTTCATTTTAGGAACTAATGCAACTCTCCAGCAGCCACCTTTTTTCTATTTAGTTAACTATAATGAGTCCAAATTCCAAGCTCATTCACTTGAACCGAGTTCAATATTTATACATTTTGGTCTCTTTGGTTTTTAAAAACCACATTCCATTGATTATTAAGGCTTGCATTGGGTGGCACTCTTGTATGGAGAGTTTGGTATTGTGTTAACAGCTTTGTGTAAGCATAGGAAATGATCATGTGATGTAATAGGAGAATTGGTTATTCTTGCAGATCCAATGTAGTTATAATATTGAGAGCAAGATGGTCAAAGAAATTATTGCATGAAGATAGGAAGTCATGATTAAATACAGATGAGGAAAATAGAAAAGTAAAGCAATTAAAGTAGATTTTTTTTTTTTTTGATAAAAACAAAGAAAAGAAGCATTCTTCATTTATGAAATTTCTGTTAATTAAATGTAGAAATTTAGATACAGAGTCTATAAAGGGCATGTTAAAATTTTATATTATCAGAAATGTTTTTTTGGAATTAATTTATTAAGACTGATTTATTCTACAAATACAAAATGATAATATTAATAGAAAAATTGGGATGGCAAAAGAATGTTGTTCATATTACTGATTTCTTTTTAGACTTATTATGAATCAGTACTTCAACTCTATCAGCAATAATATTAAAAACTGAAATTATAGATTACCCAAATCTTCCTGGGTATTGATGAGGATATATTATCAAATTATAGCCTATTTTATTTCTTATAGTAATGTGATATGAGGATGAAATCTACCAGTCCAATTGGAGGTTAGAAAAGGATTTCTGCACATTTAAACTCTAACATTTTACCTCATTTATGTTAAGATTATTTTTTTTTAGAATTAAACATTGATTTGTTAGGAATACTTATTTTTGATTTATTTATAATAAAGATGCACTATTTCATATTAATTAGACTTTTTTTCATATGCAAAATTAGTTAAAACAGTCCAAAAGAGATATTGCTAAGGCACATTTAAAAAAGTGACTGACTTTGTGAATTAACATATAATGATCCCAAAATTTTCATGGTTACATTTTTGCCTTTTTTCCAATCAATTGTACAACCACTACTTTTAATGATTTCTGGTCCTTCAAAAGAAAATGGATCACTTCCTTTGGGAGAGCCTTCATTATCACTTTCTTTAGGAGATCCTTCATTATCACTTCCTATAGGTGACCCTTCATTATCACTTTCCTTAAGTGAGCCTTCGTTGTCACTTCCTTTAGGCGAGCCTTCATTATCACTCCCTTTAGCAGAGTCTTCAATATCACTATCTTTTGATGAATTTTCTGATTCATCATCAGAAACAATCTGCCTTCTTTTCTTAGGAGTTTTCTCTTCATCACTTCCAGACTCATGGGATTCACTATCTGAAAGAATTTTTCTTTTTTTATTACCCCATTTGCCATCTCAACGATTATAAATGAGCTGCCATAAAATTAAAATAATAATTTTTTTATGTATTTAATAAAAGTGATTGGCTCATTTATGTCTTCATAGACTAATATTTTTTCCCTCCACTAAAACAAAGATTTGGGGAATTAATTATGTTGTGTTATAGAATTTCAGAATCAAGCACCCTTTATTAGAATGCTCCACTCCTTTTGTAAATTCTTTCTCTTTTTTTTTTTTGTTCCAATTATGCAATTTCTGTGAAATTCAGTTACAATAATCATCATTATAAAAGTATCAATTTCTATAACTAATGGAATTAGAGTCTTACTGTGAAATTTAGCAAAATATTTTACTCCTGGATTAGGAAATGTGTTGTTGAAAGTAATATAAACATTACTGTATTCATTTGTCTTTGTTCATCATAACTTGCTCATCAAAAAAATATCAATCAAAATTAACAGACAACAATCAAAAGAACGGCAAATGAGCATATTGGCATTAAGAATTTGCCCTGCTTGATTTCTTTAAGACCTAAAATGGGACTCAAAAATCCTTTCTGTTAATAACAAACCCATTTTTGCTGCAGTTAATAGCTATGTGTGTGCTTAATTGTACCTATTATGAAACAGATCATTAATTTAAGTGTATAAATATAATGTGGACATACAAGTATTAAATAATAAATATTAATATAATTACATATTTTTCACATTTTTTATTTATAATATATGAATTTTTTTCTACAGTACATGTTTTTTCATACCTGCACTTCAATATGTAATATATAGGGGCTTTGAACTCAGACTTTTACATGACCCTCAACTATCCACGTTATCTTATACCGATATTTTGATGCTTATCAGATTTATATTCACACTTATCATTTATATTCACTGCTATTGTTATCGATATTGCATTCAATAACAAATGAAATGATTTCATGTATATTTTTGGTATTGTATTAGCATTATAATAATTATATCTTTATATTTTAATTTTTATTTAAGCCAGCATTAAGTTTAATCGTTTATCTTTGAAATGGGGATTTGTAATACAATGAAAAGAATTTTATATTACTGGTATAAAGTTAGATAGTGAAGAAGAAACATATTAATGTCCTTGAACTATGGTAGTAGTAAAGAATTTTGAAAATTTCGTGGATAACAAAGAAAATAAACATGTGATTTTTTGCACAAATTATCAGACAGAAATTGTCTTATTTTGGCATATTATCAGATAACTTAATTTAAGCCAATAAACATCACACGACCACCTCTTATGCTTGTGTATAACTGTTGTTAAAACAGGCAAAACTTACTATATATATATATTGCCACACACAGCAAGCTAGAGTAATCAATGGATGCCAGAAGGCTTGTGCCTAAAATCCCCA
This sequence comes from Epiperipatus broadwayi, assembly GCA_028023455.1. Lineage (NCBI taxonomy): Eukaryota > Metazoa > Onychophora > Udeonychophora > Euonychophora > Peripatidae > Epiperipatus > Epiperipatus broadwayi. Next base: position 2,622,904 of record JAQFVV010000126.1, on the reverse strand, counting down.
TCTAGTGCCTACTCATCCAATATCCCCAGACTAGTTTCTGGCTTGTGGCCTTCGTCAGTGAGGAGCCTTGGATCTGAGAGCACTGCATCTAGATCTTAGGATCTAATGCAACCCTCCAGCAACCACCTTTTATTTCCATTTAACTACAAAACTATGAGTCTTAAACTGAAAACACCTTAATGTTTTCAATCCAAACCCATTAGCTTATATAGTCATATGGGTCTGAACCCAGTTCAGTACCCATACATTTTGGTGTCTTTGGTTCTTTAATAACTTAATTTATTAGGAAAGTTTAAAATTCTTGGAAAGAATAAAAGAAGATTACGCAATGAGTTGTTTCAATGTCTTCATTGCAAAATGTCTTTAAATTGCCTGGCAAACAAAACATGAGAGATCATTTTGAAGAAATGTTATTGATAAACCAGCAAGCATCACATGATCACATCTCCAATACTAGCACATAATTGTTTATAAACAAAGCAAAGTGTTTAGCACAAATGGCACTATTATATGGAGTTTTGCTTTGCTTTGTTTATAAATGTTATTGATATGATCATCAGGAGTCTGGTTTTAGCTTGGTATCATCTATTAATAATAATAGTAATATTTTTCAAGTACTTCTCACTTTTGTTGCAAAGATGTTTTTAGTTATATAATTTTTAATGTTTCTTTAGACTAAACACATAGCATTTCTTAGTCATATATTAAATTTATTATCATAGTCATCATCATTTAAAGCAAAAACCTTGGGCATTTTTCTACAGATTTGTTTTTCTCATCACACTGTTATAACAGAATTCTATCTTTTACAGCTTCATTAATTCAGATGTTATGTTGGAGATATTGCTTTCAATTTTTATTAATTCACATTCAATGCAGCATTGCTCTACTTTGGAGAATGGACCAATGAACATCAGCTGTGGGTTATGAGAAATAATAACCGATATATTTTGCAAAATTTAACAAATTAAGCTGCTTAATGGAGCATTATAAATTAATGAAACAAATAAGCATAATCATAAGCAGATATAAATACTTCAAAAAGTAAGATAGTAATAAGTAGTAAAGAATGCAGAAATAAAACATTAACTGAATGTTATTATAAAATGATTAAAAGAAAAAAGTTTGCATATACCAATAAAAGAAAGCATTTAAATCATTGGGCTTATTGCAGAGAAAAGGATTCTAATATTTTTCCACAAAAGATCTAGCACAATTCTAGTTTTCATTTCATCTCTAAGGATATTTCTTATTTTTTGAAATCCATGTCCATAATTGCTCTGATTCATCAATGGTTCTCTTTTTTGCAAGGTTTCAAGGGCATCTTCATTTATTTATTTTTACAGTTACCATTAAATACCAGCTTAGGCTGGAATCCATTTGTTATATTTTTCCTATATTTTCTTATTATTGACAAATCTTGTGGTACATTTATAGTGCTTCCATCTGCCATGCTTAATAATGTGGATTTGAATTCAGATGGAGTAAATATGAATTCAAATTATCAGATTTAGGATTTTTTTTCAGATGTCTATAGTCATTCCAGCTAGCCATTACTAAAAGAGACTTGAACTCAGACTTTCAAGCTCTCTACAGATATGCACTCCATCTTATACAACTGATACACATTGGCCACATATATGTGAAAAAGATAAATGATTTCCAATATATGCATTTCATGCTGAAACTTAATGTAATTAGAAAGGGCTTGAACTCAGACTTTCAAGTTCCTTCTAATTACATGAAGTTTCATCATGAAATACATATATTGGAGATCATTTATCTTTTTCACATGTATGTGGACATGGTTATTGGTGCATAGCTATGCGGAGCTTGAAAGTCTGTGTTCAAGTCCCTTCTAATTAAATTAAGTTTAGTATAGACAATATATTTATATTTGAATATTACATTATAATATTGTAAGTATATGAGAATCTGGCTATTCTTAGAAGCTGAAACAAGAATGAAAAAATTATCTTAGCTTTCATCAATTTGTTTGATATTCCTCTTAGTCTGCAGTTGGATCCTTAAAAGCTTTTTCACTATTACTTTTTATCTTGTTATTACTAACAGTAATTATATTCATATTATTTTGTGACATTTGTATTTTTGTTACTCTTTATCAATCAGAATCAATGTTTCACAATCTTATATCAAAACCGGCAAGATTTTTCAAGAATAAATGCTTAAATTAAGCCTGCAAAATATTCTCTCAACTATTTTAATTGTTTATTTTAAATCTTCCATTTTATTTGTTTTAATTCTTATCATCTGAACCAAGTGAACACTATAATCCACTTTTTCAATTGTTTCTCATTAGAATAAATTTACTCTAGGCATAGTAAATTTATTATATATTCTAAGTCAGTGATTATTCTTACAAAATTAATAAAATTGCCTGTAAGTTTAGTATAGTTTAAATAATAAATTATCTTGAGACTTAAATAGAACTTTTTTAAAATATGCTGAAAATAATTTGACAAAATCGAATTACTTTCATATACATCTTTAGCTTGAATTTTTCAGTAATTTTATAGAAGTATTGAAAAGAAAAAAGACATTTCCTACATTAAAATATTTCATATTCATCAAATGATTTTTAAAATGTTAATCATAATAAAAATTTATGACGACTCAAGTATATTAATCAATACAAAGATGTCAATTTTTTTTTAGATTTTCCAATGTGTAATTCAAGTTAAGAAGTCGTGAGAAAAATTAATAGATGAGTATTTCTGATTATTATTGTGATTATGTGTCTCAGTTGTTTCTCAATGTAAGACATATACAGTATAAATAATTTTGGTTGCCATGTTTAAGCATTATAATGATTATGACAGTTCATATAATGATCTCCACACTAAAACGTCTCAATGATTTTTCTATGGAAAAAATGTGAACATATATTTTGTGTTTTTATATAGATGTTTCAACTGTATTCCATCAGTCATCTTTTAGGTAATAGATGCTATTTAAAGCTGTTGCAGAGATGTCTGAAAATCAAAAAAACTATTTTAATTTAAAGATATCTCCCATATCAGATTTAAAATTTGTTAGGCATTTAACAAATATTTTGTTCAATAAAATAAAACAAGGTATGAGAGAGGGGGGGGTAATAATAAATGAGAAGCTTCATTTTAATCAAAATGTACATATTCAAATAGAGGAGTTTTTTTTTTTTTACGAATAATACCCATAACAATCGTATTGAAGTAAGAGGGAAAGAAAATGGTGAATATTAAATTAGAATTGAATTTAAAGGCATTTACATGTAATATATTTCGTAAAATTTTTCCAAATGAAAGGCAGCTTTGATGATGGAGAACTTTTTTTGTCAAGAGCCATTTGGATATTTAAAATACCAAATTATCAACTTAAAAAGTAATCTGCTATATTTGATCAAAAAATTCATTCATTTATTCCTAATGTGATGGCTGAAACATTCTCTTTGGTGAAGTGTGTGATGTTAGCTGATATCATGATGTTGCTACTCACAATTGGTTTTCCAGATTTTCATCAGTCAGTCTGGAGTGTGATTCTTTGCGATAATAAGTTTTAAAAAGAACTGCTTACAGTAGTAAGTTGTTCCAAACACATATATAGCAATGTATGTTTTCTCCAAGTGTGTGATTCGCCATTGTTTTTATGATGTATTTAGAACGCAAACTTGTTCCAAACACATGCATATTGATTGAATTTCATCATTGATTATGTGATATTTATAAAACCAAAGCTGTGGGAAATTGTTTTATCTATCTTTCATCTCATTATCACTTTGCAGCTGAATGATTTCATGTTGTAGGTTATCAGACACATTAACTGTTTCCACATAAAAGGGTGTTGCAAAGATGTTCAATTCTATTGGTTTATTTTTCACATCCTTGAGTCTTTCATTAAATGCCTCAATGAGTTCACCAGTATATTCAAGGGTTATAGAAGGCCTTTCCTTCCAGAGTGGATAAATGCACTGTGCATCCATTTTGAATTGCCCTTTCCACTGTCTTAGTTTAGTTTAAAATGATTCCATATTTGAAAACAGGAAACTGAGAAGTTGGTTGGGGTCTGAAACTTGATGTTCACCTTTGAAAGGCACTTGATAATATCTACCATGAATGCTAAATCACTCACCACTTGCTATCATTGACTTCTTGACCTGTTGTCCCTTCATCTCCATGAATTGTTTGACTTTATCCCACAGTTTATAAAACTTCATGAGCTTCAATTCAGCTACTACTCTTCACAGTGATAAATAAGATCATGGTACTTGAAATCATGATCATTCAGTAACTCTTTAAACTGGTGTCTATTAAATCCTCGACTTTTTATAAAAATGTATGCATGACCTTATTGTTGACATCACATTGTTGAGCCACAATGACCGTACACAGGGGCTTTCTTGGTGCATGGTGTAGTGCATAGCATATAATTAAGTCAGTCTAAGATGATTTGTTTTTTTTTTTTGACAATTTGGAGCCAACCATGACTGGAGCTCCATCTGTGGTAAGACCACCTAATTTTTCAAATGTTGGCTTAAGTTTTTTCATTGATAAAACAAGTCTTCACCTTTTATAATTCCAAGCATGGCTTCCAGTGACAGCAGATCCTTTCATGTGCCAAACTCTATAGTTATCTCTCAAGTGAAAATAGTTAACCAGCATTTGTTATATCTGTTGTCTTGTCACAAGTCAGAGAGGAAAATTGGAAATCTCTTGCAGAATTCTTTAATGTTTTTTCAATAACTTGTGCTAAATCAGTAATATGATCTGAGATGATTCTCTGAGACAAATTACCACTCAAACAAATTTACTTTTACTGGTGATAACAATTCTACAGCAGTTACCATGCACTCTCACAAATGCTTCTTCTACATAAGGTCTCAGCTTTTTTGCAATATAGTTTATTTACTATATAGCTCATCTGAATAATGTTATCTGTCATTACAAAGCCTGCTGAAAGGTATTGATTTTATCCAGATCCATTTGACCTCTTAATTCCCTGAGTTTATCATGTTTTGAACTGTAATGATATTTCAAGTTGGCTTTTTAAATTACTGCTAATGTTTGACCACAAATTAGACACATAGGTTTAACTTTATCTTCAACAAAAAAAAATCCATTTTTCCTGCAAAGATCAACACTCTGCGCCAACTTTTCTTTTCTTTGTAGTCTCCATTAGTAGTATTTACCAACACTTAAGGTTTAATAACTATCCAAAGTGCATGTTGTCAGTGACAAAATTATTTTGCTTTGTAGTTGCCATTCATAGAATATACATCTCTTAAGATTAATAATTACCCAACATATATTATTAGATATGAGATTATTTTTCTTTGTAGTTGTTGTTTATAGGATGCTAGATAAGCCAACAATGAGATTATTTTGCTTTTATTGCTGTTCTAATCCAGCGTTTTGAATTTGGAGCTCATTCAATCTTTGTATCATCAATTCCTAAGGGCTTTTTATATATATTGTGTCAAAATAGATTTATGTTGCCATGAAAAAAGCTACTAGAGTTATTGAATTTTAAATTCTGCCTGCAATTGTCTTTGTGGGCCAGTCAAAATGATTTCATAGGCCATATAAGGCTTGTAGTCTGGATGTTCTACATTCCTGGCTTAATGGAGTCATTATATTTATGCAATCGGATCGTCTAAGAATTTCAATGATTTCTCTAATTACACTTTCATAATAAATATCATATTTGGGGAGGATTTTAATATTGATAAAATTATATTGTAGACAGTGTAAATCCCACAACATGAGTTAAAAATTATACTCTGATTAAATAATTTGTATAAAACATGTTGATGAAAATACTTTTAGATTCAAATCTAACTTTTTTATTATTTTTCTCATACTTGCTTTTGGATTTTATTGAGACTTTTAAATGTAAATATATTAAATTTAAGCGTAAACAGATAATATATAATAACGTGAAAGCTAAACACCTTCAAACAGATACGTTTTAAAAATGCTTATGTGACAGCCAATCAGATGGAATAATGGCATCACATGGGACTCTAAATTCTAAAACACAAGCCAGAACTAGGGTCCCATCTTTTTCTAATAGTTCTGGCTTGTGTTTTAGAATTTAGAGTCCCATGTGATGCCATTATTCCATCTGATTGGCTGTCACATAAGCATTTTTAAAGCGTATCTGTTTGAAGGTGTTTAGCTTTCATGTTATTATGAGACTTTTAAAATAATTTAGTTACATATCAAAGTGAAAATAAACATTTTCTAATTATCAGACATCTCTACATCATCCGTGAATAACCATTACTACTACAAAGATGGCTGGTAGGATCCAGTCTACACTATAATGCTAACATTTACAGTAAGCAAATGGGTATACAAACAAATTCAAAATATGTGATCAAAGCTCTTTTATAATCAATTAAACATAATTTCATTGAAATTTATCTTTCAATTATATTTGCTATTTATAAATAAAATATTAACAGAAAAGTGCTGTAAATATTTTTCTACATTCTAGTTATTGTCTTGTTTAAGTAAAAATCCTGATTTGTAGTTTTTGATTTTCTCTGTAAAATTTTGACATCAGACTAATTATTGGAAATACTGTTTTTTAAAGCATATAGTAATAAAGAACAATAATATCTCTAATTTTTCTCACCACAAGCTTTAATCATTTCAGTTATTGTGTCATCTACCTTTAATGACTTCATTTTCTATTAAATCTACCTTTCTCACTACCAAATTCATTAAGAGAAATATCACTTTTATATAAAGACAAAGAAATATGTTTTTTTTACAAGTTTCTTTTTATTCATGATCCTAATTCCATCTAATTATTTTAGAGTCAAAATGTGTCTTCTTTTTCCTATTGTGTTTATGAATCTTTTTGTTTTATTCAGTTATATCTATTTGGAAATTCTTTTTAAACATTTTTATTTTAACTTAGAAATTGTATCTGTTTGTAACTTGGGTTATATTAAAATCAATTTTTAATATGCTTCTATTGAATGGATTTTCTTCAAATTTTGTACATGTTAACAATCTATGAGAATGTAATATTTCAGGGTTAAAAGCCAGTATGATAGTGTTGGAAGACTGACTCAAAATGCATTGATTTTGGTTCAGTAAGTTTTCAGTGATGCATAAGAGATGGTGATATATGAGGTGTGACAATTTAATTCCAGACTGGTCATGAGGTGTTACCCATGATATTTTTATTAAAATCACATGGGTATTAAACTGTGTTTGAGCACGTTTTAGCTAATGTGTAAATTTTAAACTAATAGAGTTAGTTGTAATTTAGCTATTGAGAAGATAAGAAATATCCATGTGTATACTTTGGTGTAAAAATGAGTCATAGTGTGTGCATTATGAGAGACTTTTGGACCAAAAAATCAATTATACAACTAGACCATTTTGTCTATTCACCTGTGTTTTTTTTTTTTTTTGGTTATTTCCAAAATGAAAAACTGTGCTGAAAAATGAAGATTTTCTACTACAACTATTATCCAAAAGAATGTGAGATAGCTGCTCTTCAGTATTTTTGAAAATGAGTTACAGGTGTGCTTCCAGAAATGGAAATGTCAATTTAATTAGTATATAGATGCCCATGGAGACTACATTGAAAACTACAGTAATATACACTTCCACATGTAAATTTTATACTGCATTCTAAGAATTAAATTGTCATACCTCATATTTTATAAAAATACACTTTGATTGAATTTCGTAACTACTTTATTAAAAAATATTTGTAGTTAATTAAAATAGAAAGAAAAAGGAATGAAGAATAAAAGCTTAATTTCTTTTGATTGTCTAACTAAAACTGGCTTTTTAAAAGCACTACCTTCATAAACATAAAAATTTTGTAAATGATTTTTAACACAAATGACTTTCATTTTAACATTGTTTACTTTCTCAATTTTGATATTTGAATATGAATAGGAAAAAAAAGTCAGTTGTAAAAATCTGAATATTAAAAAGTAATAAATATATTTGAAATGCTCCATAGCTATATTATTTCAGCCACATTCTCCCTTTAAATAAAGAAAATCTGAATTTTTGCAGCCGATTGAAAAGGAATTCCTAAAGGAATTTCTTTTCAGATTTTCTTTATTTAAAAGGGAAGTGTGGCGGAAATAATATAACTATGGGGCATTTCAAATATTTTACATAGATTTCAACTAGCGTTATGCATTATTTCTAAAAAATTAATATATATAAGAAATATTTTAAATTAATTTGGTGAGTAATGTATTAAAAAGCAAACAAAAAAACTAGTGATTGATTTAATTTAGAGATATCCCAAATTTTTAGTTCAAGTTACATATAACAACCAAAGTTGTGCTTAAACAAAAGAAATTTTTTTTGTTTTATTTTTCATGGCTTTACTCATCAATTTAAATAAATCTTTTTAAATGCTTTTATATTAACTTATTCTGTTTGTGTGTGTTTGTGTCTGTATATGTTCATATATTTTTAACAATGAAAAAAAAAGTCTTCCTGTTTAGGACTTGAACTCACATCCTTACACTTCCCAAGTAAACTCCTTAGCAACTGAGGCAATGGACATATTAAATTTGTAGAATAAAATTTTGTTAATATTGATTTAACTGATAATTAATTAAATATATATATATGATAAATTAATTAAAAAGCCAATACATAAATATTTTTATATAGCAAACAATCACGTGCTATTTAAATTTAGAATTCGTTTGTTAGAGAGTATATTTTTTATGTTCACATCTTATTAAATTATAATTTTTGTGTAATTTTAAACATTTTTAAAATAATATGTAAATATAACTAAAAAGTAAAAAAATAATATTAAATTTTTTTTTCATATAATGCTTTTATGAAAATAGCCCATTAAAAAATAACAAAGTAATCTATTTTTTGATTAATTTGCTATTCTTGGAAAAATATCAGACTTTACGAATCTAGACTTGTTATAAAATGCTTGGAAATTGCAGAAATACTGTAGTTTCATAAAAGCATTTGAGGCTCAAATAAATTATAAAAATCAAAAATGCCCCAAATACTTTTATGAAATGACAATATTCCTCCATTTTCCGATTGTTTTATAACAAGTCTAGATTTTTAAGATCTCTGATATTTTCCAAGAATGGCAAATTAGCAGATTACTTTCTTACTTTTGGTACTTAAGTATTAGCCCAGACATTAAGGTTGACTATGGATAAAAAATTCCTGAGAAAAATAAATTTAAAAACTCCTGATTAAAAAACAAACAACTAATTACATCTTTAATTAGATAAATTCTAATTATAGATAAAATTAGGTACTTAACAGATTTTATTTTAACTTACATTTTTTATTAATGTACATACACATCACTTTTACAAACTTTCATTTAATAGTAATATTAGTGATTAAGCAAATAAATGCACATGCACTTTAAAGATAAATTATAAATGAATAATCTCACTTTTTTCCATACACAATATATAGTATAAGAAGACAAACTGCCCTGAATCCTTTCTATAATTATTGTGTATGTGTGTTTATGAATATTTAGTGTTCTTGCTGAACACAGCTAATTCAAGCTTTTTTAGCCCTCCCCATTAAATATATTGTTCTGATATTGTCTTCTCTTAGTTGCAATTAATTATTAAAAGTTTTTACATTTTCCCAGTTATCCATAGATTTAAAAAGAAAAAAAACTATCTGAGATTTTGAATTCTGGCTTATTAACAAAATTTAACTCCCCCCTCCCCCCTATTTTCTGCATAGAAATCCTACATTTATGTATTTATGAATTTTTTTTAAATTTGTTAGAATACGTATTTGGGCTAAGAGTAATATGATAATCCCTAGCCTAATAAATGATTAGTATAATGGTAAAAAATTGGATAATTGCCTATGCTAAATGAAATGGCATATGGAATTGTAGACAACAATCAAGGGTCCACTTTATAGAAAGAAGTCAGAGAAGATTAACAGGAAAATATTTTCCATGGAAATCTTCACAAATTAGAATATGAACCTGTATAGATTTACAAGATTTGGTAATCTATCTAATATTTCACTTGTGTAATATGTAATTTATTTAGTTACTACTATTTACCATTAAAATGTCATTAATATGTTCTTCACTTTAGAACAATGTGTTAAATAAATTGTAAGGCAAAAATAATTTTGGGACATCTGCACTAATTAACTGCCATGCATCTCATAAGAAATATTACTAATATAAAATTATAAACAATCTCACAGTAAATTATGCTTCCAGTAAATAATTATCATGAAATAGAATGAACAATCATATGGTTTTTATTGCTCAAACATTTGTAAGAAGTTCGAGCAGTGAAAGTATTAAAATGAGCTATGATCCATAGACCTTGAATTCCACAATCCACGATTTTACCATAACATCAATAGACCAAAAACATTACAGTACATACAGGTCAATTTTTTATTATATATTTTTGTAAGATTATTAAGGATCTTGTGATTTACCTTGTCAGTAATCAAATTCTTCCAAATTGACTTGAAGACAAGTTGAGTATGATTTGTATTTTTTAAAAATATTTATGCATGACAGTTACCTTGTCTTTTCTAGTTACAAATGTTATTTTTTAACTGCAAAATTAATCAATAGTATTCCTAGGTGGTGGTCCAGTTCTGAAGCATCTACTAACCTGTATCATGTTATTGCTCTGAACAAGTTTACTTAGTGGTCTACTCAAGAGCTATTATAAGTTCCTGAATTTATTACAGTGGAGGTAAAAAGAATATGCTTGTACTTGAATAGAACTGTGAGATTTCATTCTGTCATGTTGATTTTGATAATCATGTGATTTCCTGAGAAACTGATCATACACTTTATTTTATTGAATTATTAATCCAGAGTTTACCTTTGCAAAATGCTAACTTTTGTGATGAAATCATCACTCTATGGTAATTAATAATCTGTTGATATGTTGCAGTGAAATTTTATGTAATAATTTGTAGGCTTTTTTATATATTATAATTTGCAGACTTAGCGCTTTCAGAGCCCTTGTTGCTCCATATTCATAGTCTTTTCAGATTATTAATGTTATATGCAAATGTATGCAAATTGCCTCCTATACTATCCATTTTTTGGAAATGGCAAAACAAGTGTCTCTTCTATTTATTGATTTGGCATCGCTGGTGATGAAACAAGCTTTCTTAATTTTTCTTTTGATATCATTCCTTTCTGTGCATAAAATGTCAGCCTTGGAGGGCTCAAATCTGTGGTTGAGCTCTTGTTGATGGTCAACAAATACAGAGCTGCCTTCTTTTTTGGTTATTGCTCTTGTATATATGTATTTGTGCTGAGCCAATCTATTGCCGACTGTGGCATGAGTTTCTCCATAATGCAAAGCAGATTTTCATATAATAAAAGAATGAAATGATCCTCATCATATCCTTACAATTTAAAACATATTTAGAATTTTTGTAGTCATTGATAATATATGCAATGAAAGAATGTTTATTTGTTAATTTTTATTAAAGTGAAAAACATATACTTGTGGAATTAACTTGTATGTATATACCAATTAAATTTATCAAATCAATCAGAACTATTATTATGTGCAGGTCATAAAGGTACTTCATTAATGGGTATTCTGAATCACAATAACTAATAAAATTTATATGTAAATGAAAATGTTTGAAATTTATGAATCACACAATTGTTAGAAATACATTCGGATTACAAATTTAAGAGGATTATTTTTTTACTTAGTCTTGTGACAATTTTCAAATTCACTGTGATAAGTAAAAAATATTTTTAATATTTGATTTCTAGAGTTATTTGATTTTTTTTAATCACATGATTATGTTAACTTTTTTGAAGTCATTTAGTAATTAATAATATTTGCTAAATATTGTTTTTTTTTTATATTTAATTATGACATTAATTTGATTTTTTGATCATGTGATTATGCCAACCATTTTTTTTTATTTTGTTATTTGCTAATTACTAATATTTGCTAAATATTGTTTTTGAAATTTAAATTTTTTTTTGATTACATTTATTTCTATATAATTGCTAATATTTTTTTGGTCATTTTCTAATTATTTTTGATAATTGATTTTGAGTTATTTGATTTTTTTTTTTTTTTTGATTGTGGTCATTTACTAATTAGTAATATTTACTAAATATTGTTTTTTTATATATATATTTGATTATGATAGTAATTTGGGTTTTTGATCACATGATTATACTGGCAAACTTTTTTTGGTTATTTCCTAATTACTAATATTTGTTAAATATTATTTTTGAAATTTTGATTTTTTTTTTTATTATACTTACTTTTATTAAATTTGTGCATTTTTTTTTATGGAAATTGCAGTTTTTATATGGACTGAAAAAAATATCTGAAACTTTCTGTTATTACTTTCAGTGATGTTATCTGATATTCTTTATCATTTAATTGTGTTACTGGTGTTTTGGGGGCTCCCCCTAATGTCCAAAATAGTGGAAAGTGCATATTAAATTGGCACCAAATAATAAGTGTGAAAATGTTTTCCTTAAGATAATGTAACTCCTAAAAACTCCTAAATATCAGATTATATAGCACGACTAAGTTATTAAACTGACATAACAAGCATACAAAAGGTTAAATCATGAAGTAGTGTAAATATTTTAATATTGAACGAATATTTGATAAGCTAACTTTGTTAATAGAAAACATAAGTTATGCATAAGAGATTCTGAATAAAACAAAGTAAAAAACAAGTGTTATTTTTAACTAATTAATATATATTGGTTAGAGTCAACTTAGTTAAAGCTATTAAAACAGGCAAAACTTTCCATACAGTAGTGCCACTCAGTGCAAGCCAGAGTAATTAATGGATGCCAGAAGGCTTGTGCATAAAATCCCCATCTAGTTCCTACTCATCCAATATCCCCAGACTAGTTTTTGGCTTATGGCCTTCATCAGTATGCACTGAGTAGCACTACAGTATGGAGAGTTTTGCCTGTTTTAATAACAGTTATGAGCAAGCCTAAGAAACAGTGATCATGTGATGTTTATTTAGTTAAAGCTAATCGTTATTTATTATATTGCAGCAGCAAAGTCGGAGAGTTAATTTGCAAATAAAAAGGTAAAGATGTAAATAATAATAATTTTTTAATATTCTACTATGTTTTCTTTTAAACAAAATTATATAGAATTCATTTTGTTGTAATTAACTAATTTTATTTCATGGGTGGGGGGTGAGTCTTTTTCATATGATAAAAAAACAGTTGAATATTTAAAAAATTATCTTATAAATATAAATATATTAAAATTGATCAATTTTGTACTTATTATGTATAAATAATCAATATCTGAGAAAATAAAATACATATAATGCAAAAAGAACATTTTTTTTTTTAATGTTCTATGTAAATCTATTAATATTATCATCCTAATTTCTTTCTTTTTTTTTTGCAAAATTTTGATTCAATACATAAAAATTCTAACAAAGAGAATTGTTGTTGATCTACGCCAATTTCACATTCAGTTAACCATTAACAGTAGTAAATATTTAGATATACAATGTAACTGAAAAATCTTCATTTCTGCATAATCAGTACTTTTACAATTATATTACTTCACACGTGATATTCATGGTATGGTCTACAAATTACAGTTTTGACAAAATAAACACTAGATGTAGTTTTACTTAGCACACAGTAATTTTTTTTATCTTTGCAAAAAATGTAAATTATATAGACTTGGTCTTGATAAATGTGAGGTCTTGTGCCATATGGCTTTGCTCATGTGACTAGGAGCACTGGAGTTTAACTTGCTCAAAGGTACCTCTTACACAATCACTCTGAACTGATTTAGCTTGCATAATATGTGATAAACAAGAGCAGTTTTACCCTTTAATGCTATTCATAGTAAGCCTTGATCTGGAGATATGGATTGAAATGCATTACCATCTTATAATCATTCATTATTCAAGTTTATTATAAATGATACTAGAATAGAGAGAACTGCGCTTGTTTTTTACAAATAGTATATCTTTATACTACAGATATATGTGTATGCATATATACTGTATATTATTTGAAATACAGGCACTCTTCATAGGGGATTTGAACTCAGATTTCCAAGCACCTTTCAACTATCCACACTATCTCATGTCACTGTTACATATGATCACACACATGTAGAAACAATAATTATTTGTGTAATCATGTGTATCAGTGATATGAGATATTGTGGATAGTTGAAAGGTGCTTGAAAGTCTGAGTTCAAATCCCCTACATTTATATACTCTATACATAAACTCTAAAACGAATTTATTTGAAATTTTGTTACTGTTACAAGAATAATTTATCATTTTATAAACATATCTTTAAGCAGTAAGATTTTTTAAAAAATAGTCTCTAGACGAAAATATTTTTGGGGGGCTCCAATTATTGGTCCCTATAGATACGCCTTTTTCTCTGTATATAAGATAGATTAGATTCTATTGCTGAGAAGCCTGAAGATAGGCAAAAATGTGATTTTATTAGGCTTTTCAGCTATAGCAAGAATGTTCAGATAAATATTAGCTTTTGTGCCCCTATTGGTTGTGTATCTTTTTATAAAAATAAATATACTACTTATACTGACCTTCAAATATTTCCCGGAAATTGTAAAAGAAAAATAAATGGTAAAAACTCACCTATTTGTTCTTGTCGCCAACGGGTTACTATTATTAATTTGCTTAGACAAACGATATATTATTTTTACTGCGGTTATAGAATTCAGTATTGTTTACATAGCTTACGACCTTAAAAACTGTCCTTTGTTTCGATAATTTTTTTAATCGCAAAATTTTTATCAAATCTGTTTCTAAGTAACAGCTATTCTGCCAATGACATTTTATTCTGATTTAATTTAGAGAAAATTTAAACTTTAGAATGATATTTAAAAGGAACAAAAAAAAAATATTCTGTTTTATATTAATAGTTATTTCCTGAAAACATTCATACCAAGACTTACAGTTAATGCGCATTTATGGCGTAAAAGATTTGTTTACTACTATATACTTACTTTTTTATTTTATTAAATAAAAAAAAAAACTAATCTATGGTTTAAATAGAGAGATTTGAACGCTGGATTTTTCAGTCTACTCGTCCTCTAATCTATCTTAAGCAAACGATACACATGAGAAAAAGATACTATGAGCTCCAATATACGTATTTCGTACAGAACCAATACTCATCAGTTGGCCAGATCATCAATGGTTTATTGCTCAGAAATTCAGTCGTTTAATGCAAGGGTAGAGCGGTTGGGTGGTCATTTCCAGTACTCGAACTTCTTATGAACTTTTTCAAACAATAAACCATTCGATTATCAAATATTTAAATATAAAATGGTATGAAGAATATTTCAAGTTTATTTGTTAATGCAAAAACCTAGTACTTGAAGAATTAATGATGCAATTAATAGTTTATTCTAATTTAACATCTGTTTGTCTTGCAGAATTTTTGGAAAACAAATAAATAAATATGGAGAGCATCTGCA
Organism: Epiperipatus broadwayi; assembly: GCA_028023455.1. NCBI lineage: Eukaryota > Metazoa > Onychophora > Udeonychophora > Euonychophora > Peripatidae > Epiperipatus > Epiperipatus broadwayi. The sequence goes on along the minus strand of JAQFVV010000126.1, from coordinate 2,607,429 downwards.
TATTTCAATGCCTCATATGCCACCCTCCCCCAATAATCAGGTAGCTACTTGTTTGTGATTTTAGGATATTTAAAAAGAGAGAATCACTAACTTTTTTTTAGACTTTTATCTCTGGAGTTTGTCATTTTCTCCTCTACATTAAACTGCATATAAAAGCAAACCATTTATTAGTTGAAATGGCATAAACTGCATGAAATCCATCCGAATATTGTTTGTAATGGATGATATTTAGCTGTTCTTAGGTAAAGAGTAACAAGAAATTACTATAATTTTGGCAAGTGTGGTAAACATTACTTTCCTTTTCACATCTTGTGTAAAGATGAATTGTAGATGCTTTTGCCCAGCAAAAAACTATTTTTTTTTACTTTCTGTATTCAAGATTTTCCAACTCAACTTGATTATTTAATATCAGCCTTCATCATTCTCTCTATGAAGTGAGATAATACTTTGTGACATATAATTATCTTTTTTTTTTAAATTTTAATAAGCTTGAAAAATCCTCTTCTTTGATCCCATTTTATCTTTTTCATAGTTGGTCTTTTGTCATTATAAATACATTAGTATGTATTTAATTTTTTGTTGTTGTTGCTTTTTGATGTTGTGGATGGTCTTACAGATCTTGCTAAGTCAGATTATTGTGAAGTTTTTATATTTCATCTTAGGATAGCTATCTAATTAATAATCAACAGGAATTTGGTAAGGAACTACTGCCTACCTAAAAATATCAAGTTGCATGAAAAAATCTTCAGATAACTGAAAAAACTTTCAAGCTCCACAATGTATTTAACTCAGATCATGAGCAGACTAGTGTAATCTACTAATTGCTATGCCATAAAATATTTTTAAGAACTTATTATCTATTCCTTTTATTTCATCATGATGGCTATTTCTGCTTAGTGAATTGTATGTTAAAACAGGCAAAACTCACTATATGTATTGCCACACACAGCAAGCTAGAGTAATCAATGGAAGCCAGAAACTAGTCTGGGGATATTGGATGAGTAGGCACTAAATGGGGATTTTATGCACAAACCTTCTGACATCCATTGATTACTCTAGCTTGCTGTGTGTGGCAATACGTATAGTGAGTTTTACCTGTTTTAACAACAGTTATACACAAGCATAAAGAGGTGGTGGTCATGTGATGAATTATATGTGTTGCATCAGATTAAAGAGATCAGTCTTTCTCTGTCTATTACTCCCCTGTTATCTTTTGAAAGCTTGAGTTATCTATCAATGGTGTGTACGTTTTTATTGCTATTCCAAGATCATTTTCTGGCTTTTGTTTTTACCATTGATGACTTGGAATTCAAATCCAAAGTGGCAGCCAATTTAAACTTTTCACTATTAAGCTAAAACCTAAAAAAGTGAGCGTTTGAATCCTTGCCAACCTGCTTACATAAATAGATGACACCAGATCAATAATTATATATTTTAGTAATTGCAATTTTATTTCTAGTCACACTTTTTTCTTGGTTAAGAATATTAATAAAGAAAAATCACATCATTTGATTTTTTCAATTTATTACAGTATAAACAAAAGTCGTAGTCTCTCTATATAATGGTAGCACAAATTTTATTTACATTTCCAAACTAGTTTCTAGCTTTTGACTTTATGAATGAGAACAAAAGATGGTGCTAAAGCAGTAAAGAGAGAAAGATTGTTCTTTTTACATTATAGTAAACTAAAAGAATCAAATGATAACCTTGTTGGTATTAAGAGAAAAGAGAGTTAAAGTTATAATAGTAAATTTTGCCCATCCTTCTGTGTATTTAAATGGACATATTAAAGTTCTATATTAGAAGGGTTAGATTGACTTAAAAGGCAACATATATTTGATAATAATATTGACATCAACAAGGGCTTTGAACAGTTTATCATCAGATTTTCAATTATATGGATGGTTGACGGTGGAGAATATTGAAGCCTGTCCATTAAAGTTTGAAGATTTGCTATCTTAATATAAACAGCATTAATTATATATGTGTATGTGTGAGATGATATGGATCAATTGACGAGTACTGGTTTAGCACAAAGTACGTTTATTGGAGATCATTTATTTTTTTCACATATATGTGGTCATGTATATTGGTTGGACCACTAAACATCACATGATCACCATTTCTTATGCTTGCACATAAATTATTAAAACAGGAAAAACTCTCCATACAGTGCAGTGGCACTACTGTATGGAGAGTTTTGCCTGTTTTAATATATTGCTTGGATAAAATGGAGTGAGTTCAAATCCCTTCTAATAGTAAATTGAGTACAGTTAGTATAATGATGTGATAAATCAATTTACATTAGTATTTCAACTATTTGGATTAATAATAAGAGAATCATAATTTCTGCTTCATTAATTTGGGAATGAGGAGATGGGGATAGGCTAATTAATTCTTTTGCAGTTAATTAAGTGTAACTGAATTGAAACTTAAAATGGTAAATAGTTTTTTCATATATGTAGTATTTAGTTGGAAAAGATTTATGCAACAAAATAATTTTTTTTATATATTATTAATAATTAATTTTCAAGAATCTAAAATAATAAAAGTATTTAAAAACATACTTCAAAAACTTATTATTAATAATAAGCATAAAGTATGCAGAGAGATTTGTTACAGCAAAGGTTTCTAGAGTGAATAACTGTAGAACAAAACTTTTTTCTACTAAATTGTGATTTACCCAACAAATGCAAAATCACCCAACAAACACAAATGGCAGACATATTTGCACCTAAATTATCAATTTGTTCTCTCGCCTATTTTTAGAAATAAAAATTATTGTAATTACATATTTTTATCTAAAAATTATAATATATTTTGCCATAAGTCATAAAAGCAGAATTTGAAAGTGGTTAATGTTGATATTTAAAAAAAAACAAGAGCGTGGCAAAACGATTTACATGTTTTTGTTTAAAAATATTCTATATACATGTACTTTAATAATTTTAATTGTGAAAAAAAATGACGAAAATCTAAAATTTATTCACTCATCTTTTTAATTATCTTTAGCGGTAAAAATATTGCCCATATTTACATGTATTATATAAGTAGAATTTAAAATTATTGTTCGACATAAAAAAAATTGATAAAATAAAAAAAGTTTTAAAACAAAAACTAATAAAAATCGAAATCCAAAATGTAATTTTATTTGGTACTGTTCTATTAGTATATTGAAACTGCTAGATGGCATTGTTTCTATAAAAATGCACATAAATATAACACTACCGGGTCCACCACCTTATTTGTGAAATAATAAGAATAATTGTACAGGTTACCGTAATTTACATTTATTTTCCTCAATAAATTACTGTAATTTTTTTTACAATTTCTTTTTGTGTCTGGATATAACTATGAGAAATTTTTTACAGTCAGACATTTTATCATACAGGTTAATGTAATTCATTGATTGATTTCCTTAATAAGTTACTGTCAAATTTATTCAATAACAATTTTATGATGATAAACAAGTGCCTAAAAATTTCATATTACTCCTGCAATAGAGAGGGAAGATGGTATGCCTTTTCACATCCTGCACAGCCCACTGAATGGCATATTTATATGGATTTGGATGGAATCAACGCTATCAAGCGGTTTCAACATGCTAATAGAACAATACCCTTATATTTTATCTCTGGTAGTAAAAATGTTTTCCTATATGTGTGTACGATAATAATTTTAGCTACATACACATATCATAAAATTAGAATTTGAAAGCTGATTAATGTCTATGATTTTAAAAAATTCAAAACAAAATTCTGGTAAAAAAAAGTTTCAAAATGAAAAACCAATAAAAATAGAGATCTAAAATGTAATTTTCTTACCTTTTATTTTATCTATAATGTAAAAATGTTAGATACATTTTTCTTTAAAAGTGGTATATAGTGGAACTATACATACATTGTACATTGCATATATATTTTGTTGATAAACATTGATTAGAATAGAATATATATTGTTTATTGAACTCCAAGTGTCAATACTTTTCAACTTGCACATATAACACAGATGCTTTTTTACAAGTGTATATATGCATATGAAAATTAAAATTATAGTATAAATAAAAATTTAAAAAGTAATAATATAGTTATTAATAATATATAGAATGAACACATTTTTCACTCACTGAAAAAAAATAAGAATAAAAAAAATCTTACTGAAATGTATTTTAATTACAAAATGGAAGCAACTATCTCCCATCGAGTTATGTAACGTCAAAAACTCAATGGTAGTTAGTTACTTCCCCCTTGCAATTACAAATATTTAAAAGCTATGATTATTTATTGCAAGGTATTTTTATTTTTTAAATAAGGTAAGTAGTGAAATATCTGACCCTTATCACAACTAAATACATTGGATAATTTTTTTCTTTTCAATATTTTTTTTTCTTATAAAAACAGAATAGTTTCTTTATCAAGAAACTATGATGTCACTAATTGTTTTGAAGAGTAAATTTTGTAAAACTTTTAACATTACGCTTAAAAAATATTTTACTATGTGAAATATTACACATCAAATTTGCAAAGGAGAATAAAGAAACAATACAATATACAACATAAAGTGAAGAAATTTTATTAATGAAGATTATTCCTTGCAGTGCTTCAAGATAGAAAAATGGCTATTGACATAATTTAAAATTTATTTACAAATTTTATTTTTTTAAACATGATTATGTATGATGCTCATAAATTGAAAATGACTGTCCAAGATCATAAAATGTATTAAATTTGCAAATTTTAATGTTTTTTGTTTGTTCATTTACATTTCATTAATGTATAATTGAAGTCATATACTTTGGTACAACATATTCATGACTTCACTGTACTGTAATAATTTTAGCTATATATTACAAAATTAGAATTTGAAAGATGCATGAAGTTAATGTTAAAAAAAAACAATCAATAGTCAAATACAATAAAATTATAAAAAATTAAGTGTGAATCATGGAATCACTAAATTGATGAAGTCATTGGCTGAAATAATAAAATGTTATAAGTGCTTCTGGCTGAAATAGCAGTATTGTGCATAAGACTTTTCACAGTTTTCAACATTGAATAAAACTTCGGACATTGTTATTACAGATTTTTTTCCATGTGTCAAAGCATTGGCCGGGAAGCGAACCCATGACAACTGTTTGCAAGCAACTGTTTGCTTGCAAGGCCAGCTGCGCTGACCTCTTGGTTACCAACGCTTGACCATTTGTGAATTTATTTATGTAGAATCTTTCTTTTCATTTCTTATAGTTATTTTTCGTTTTTGCATTGATGTACAAATATTAATTTTAGCACAACTAGAAAAAATAGTGTTATAAAATTGATCTGTATTAAAAGGAAAAATAGTTATTTCTAAAACAAAAAGTTGTAAAATGGTCAGTGATTTAAATTCTGAAGATGGTATGATTAAATCAATATGCTACACTATTTTTAGAAAATTACAAATTAAAAGGTAAACAGATAGTGAAAAACCTTTCATGTTAAGTAGTTTATATTGTAATTAATGGAAATACTTATTGTGAATATAGATTAATCAAAACCAAATGGTATTAACAGTAATTAGGTATCCATTTGCAAAATAGATAAATAATTGAATATTTTTTTACTTACAATATATATTACTTGTTTCTAAGAAAGTAAATTAAGATTGACTAGATGAAGGAAAAGAAGCTGGATTGTGTAATGTTCCCAGGCATGGTGAAATTTCTAACCAGATATAGGCACTGCTTTGCATTTTCTAGAAAAAAGCAGAAATTCTGAAGTTAACAGTCTGAAATTTTATTAGGATATGTAAGTTCATATTTTATTTTTATGTTTTAGAAGATGAATTTTATTTCTCTTTAAAACATAACTATACTGTATATACGGTAATTACTTATATATATAATATTATATTTAATGTTTTCACTGTGGTAAAACTAAGAGAAATATACAGTTTGATAAATCTCAGATTCTGAATACTAAAGTATTTCAAACTGATTCTCATGCTTTATCTCGCACTCAGTCACATTACAGTCTGAGATCGAACAAATTTTCTTTCAAGAGTTTACCTTGACAATGGCGGATACTAGTTCATCGAAATATCGGTATATAATAGACAATAACACATGGTTTTACCCAAAAAATCATTTATCTATATATATATATATTGGATTCCCCCCTCCCACTTAAATGGTTATTTTTGATAATAAATTGGATCTTCATTGTCAGTCTAAAAAGATTACTCCTAAATACATGTATTTCAATGTAAGCTACAACAAACCAATTGCATAATGAATAATTCTCTGGAATCAATTAATTCATTTTGGCAGAATCCACTGTATTTTATTTTTATAATTACATTATGTTTTAAATTAATGAAAATGTTTTTAAAAATAAATAATAACTTTAGAAAGATAAAAAAACTTAACGCCTACAAATTCTGCAAATTGATATTTACTCTTTGGAACTTTTCTGTCTTTTAATTACATCTGCAAGCTAAGTATAAGTTAAAAACTAAAACATAGAATCACTAGCATTGCATCAGAATTGTTCAAATAAAAATTATGACAAAACATGGGTTTGGCCAATATTATGAAATAAACATTTACATCAGTTACAATACAATAATATATTATCATGATAAATTTCGAAAAAAAATTTAAAATGGAGTGTCTGGATTCAACTATTTTGCTTTTTAATGTGACTTTTACAAACAAGAACTACAGTAAGGGATTTATTTTAATAATATTAGGAATACTCAATACTATAAAAAAAATAAGCATGAATCATATATATGTTATCATTTTATTGTGTCTCAGAAAGTACAAAAATGTTAATTTATTATATCTTTAGGAAGAATTTCTAACTATTTCTTCTTGATATAAATGAGCTTTTGTTCCAGCTTAAAATGCTTATAGGTTTTCAGAAATTTATTGGAATACAATAAATCTCTTATAACCATTCTTATAGTATTCTGCAAGAGGGCTAAAGATTCAGGATTATAGCTTGGGTTCTATTAGTGATAGTGGTTGAATGTCATATGACCTTCTTCTTGTAGTAATAAAAGATCATCATATTCTCAGATATTTTTTAATATCGGTAAAGTGGAGGATAGGTTAGAATGGATCCATGCTTTTTTTGATAATGTTAGCATTTATTAGAATCATTATGATTTAAATTTAGAAGTTATATGCAATTTGAATTATCTTTTTTTACCTAGATGACTTCTCTTTACTTCATGTAGGATCTTATTCTAAACAGAGTTCCATGTAAAGATGTTAATACATCTTTTATTTTAAAAAAAGATTTGAAAAGTTCTTTTGTACATGATGTTTCTTTCTGAAAACTGCATAATTCCTTAATTTCATACTTTTTTAATTTCAGTTCAAGTTGAACTTATAAACAAAAAGGTCTCTGGGAATAGATTCAGTAAATATTATAGTGCAAGAATAAAATAACCAATTAGTATCTTAGCATTTATTTTTGTTTCACAGTGAGATCTCTATAAGTTTAATTTCAAACAGCAAATAGTAATTGAAAATATTTTCTTTTCAAAGGCAGAAGTGATCAAAATAATTTTTCAGAAAATTGGTTTTTAATTTAGAAATAAAAAGTATGGTATGTCTTCAGAACTTCTTTTTTCATAATTTGCTATCTTTAATCAGGAATTCATTAAAACAAAATCTGGATTCATATGAAAACATTCATTTCATAAACTAATGTTTGCTACTTACGGAATAAGCTTTTACAAAGCAATTTTCTCTACCCCAAGGAAATACTTGTTTAACATTGAGGATATATCAAAATCAAAAATGGCGATCCTATTCAAATTAATTAATCAATTCAATGTTGATGTTATTATGCTTCAAGAGACTCATAATTTTGCTAATAATGTATATAATCTTAAAATTCCTGGACTTTCTTTAATTATTGATAAAATGCACTCTAAATATGGTATATCAGTTTTTTTAAGAAACTATCTTATAAAGCAAGCAAATTCTATTGAAGATCATTCAAATGATTTTGCAATCACTATTCTGATAGACAATTTTCATCTAAGTAACATTTACAAACCTCCCAATAAAAATTAACCCTACCCTCCTCTTCCAATTCTTTCTATATTTTATAGGAAATTTCAATTTTCATAGTAATATTTGCAGATATTGTATCACTTCAAAGTTAAGACACAGTATGATTTTAAGCTCGAAAAATTGGAAATTTTTTTTAAATGATTTTATTGAAAAATAAGAAACATTTTATTTCATTAAATAGAAACTGACATAAGTATAATACACTAAACTAATTTATTGTGAATCTTCCTCAGATATACTTTCATTTTCAACATCTTCACTTTCAGAACTTGAATTCTCATCATCATTATTCCACCATGATATATCATCTTCAGTGTCATTTAAATATTTGATAATGCAACATTTTAAGAAAGACTTTTTGATAGTTTTTAGGGATATCTTTCCAAGACTGCAAAGCCCACTGAGCTATTGTAGAAGATGAAGCTCAGTTTATTTTACCAATTAGTGTCAAAAGATGATCTTGATTTAACCATGCTTTATAATGTATTCTCATTCTATCTGTAAGGGATTTGTTAATAGATACATCAAATGGTGGAATTTGCAAATCATACTTGCTGATATTATTACCAGATCATAGTTTTTTGTTTTTACTTTAAGCTTAATGTCTTTCAATCATATGATAAATTGCATCCGAACCTTATAATCTCTTTGACAATTTGTATATATATAAAAGTAAATTTCTCTATTAAAATATGAATCATTCTAAAATAATATTTTCACACATTTTCTGGCAAAAAATTAAAAATATGTAAAAAAAGATTTTAAAGCATTCGTTTTCACTTTCAAATTCAAAACAAAAATGTTAGGAACTGTCAAAATCATTGACCAGTGCTCTCTTGCATAGAGAACAAGAAACAATCAATCAGTACTTTAGAAGAGAGGTTTTTACCACATTGTTATAACTTTAAATTTAAATCTTATTATTAGTTCTAAAAAATTCTAAAGATTATTCACCATAGTTTTTATAATATTGAATTTCAAAAAACTCACACACTTCAGTTTTTAACAAAAAACTTTTATTATTGATAACAGAAAAGAACATAGTTTTTAATGGTAAAATTGGCAAAATAACATTAAAAGATTCTAAAACATTCATTTTCACTCTGAAATCCAAAACAAAGATACTGGGAAGTGTCAAAATGATTTATTAGATGTAAAAAAATTCTAAAAGTTATTCAGTACAGTTTTTTGATGAAATAATGGTAAATTCAGCAAAATAACATTAAAAGTAGCAGTTTAAGAAAGAGTTCAAAACTATTTATGAAATTAATCCAAAAAATATTTACATTTAATGTTAAATCATTTTTCTTTTCATTAAAAAAGATTTAACATGCTATTCTACACAGGAATATCAATCATAATACTATGTGCATGTATAACATAAAGCAAAGAACTGCAGAAATAAGATATTAAAAATTTTCCACTTCAAATTTAAGACACATCACTTTTACGGGTCCAAAATTTGGAAAAAACATGCTCCTTATATTTTAGATATGGTATATAAATGATGATCGAGCAAGTTCTCAACTTTTGAAAATGGATGGACTTAAATGACATGTCAAACAAAGAGAAACATTCCATCCAATCGGGGAGAATATAAACAACTTATTTACATTTTGTTTCAATAAAAAAATACCTTTTGAACTATTGATGTTCAATTATTTTCTCCGGAGCCAATATAAGCCAAGTCTAATCACTCTTGGAATTCACATTTCTATAGTTGAAAGTTATCCTGTTCCAAAATGGATTTTAGGGAAAGTTAACTAGTGTTAATATACTGAATATTTAAAACAGAATATTAGAATATCACCAATCCTCTTTTGCTGTGATAGGTTTAACAAATTTAACAAAAAACTTCCAAAGAGTCCATTTCTCATCAATATCAAAAACAATTCATTCCAGATTGAACAAAATCAGCAGTACTCTTTGTAGTCAATTTTGTCTACCAAAGGTCCACGAATGCTAGTAAATGTATAATATCACTGGATGATGTCAGAAAAAAAAATGGATAGAGACCATGGAGTAACTAAGATTTTACAAGATTTAGCCATAAGGTGTGTTTGGTAGATATAAATACTTCTAAAATAATTATTACTATCACTATTAATCAGGTTGCTATATCAGATTTCTAAACCCAATAATGGTAGAATAAGAAAAGCATCATTTGAACAGAATCACAAGTTTTTCTTTCATAATGTTCTTCTAATGTCAAACATAGAGGTTATGTATAAGCATAGGGAGTGTTGATCATGAGATGAAAACTGATCGATATTGTTGAATATGAATGTGTTCTGGATTGTCTTCAACCAGAAAAGCTCCAAAACCAGATAAGACATTTCCACAGTTTTTAAAAAACTTAAGGACACAATCCAAATCATGATTTGTCAAAACTATTCAGCAACATTATTTGTTCAGAAACTATTCCAAAATTTACATAAAAGCAAAAATATAGAGTCTTAATGTTTAATAAACCTGACAATTGATACAAAAATTATCAGCTAATATTATTATTATTGGTTTCCTACAAGCTTTTTGAAAGAATTATATTAGCAAGAAGTTTTCAAATACAGTGGACAGGGTTCAGATCAGAAAGAAATTGTCGTGAACATGTTTTATCTTTATCTATTTATATTGAAAAACATTTTCAAAATAAATTAAAAATTGCTGCTATTTTTATTGATCTTATTCTTAACTTATAATTCTGTTTGGAAAAGTAGTCTTAAAACTTTCTAAAATTCTTAAATGCAGAACTATTAGTTTATTTAATAAAATACTCTCCAATAGAACAATTCAAATGATACTAAATGGTAATCATGGTAGATACAAAATGTTACAGAATGGTCTACTTCAGATTTCAATTCTGTCATCTAGTTTATTTAATATATTCATCAACAATCCTTCAGAAACAATGTGGGAAATTCTCTCATCTAATTTATTTAATATATTCATCAACAATCCTTCAGAAACAATGTGGGAAATTCTCTCATCTAATTTATTTAATATATTCATCAACAATCCTTCAGAAACAATGTGGGAAATTCATCTACCCTGATGATAGTGCTTTGACTTTTCAACAGAAATCATTTCCTGAAATAGAAAAGTTTGTGCAAAAATTTAAATCTTTTTCAAAGACTGGAATATGTTCTCTAATCCAATGAAGATAGTATGTACAATTTTTTATCTCAACAACAAAGGAAGATCTTGTAATTTGAATATTATCTTTTGTAATAATAGACTGAAAAACAATTCTACCAAGAGTTATTTATAGATAACTTTGAATCATAAACTGATCATTTAATTTACTGAAGTTCATATAAAATGTAAAATTGCTTTTTTTCTTCAGCCTTTCTTGAATCTTTGTTGAGTTTTATTTTCATTTTCTCTTTTGCTTTTCAGAACTTGTTTTCTTAATTATTCTGTTTCTAAAAGTAATTATTTTTCTTTCTCAACTTATTGTTTACTTCCATGTAGGTGTGCATGAATTTATTTTATTAATAATGACATAAAACTTTAATTAATAGTGTATATTTATTTTTACAGTCATAATTAAAACAATAAATTAATAATTTACATTTATTAATTAACCCTCTTTGTTTTTAATTCCTTGATTAAAAAATGCAGGTTAGATTTCACATAGCCATTCAATGTAATTTTTTTTAAAAGATCAATTATAGCTACAAGTGTCAAAAGTCACAAATTCAACAAATTATTGAATTAAGATAGAAAAAAAAATCTTCAGTAGTTTATTGCAATTATATAAAACTTATTTTATCTTTTAATTTTATTTGTAAATATATGTACAAACTTATTACATAAAACTTTGTTTAGATAATAGACATTTTTTGAAAAATAGCTACTTGGGTCAACAGTATTTTATGTACATTTTTATCATATAGTATTATTACATATTTATATAATACATGTAAATAATTACAACTTAAATGTAAAATTAAACTTTATCAAAGGTGAGTAAAATGTAAATACCATCACTATATTAGTTTTTTTTTTTTTTAAATGTCATAGCATCGGCCGGGACGCAAACCCACAACCCAGGCAACTGCCTGCAAGTGCAAGGCAGTTGCGCTGACCTCTCGACCACCAATGCAAGACATCACTATATTAGTTTCAGTAAAAAAGGAAGTATTTAACAAAAGCTTATTTAAATGGAATAAACTATAACTGAAGAAAGTAGTTGACCCAAAACAAATTTTTAGCTTCGATGATATGATGTCATACTTTTTTTTGTTTGGAATGCGTTTTGGATTTTAAAGTTTCTAAAATATAAATAATTTATCTACTGATTCAGATGCTAATAAAAAAAATTGAAACTTAAAATAATCAAATGATTTATTGTTTAGGAGTTCATAAGGAGTTTAAGCATTAGAAGTGATAAAGCTGTGTTGCAATCCATAAGTGTTGAGTTCCAAAGACTGCCGATTTACCACTACACTTAACCATGCAGCATAAAATTAAAACTTGTTACTTTATAAAAATGAAAAACCTTGAGCACTGAAAAATATTATCAAATTATCATTACCAGTTATTTGGAAGTCAAATAAAAAAAAACAACAAGTAATGTTACAAAATAATGTTCATTTCTAAATATCTTTAGAGTTTATGGAGCTCTGAATCAAAATCAATATTATAAGTAAATATCTCATTGCAAACAGAGAACCTTATTTATCTTAAACCCCATTAGACTTCTAGGAAATATGTTTCAATAAATTTATAAAATAAAACGTTTTTAAGATGCTGGCGAAATAATGGAATGGTAATTAAAAAATTATCAAAACAATGACTTGCGCATGTTTATTAGCTCATGGTTTCATTAAATTTACTTTTTTTGTTACGTCTTATTCTGCAAAACCAGTAATTATATCATTGTATTTTAAAGTTTCACATTATTTCAATTGATAGTAACATCAAATTAGACAATCTTTCTTTCATCACAGAAGTTCTTAGGTATTTTTTATTATTAAATTTAACTTAGAAAAATAAAATAATTTCTGTTACTATGTAAATACATAACACAAGAATTTGGAAATAAATTTAGTGCAATGAGAACTAGTTTTAAAATCTGAATGTAAAATTTATTTGACTATAAATAAATTATTATTATATGATAATAAAAATGCAATCATTTCCAAAATTCTTTTTTTAGCCCAGAAAATTATATTTTTACAGCATTTCACAATTCACTGATTCACTTCATCTTGTAAATTTCCTAAAAGAGTAATATATAATATGGTATTGAAACGGAAATCTTCCAATCTCTTTCCGTTTCACCATCAACCTAATGACCTACTCGTCTGAACTAGTTTCGAACCTATCTTAAATGTAAAAATGTTATATATAAGTTAAGAGGTAAAACTTTGCTATCATGGCCACTTGAATGGCATCATCCATTTACATACGAAAAACATGCTATAATTAGACAGGTTTGGTAAAATTATAGCGTAGAAATGCTAATAAATTATTATAAAATGTTTGATTAATTTTCAGTCAATTCTTAATTATATTCGCTATGATATTCGTAGGTGGATGAATAATTTAAACCTTGGAATAATGGCCAAATGATTTATATATATATTTAAGTTTAAATAAAAAAGATATAATGTGAAACATTTTTCTTTAAAATATATTTAACGGTTTTCTGATTTAATGTTTTACATATATAATTGAAACTAAAGTATTTTCTTTAAATTTGTTTTTTAAACAAATAATTTTGTAAAAACAAATATGTTAAAAGTTATTTATTTCAGTAAAATAAAAATCCGTTTATAATTAAAAATGAGAATTTTGTGTAAACAAGAAATCAATTAGTGACCGCACCCGGTTAAATGTAAAATCTGTTTACTGATTGATTTTGGTTTCAACAAAAGACTTTATAATTAAATCAGAATACCGCTCCTTCTGCTAAGCTTTAACATTTTATAACACCTAAAAAGGAATTTAATTAATGAAACTAATTTTTTAAGTAAATTAAATATAACACCTCGGAGACTTTATCAGTAGTAAAAATTAGATTATATGATTTTGTTTTAATTAAAAGTCAATTGGTCCCGAGGGAAATGAAATTCGAAAAAGGTGTTAAGGTTTAGTGAAAATGTATAAATAGGCCTTATTTTAAGCGGGAAGAGATACTCCATCTTGCTGTTGAAGAGTTGTTTATGTCAGAAGTTAGAAATCGTTTAATTTTACCATGTCTGGCTAAAGTCAGGCAAAATTTTGCTGCTGTTCCCATGATGAAACGCCGAAGTTCAATCCATCCAATGCCAAAGCAACAACCAACAAGCTTATACCAAATAAAAGATGCCATAAGCCACTAAAAGGGACTTTCCTTCATTCCAATACCATTTTAAAATCATCTCCCAACTAAACAGAACATGCCATAAGCCGCCAAAGAGTCACCTTCATTCTAGCTCGAATATCTCCAGTTCAGCTATAGGAGAACTGTCTTAATATTACTAAAATAGCAGAGCTCTGTGTAAATTTCAAAACAATCATTATTTCTTCAGAATCAGGTTAGCTAACCATATTAGTGCAACTTCTTTCCAAATTGTTTTCTAAATAATATTTGAATTCTATAAAATGAAATACTTTTGCTAATTTCTTTATTAATTCAATATTGTAAACTCTTTCTAAATTGTTTTCTAAATAATAGTTAAATTCTATAAAATGTAATACTTTTGCAAATTTTTCTTTATTAATTCAATATTTTTACTATATAACTTAATCACAGCAGTATATTTGCTTTCCTTTTTGATTATTTTAATAATTATTAGTTTCGAAAGGGCATGCATTTAATTATCAAATATTTTTTTTTTGTTAAAAGATATAATTTAAAATCGTCGAATTATTAGTTATTATAGTGTCATTTCGTGCACTGTTTCGAAAACTAAATTTCTAAATAGTGGTGACCCGTTTGTGCTCGTTGTTATTTAGTCATTTATTAATTAATTAATATAAATATAAAATGTGGCTTTTCAACCTTTAATTATTATGTTACTAAAGATTAAACTAGCCTGGAGTGCAATCATAAGTATACTTTTTTAGTAAAGTATTCGTAAGTCCCTTATTAAATATACTTTTCCCCCTTTTAAAAGTTTAGTAGTTATAGATAACTAAAGAGATTGAACGGGATCAAGTAAAGTTTGTATATACATATATTCCCGTCAGTAGCATATCATATTTCTCATGCTACAGAAGAGTTGGCTCTTTTGATCAAGCAGATGATCTAGTGTTCATTTGATGTATGGTATTTAAGTTATAATATACCTCGGCTTGGCGGATGTGACATTTATTAATATTTTATCGTTATGCTGTTTTTTTTATATATATAAGATGGAGCCACGGTAAGTCCAGCCCATCTTCCTCTTTTATGGGTAGTGCAGTAGCGAAGTCTGAGCTACGGGCCAGATTAGCACGTAAGTTCCCCGCTTGTTATGAACCAAATAAAGGTTCCCTTTTTGCAGCATGACGACCGGTTATTGGGTAAACCGATGTTCGTCACGAAAATCCTAAAACTATTCTTCCATCCGCAGAGCAACTTTATTATTATATTTTACTTGTGCCTAGTGTATTAGTAAAATCTCTACAGCCAACTCTGCCTCCTTAATATGCAATCTTCAGCATTGAACCGAAGCATTCTTGAAAACCCGTTTGATCTTAAGCTATCTGGGATGCTTTATAAGCCCATATTTAATATATAAATTTATTATAATCAGATGTACTATTAAGCTTCACTCCAGACTTGGTTTGATTTCATGTGTAATAGCCACTCGAACTGATTATAAAAGGACATAACCAATAAGTTAATGTAGTGATTAGTTGTATAGCATGATATTTGTTTCCATTAAATAATAGCCACCAATCTATTTGCCAACGTATCAATTATTGTTCAAATGGCCTAGAGTAATGTCACTTAATAAATACAATGCCTGCGTGCTAAATAATGTTATATCAAGATACATATGAAATTTGTCAATAAATATATTTTATAATTCATTATCTATTAGTTTCTGTCTCATTATGAAATCAATCCAATTCACTAATTGTCCATAGCTTTTCATTAGTAAAGCCCCTATTTAAATTAATATATTAGATTTTATCTTTGGAATGTCTCTAGTATTAAGTTGTCTATATATATGTTTAAGTCCATGAGTCTTATTGTTTTCTCCGATTTGCTAGCGGGCCGGATTAAGAATTAATTCTCGTGTGCCATCATTGTTATGTTGTCCATTAGGTGTTTGACCTGGGGCTTGGAGAGTGGGTTTGAATCAGGGCTGGTCCCTGACCAAAATCTCAGGCTTGACTGGGTTTGAAGTAGAAGACATTTTGTGAGTTCCAGCTCGTGTTAGATGGATAAGTATGTTTTGACCGGCACAGTATAATCTTACAAAAATATATTCAGAAATTTGTGATCTTGATTATTATAATTAATTCATTTAATTTTTACAAAATTTCTGAGCATAGGTCTTTAAAGCCCAGGATTCACGCAAGTAACCATTGACCAATGCTAAGAGCAGTACTGCCTGCAATTTTAGCTAAAAACTTACCCATAAAAGAATTAAAACAGCACTTTATTGATTTTTAAAAATTGTTAGGAAATGAAGACAAATCATATCACACAGACATACACATAACATAAATGTAATAATGCTCAAAACTAAATTGCACTTATTATTTAAGTAATACTTTGGGTGCAATTTGAGAATTATAATTGCAGTTTGTAATGTTATAATTGACTATTTATTAGTCTGCATTCAGAATAGGTTATACTAACCTGTTTAAAGAGGTTTATTTAAACTTCTTTTTATCAATAATTTCAATTTCTGTGGTCAACTTGCAATCTTTAGTGTCTATTTAGTACATTGGATGATTAATAAAGGTGGGATTCCACCTTTGTTAAAAGGTTGCCTTGACAACAGTTTGAAATTGTCGATTGTTACTGATATTGGGATTGTCTAAGTATTGATATAACATAAAATATTTAAATACAAACATTCCCAGTGGTTAATATGTAATAACAAGATTACTACTCGTACACTGGTTTATTAAATAAATGAAATATTAATTTTGATTTATTACATACTATTAATTACTGGGAATGTTTATATTTACATATTTCATGAGGAAAAAATTGTTATTCCTTTAAACCTGCTGTTGTTAAAATTATTTGCCTAGAAAATAATAATAGAAAATGAAAAGTAAAAGAAGCATGGACTTAACTAACTCTACAAACTCCTTAAATATATAAGCCAATAGCATTCCTCTTAGCAAGCATTGATCATTTAATACAGGCATGTCAAACTCATTCAAACAATGGGCCACTTTATGCTACTGGTAAGATTCTCGCGGGCCACATCACACAAATTTTCTTAAAATTGTATTTTGAAAGTGAAAATGCAGGAATATAGATAGGGTAATTAAAGCATATTATGTAGTTTAGTGAATTCACTTCAATAATATACAATTGATATAGTATTGCTTTTATTTAAACATTTATTTTATCTGATTACATATTTATAAAACTACAATTTATTGTTTTTACTGGAAACTTGCCAGCGTTTTCCTCTTACTAGTTTTTCAATATCTGGATTCAAAGACTGAGAACAAGCAATTTTCATTATGGCAGATAGATGTTTATCAGTTAATCTTGATCTGTAAGCTTTTTATTTAATTTCATGCATGAAAATAATTTCTCACATAAGTATGTACTTCCAAAAAAGCTTAAAATTTGTGCACAAATTTTTTAATTTCCGGTATCTTTCACCTAAATAGGAATAAATTTTCGGAGTTCCTACTTCTCGATATTTGGTTTTTAAAATCGAATCATTCTGGAAATCAATTAATTCCAGTTGTATCGAAGTCGGAGCTTTTTCGACTTCAAAGGCAAATGGTCCCGTGAAAAGAGAAAAAATTTCTTCGAACTCCTTGAAATCATCAAAACGTTTATCGAATTCGTCTTTTATTTTTTCAATTTTTGCAGAGTGATGTGAAAACGAGCAACTTTGATTTTGTGCTTTTAACTGCTCCATGTAGGAAAATACTCAAACGTTCTTTTGCAAATGATTTTTAAACAAATTCAGTTTTTGTACAAAGCTTGCAACTGCATCATACATATTCGTTATCAATTGATCTTTGCCTTGCAATGTAATATTAAGATTATTCAGATGGCCTGTAATATCTATTAAAAATGCTAGGTCTTGTACCCACAATGGATCTTTTATAATTGATATATTTTCGTTGTTTTCTCTTTCATTTCAAAAATAATATTATTTCCTCCAAATCAGATAGAAGCTCTTTAAGACATTGTGGCAGGACAACCAACGAACTTCTGTGTAATAAGGAAGATCTTCGAATTCGGATTCTAAATCTTTAAGGAACGAAG
Source organism: Epiperipatus broadwayi (assembly GCA_028023455.1). Taxonomy (NCBI): domain Eukaryota; kingdom Metazoa; phylum Onychophora; class Udeonychophora; order Euonychophora; family Peripatidae; genus Epiperipatus; species Epiperipatus broadwayi. Next base: position 2,588,971 of record JAQFVV010000126.1, on the reverse strand, counting down.
TAAATTGGCGATGGTTAAGTGCTCTTGATCGAATAAAGTTGACTATCTTTGTAACTGTTTTAAGTACTTGATCCATTTTTAATAATTTTAAACAGAGAACTTGTTGGTGAATGAGGCAATGAAAAGCTTTGATTTTCGGTTTATCTGGATATTCGCCTTGTAATTTCCTTGCTAGTCGTGACCAAAACCTTTAGTTTCACCTGTCATCGATTTAGCACCATCAGTTGTAACAGAAACAAGCTTGTCAACAGGCAAGTTAAGTTTTTCTAAAATGCTCCATACGGCATCAAAAATATCTTCACCAGTTGTTGTTCCGTGAAGAGGGATGAATTCCAACAATTCTTCGGTGATCCTCATGTTATTATCGCAACCACGAAAAAAAACAGCAACTTGTGCAACATCTCTTATATCCGTACTTTCATCAATAGCAATTGAAAAGAACTGGATTTTGGTAGATATTTTCTGTAATTGCGAAGAGCGTCGTGTAGGCCATTTCAGTAATTCTATCTGCCACCGTATTTCTTGATAATGAGATGTCTCGAAACGCTTGTACTTTTTCTGGACAGACAAATTCGGCAGCTTTTATTATACATTCCTTGATTAAAGAACCATCGGTGAATGCTTTTGAATGTTTTGCTAATAAATAGCTTATTTCATAACTAGCTCTTGTTACTGATTCATTACTTTTTATAAATTTTGTAAGCACTCCTTGCTGGCTACTTAATGAATTCTTCATTGTTTTTAATTTTTCTTCTCTTATTTTAGCTTCAAAACACAAATTTTTTTTCGTGATTAGTGCTATAATGTCGCTTAATATTGTATTCTTTAGCAACACTAATAGTTTCTTTGCAAATTAAGCACGTAATCTTATTGTTCACTTCCACACAAAATAATTCAGTTCCCACCTTTCTTGAAATTTTCTTCCCTCGTCATCAATCTTTCGTTTTTTATTTAGCGTTGGAAGTGGCATTTTCTGTAATAAAAATAGAGCTTTAGATTTAAATTTTTAAAATTTAAAAAATTGCAACTACGTTTATGCAAAATACGTCGTAAAAATTTAACGCTACTCTAGTATTTAAATGTAAAGAGAGCGCGCTATCATTCTGCTCCTGGAATTATGCTCGATAAATGGAGGTAGCTATAAAAGGTAGATTACGTTTTCTCTCTCTCTCAGTCCTGACTTCCCAGCACGGAGCAATTAAGATAGAGATGTGAAAAGAAGAAAGTGTCATAAGGCCGTAGGTTAGAAATGGTCAAACCACTAAAGTTTCCAAGGCGAACATAACTGGTAAAATTGTAGAACTTTAGTGTTTTCCAAACTGAAATGTAATCGTTATAACTTATATGTAAAATATTATTGTTTCTCATGTTTGATTATAATTAAAATATTATATAACAAAATGCATGCTCGTTATTTCTTATGTGTCTGACTAGTTTAGAAAGATATAAACTCTTGGATATAGAGTTTACTATATTTTTTGAATGAGTTATAAAAGGAAACAACGAAATTTTTAACACAAATCGGATAAAGAAACACAACTGCCTTTTGTTACAATTCAAAGAAAAAACAATATCTGCAGATAGGATTGCTACGTTGGTGGCGGAATAGCTGACTAATGTATTTATGTTCTCGGAAGCACAGCAGCACATTATTAACGTTGCCAGCTTTGGTATTCACATATCTCAAATGCTTCATCATCATAAAGGCATAAGCTATGCGTGTAACCGAGAATTATAAATTAGCTATGTATGTAGACAACAATTACTGTATATATTGTAGTTCATGTAATTAAATATAAGAGCTTTTTAAAAAAAATTAATTTATTGTTTGCAACATATCGTTCTGTTTTCATTTTATTACATAGCATCTTAGACGAGGGCCATGAAAAATCCTTTCGAGGGCCGCATGCGGCCCTGGGGCCGCCAGTTTGACATGCCTGATTTAATATAATGAAATAGCCAACAGCTAGCTCAATTTACATATGGAAAATAAGCAAATATATGATAATCAGTGACTAGTTTAATGTAAGTTTACACACATGCAAAAATGCTAATGTATTTGCTGGTTTAGCAAAGTAATAAATATTGTTTTACACCAAAATCATTACCATAATAGTTGATAATTATCTACATACTCTTGTAGAATTTATTTTATTACTACATATTATCTACAGTTCATTATTTGAATCGGTATTGATAAAATGTAAATTGAAAATTCTCAAATATTAATTAAAATAATATAATGCAATTACTAATATCTTTAAAAGTAATATGATTGATTTAAAAATATTCATGCTTTCTTTCCAAAGTACTTCAGATTAACCTCTATAAAGGAATTGAGGTAAGGAGAGAAGATGGACTGTTCTTTTCTCTAAAAAAAGTTTCATCTTGTGCTTTGGATTGTATTTTATTCATTTAATAAACCAATGTTAGACTATTAATCCTGATTTATAAAATATGTATAATAAATCATAGTGACATGAAGAATTATTAATGACGATCAAGTAATATTGGGCATAGTATAATTATTCCATCTGTCTGAACTTAATAAATATATATAACAAAGCTGTAGTTATCCTTAGTAAATATTTTCATGCCAATCATTAAATATAGCTAGTAAGCTTAAAGGCAAGCTTGCCATTCTCCATAATAAATAAGTATTCTATTTTATAAATAAAAATGTAAACTAATTTATCAAGCATATAATCAAGTAATTTAACTGTTTTATTCAATAAATTTTTTAGCATATTTTATAATGTATGTTTTTTTTTCAAGTCACCTTTAATATCCAAAATAGACATTATCAAATTAAACATTTTTATTGCAATTCATTTCATATTCCACAAAATAGATTTGTTTTTTGCTCATATTTTCAGAGTCCCTTACTTTCCTACGTAACAGATTACACAGATTATACTTCTGTATCCTCTTATTTAAAGATTGTGGCCTTCCTTGTAAGACCACATTCACATATTGCCCTGCATGATTGAATGCATTAGTTTAGTATCAACCTTGGAAACTATGGTCCTCAGATCAATTCCAGATCTGCATTTCCAACATTCAAAGTTCTTATGAAGTCCCGAACAATAAAGTTGATTATTTTTGCCATATATGATTTATCACAGGTGTCAGCCTTTGGAGGACTTAAGTCTAGGATAAATTCCAATGTTGACATTTTCAATGCTCAAACTCTTATGAACCCTGAGAGCAACAAAGCTTTTCAGTTATTTATTTATCCACTTGATCAATAAAACTGCATTCATAATTTCTGTATGCAATTTTCTTTCTATTGATAATTAATATTAATAATGAAAATGATAAAAAATAATTTTAGACTTATTTATATAAGGTAATGATACTAAGTTTTTCTCCCCTCCAGCTGACTTTAAAATGATTTAATTTGTTAAAAAGATTCTGTGTTGGCTGCAGGCATGGATACATACAAAAGTGATACTTATGACTGTAATTAATAATTTATATACCTGGCATCTATTATTAATTACAAAAGCTTGCAGTAAACGACATAGAGATGGCAAAAAAAGTCCATTGGTAAAATATTTGTAAAGGATTAACTTATTTTTTTATCATCAGCAATAATCATCTGCAAGCGAGTATGATCATTCCAAATTCAATAATTATGATAAAGATAATAAGATTTAATAGTGATAATATCCTAGAGGCGAATTTTATGATGACTACGTAAGTCAATCTGTGAAATATAAATACATTCATATATAGAACACACTAATCCTTTTTTTTTTTTATTCATTTGATGTCTTGTGGTGCTGTTTTTTTTTTAAACTTCTACAATACATTTTTATTTGTGAAATATTTCAACTGTCTAATTGTAGCTCTCCAATGTAATTTATCCTCTGCCATATCTTGCCAATGAAAACAATCAAAAAAATGACTTTATGAACTTAAACAAGGTTTGCCTCTCCCATGAAAAGCATGTTCAAGCTAAATCATAAAAAGACTTTTAAATGATCTTGCATTATTTTTTCATCACGCTTGTCCAATCCAATGAAGATATGAATTTACAATAATTGATTCTATTGTATTATATGCAGCAAGTTGAAGTACATGTTGATTGGGTATTTTTAAAACTTAACATATCTTAATTGTCTTTCTGATGCCTTTATTTTGTTGTCTCATTCATTATAACATATTAAATAATTTCTATATAAACAGGCAAAACTCACTATACGTGTTTAAAATTGATGAGGTGAATCCATGCAATTAATTTACGTATTAATATTGTATCTTAAATTGAAACAACATACCAAGTTTAAGTAGAATATTCAACATTTTTTGAAAAATAATTTTTTTTCATGAAATACGTTATACTGTATCACATAAAATGGGTTGAAACATATTATCAAATTGATAATATTTTGATCAGTGACGTGAAAAAAAATTGATAAAGAAATTATTTAGTAATTATTTTTCACAAGTTAAGATACTATAATCCTTGTTTGCATCCTGTTATTTTTTTAAAAAATCTACTTTTTTAAAAATTCCTAATGGATCAAAGGTTATTTATAAGTCAATTGATCACTTTTCGTTTGGTTGGCAGTTTTCAAGCGGGTTGTGGAATTATGTTAATAGCCATTGCAATTGCAGAAGAAATATTTTTTGATCAATATTTTTTCCTTTTGCGGGGTGATTTTATTTGTGGAATATTGATTTTGATGACTGGCATAAACGGAATCCATCTTCCAAGATCGCGACCTCTAGCGTTCACCATTGGGGCATTTATGTGGTTAAATGTAGTTTGCATAATTTATTGTTCGCAAATAATTGCAGTTATAAGTCGTTCTCTGTTTTTACAAAGCTTGGCTCTGGATCCAATTCCTCACATTAAACTTTTGAAAGCAAGTGTATTAATTGGGCTTATAGTTTTAATAATCATTTCAGCGGGTGCTTGTTTTCTAACATATCGAATTAAATCATTATTACAAAATTTTGAGGTAGAACAACGTATAGTCATATCCGAGCCCTATCAAAACGTTATTTCTTCAGATGTCACACTACAAAATTTAATAAATATTGTTCCAGTGACTAATTAAAACCCATTGACTTTATCGCTATTAAAAAAAGATAATTAAACATTATATTTGTCGATTGAAATATATATAAGTCTGTTTACGATACAATGCCAATTAACAATTTCAAAATAATTTGTAGAATTTTTTTTATCTGAAATGGCTAACGGAGGACAATTAAATAAATAATTTGTAATGTAGGCAGATCTTTTTCAGTTATCTTCTTTTACTCATTTTGAAAATATATAATTTTTTTTTTTTTGGACAGTAAAAAGCTTTACTACGGAACGTTTCCAGTTATAAGGAGGAGAATGTTAACAAAAAAAAGTTTAGCAGACTCAATCTTTTAATAACTATTTTATTAGGAATCCTAAGTTAACATATATCATCTTTTAGTAATTATTTTATTAGGAAAAGTTAATATATATCATCTTTTAGTAATTATTTTATTAGTTCTAAAGCCCTCCTGCCTTCCAAAAAATTGACGATTATAATAGATTTTTGATATTGTGTATTTAAAATACTGATTTAATATTGTGCATATTATAGTTTAAAGATATATAATTGATAGTAATAAACCAATTAGTATATGGAACAGCTATGCTGATGTCTGTTCAAACTGTGTAAATGGTACTTTTTATTACTAAAGATATCAGATTTGATTTCAGAATATAATTAGCATATATGTATTGTGAGAATGATTTTTTTATTGCACTAATTATGTAGCGCTTAATTTTACTATATATCCATTGTGCTATTTGACTAAAATTGCATTTATGGATGTTCCATTAATTTCTGGAAAAATATGGTAGGATCATAATATCAATAGATAAATTATTCAACTTTCTGAATATTGGATTTACTGTTGTGACAGCATACCTTCAATGAAATTAGTATGTGAAAGGAATAAATAGTAATAAGAGTCCTAAAAATATTTTTAGGGAACTTGAGCTTGATTTTATGGGAGGAATGTTTATATTATAAAGATTGCAAAGAAATGTAATATTGATGGCTGAGATTAGAATGCAGTGGAAATGTATTACTAGGCAAAGTGTTGAAGTTTTTCAAAAAGCAAACTGTACTGTAGAAATTAAAAGACAGCTTTGAATATTGTTCTACAAAAGCACTAGAAGATTAGCATATTATATTAGCAAATATGATTCATCAGATTAGTTTGTAAAATCATTGCAAAACTAATTTTTAACATTTTATTTAAAGTCTTTCTACTTATCTTTGTTGTTTTTTTTCCTTTCTCTGCTATTAGAATGTACATACTTATTTATGAGTAACTGTTATTGATTAATGTTTTCTGAATGGTTCTTGTTTTTCAAAAAGAATGAATATTGTTTTGTCACACAGATGGAAATAGGTTTTTTTTTTGTTTCATCACACAGACAGAAATATGTTTACAAACTGAAATTGAAATGATATATGAGAAAAAATTTAATGGTATAATAGCATAGTAAATTGTAAATTTCAGATATCCTTCAGGTTGGAAATATGGGTATTAACGATATAGATGTCCATAAAGGTTTATGGATTTCTGTTTTAATATTTGTGTGAAATGTAGATTACAGAATAGAAATTGAAGTAATCTTGGGATTGTTTGTATTAAATGGTTTCTTTAATATATATAAAATCCATCTTATACAACTGATATACATGACCGCATACATGTGATAAAGATAAATGATTTCCAATAAACATATTTCCTACTGAACCAGCATTCATCAGATGGTCCATATCACTATTTGCCACACATATATAAATCAGTGTTCAGTTTATATTAAGATAGAAAAATCTTCAAACTTTAATGGACAAGCTTCAATTCTCTCCACCTCTTTAGTCATTCATATTATTGAAAATCCAAGTATTGGATAGCTGTAGGGAGCTTGAAAGTCTGAGTTCAAGTCTCTTATAATTACATTAAGTTAGTATGGGCAATAAACATGTATTTAAATATATATATAAACTTTTGATTTAGGAATTGTATGTACAAAATATATAAGCGATAGTAATTATTTGAAATGTAGGCTTTGCATTACAAATATAAACATTCTTTTTTCATTGACATTGAAGAGCATTGTTTTAACTAAGCAGCCAAAATAATATTGTACCATTTGAATTTACATAGTTTTGCAAACTAATAGAATCCCAGAACTCTGCAGCTAATTTCCAGATCAATATTTAGTTAAATACGGAGTAAGAAAAATATCTCTGCTTCAACCTGTCATTTGGATGTTTGAACATGATATAGCTGCTTAAGCAAGTTATTTGTATTTATTCAGTAGTAAAAGTAATTTTTTTAAAAAAAATGTTTAATTAGTTATTAACTAATTATCATCAATATTTCCTATGAAAAGTAATTCAGAAAATTAAGGCAATTTATTTTTTATTATATCCAAAAAAGAAGCTTATCTGGCATTAACATTTAATTTTTAAAGTAATTGCCTTGGAATTACATTAATATTTTACATTAATTCATAGGATTTTCCAAAAATAGTGAGAAGAGAGCAGCAATTCTGCAGAAAAGTGATAGGCAGTTGAAATGGTCAATAATTAATTTAAATAAAAAGCATTATTCAAAGTGAGAAAGAGGTAGTGAGATTTTAATGAGTTTGATGTTACTAGAATCACTTCTATGGTTTTCATATCATAATGGTGCAAAAGTTTTAACTACGTGACACTTTTTTTATATAAATAAATAGGCTGATATAAAAATTGTCTAGAGAAAAATCTGTTAAATTTGAGGTCCATTAGTATCGTCCTACAAAGTCAAGCCTTATGGTGTAGCAAAAGGAGAGTTTTCAATAACAATTTTTTTTTGTTATGGATTTCATCATTATAACATATCTACAAATTCTTATACTCTTGAGATTAAAGAAATTGCAGTTAATCATCACTGGCAGCATTGTGTCACCTCTTAATAAAATATATTCCATCAATTCAATTATACAGCTGCATCATAAATTTACAACCAAATTTCACTTATTGTTGACAGTGCTATTTCAAAGGAAAGCTTTTTATTTTTTTGGATTCATGCCACAGTGCAATCCTCTGGTGGATTCTTCTATAATTACAGTTGAAATTAAAGAGGAAGTTACTGTAAACCCTAGTGAGCTATATATATTAACTAACACAAATCCATTAAACAAAAAATGGGCAGAGTGTATCTATCTGCACTTTTTTATTTATTGATGGATTTGTATTAGTTTATATGCAGATTGCTAGGTATTTATAGTAATTACCACTTTAATTTCATCTGTATTTGAATTATTTTTATTAATATTTATAATTATAGTAACTATAACACTTTTAATCCAGGTAAATTTTCTATCAATGCAGGTGGAGAGCTTTGATATTTTTGCATGTTACCATGCAAACCTTTAAGTGTTTAGATTCAAAAATTGTTAAACTCTTTTTACAGAATCTTGCTACTGATTAACAACTTTCATTTGTGATTATGGTTTCATTAATAAATTGGCATTACTTTTTGCTTATTCTGTTATATATATTTTTGAGAATTAGTCACTGGATTATGAAATTTAATAAACTTGTGATGATTTATCGTAGACCCCTTAGGTTATATTTGCAGATTTTTAATCCAAAAAAAAAACTTTCTTGTTCAGTCAGTGAAATTTGAATTTGCAATTCAAAAGTTGATATATAGATATTACAAATAAGATCATATTTGCAATATGAATTGATTACTTGTTTTATGGCTTAAAAAATTTTAATAGAATTCTTTCTAAATTCAAATCCAACTTTTTCCTGTAATTATATTGAATGTAATTTTTCATAAAATTTATTGGGTTAAGGAGCAATATTTGTTCTTCTTGTTTAAAGTTATCCATGACAAGTGTTAGCTTCAATCAAGTTACATTTATTGCATTTTCCTGAAACTATAATCATTTTTTTTAGATTTCCATTTTTAAAAAATCATTTTTCCAATCATTCTAGGAAAAAATGTCAATCAATTATTTTCTGCCATAATCTTTTTCCCAATATATACATTTTATCCTACACACGCATAGATTACATCAAATTTAAATCTTTTTAGGTTCTTTGTGGTTAAACTTTCATTCAAAATGGTAATTCACTTTTTTTACTATTACCATAAATATATTCAGTTTCCATATTGTCTTGATACTATATTAATGTTTACTTCCCATAACATCTTGTTTTTAAATTTTCTACTCTTTTATCCAATTCCCATCAAAGGTCTAATATTTGATTAGTATGTTCAAACCATTTTTATATATATATTTACATTGAAATGTATTCATCAACTAATTCTTGTATATATTTTAATAACTGTCATAATCAAATCTGATACTTCTTTCAGTTAATTCATTTAAAAATTATTTTAGCAATTCTCTTCCTATTCATAAATTGTAGTCTTCATTCAACATATTTAATTTGCTTTTGGCATTTCCTATGTGAGATAATGGCTATTTCATTTCAATTGATATAACTTCTTTGTTATCAATATAGTACAAGTTCATTTTTTCCTCATGTCTTTCTGAATATTATCCAAAACTAATAATTCATCCAAATATCCTGTACTGTGCCCTTTCCATAAGAGAGGTTAAATACAGCTATTCTTTTGTATATTTATTATTTATTCTATTATAATCAAATAGTGCCAATTTCTAGCATTTTTAAAATTTATTTCTAATTTTAATCTCCAAATAAATATATTGCTTCATTTCTTGTACACAGCATTTTACTATTTTCCATTCATTATTCTTATTTTTTTATTTATTTACTAATATCTTTAATTTTTTTTTTTTGCTAAATTAAATACCATTTTTACACGTATTTTAAATGATAAATTCATTTTTTATATTTTATTAACAAGATGAAGCTATTTTCTACAAAAAATATTGCGAGTAAGCTATATTTTTCATCATCCAGAGACAAAATAGTTCATATTTTATATTTAACCACAATAATATATTTTCTAATTTCCTTAAACATAATATACTTGAAGTTTATCACTCACTTATTATTCTGCCTGACTCATAATCCACAAATTGATATATGTATTGAGATATTTTGTTATCATCACTGTTGTAATAGCTGAATAAAAGTCATTCTTTAAACATTATTAAATATTAAAAATCAATGACATTATAATATATAAAAGACATTATTTAAAAATTCATGTATTTGTAAAGTTGTCTGTGTATTGTGTTGATACATTATTAAATTTGTAAAAAGATCATTTTATTTTTTTAAAATAAAAATCATATATAGTATTCAAATATATAGTTTATTTAAAAACAAGCAATTAATTTTAGAAGTTAGAAAATAATTATTTCAGTTCCAGCTAGTCTATAAATAAACAATCATAATAGTGGACTAGAAAAAACAAATCAATATCTTATACATGAGGAATTGTTCCCTTGAAGAATTTGATTTCAAAAAATAATTTCAATAAATATAGACGAAATACCAGTCTGCTGGATTGGAATATGAAATTTTAAGTAAAGAAAACCAAATCATCAGAAAATGATGCTAAAATAACTGAAATAGTCAAAGCTGATAATATTAAACAATTCAAAACAAAGCAAAACTCTCCATACAGTAGTGCCATCTTGTGCTAACAAGAGCAATCAATGGATGCCAGAAGGCTTGTGCATAAAATCCCTATCTAGTGCCTACTCATCCAATAATATTATCAAATCATTAGTCTTCAGGAGATCAATGTGGTGTTTAAATATTAAAAGTGACAAACTTTGATTTAGGAATTTTTAATTCTTTAGTACATCACCCTACCACTGAGCTAAAGCAGGTAGGATATTAGAACTGATGGGTAACATAATGGAAATATTGTTTTCTTTGCAAGATGCTTAAAAGAATAATTTTTCCTATAAATACAATATACTCATACTAGTATTGAAAGTGATTATATGTTGGGATATTTCCATCATCTACCATTAAATTATCCAACATATAGTCACTTCTAAGATGCCATCATCACAAACCTTCATGCGAACATCATATTGGTATTATATCAAAAGGTCATGGAGAAACTTTAAAGTTTTTGTAAAGTTTGTGCTTTGTGTTTATTTATTTTTATTAAATTTTATGTAAAAATTTACAAAAAGTTGAATTTGACTCAACTAAAACAGCAAGGAAAATCTAGAACAAATTTAGTACCAATCAGTAAAGAAAATATCGACATTTAATGAATAAACTTCTATTGTGCATTAGTATTTACAGATTATAAAGAATTTTTGGTTTCGTACACTTATAACCCTGGAATAAGTGCTTAAAAATATTATACGATAGAAAATATTTACATTGAAGTTATTAATAAAATATATAAAAAATGCTACTTAAAAAAAAATCATATGAAATTACCGCAAAACTTAAAAGTATATACTAAGAAAATTAATTTTTTCAAAATTGTTTTGATCCTACTATATAACCATCTGCTATAAGTGAGAATAATCAATGGATATCAAATTCTACATAGTCATAAAATACCCATCTTTATACCAGTTATGTCTTTTGATTTCAAGAGTGAAGTTTAGGATTCAAAGCCGTAATTATTCCACTCATGCAACTAACAATTATTAGCTACACAGTGATCTAGAGAAATTTTATAGAATTATATAAATCAGGTGTACACTGATTATTCAACTAACAGCAGCGACATTTAGGGTAGATTTAAGATAATTGCTTTCGGAAGCACATGAGTAAAACAGATGAGAAGGTCATGCAATAATGTTGTCATTTTTTCTAAAATTGTTTTCAGAAACATTAGAAGTGTTTAATGTTTTAGATAGAAATATATTAGGATTCAAGATAAATGTTAATCCATTAAACATCACATAATCACCATTACTTATGCTAGCATGTAACTGTTATTAAACAGGCAAAACTCTCCATACAGTAGTGCCACCCTGTGCCAACCAGATTAATCAATGGATGCCAGAAGGTTTGTGTTTTCAATTTCATTCTCAGTTTTGTAGTTAAGTAGAGATAAAAGGTGGCTGCAGGAGGGCATTAGACCCTAAGATCTAGGTGCAGTGCTCTCAGATCCAAGGCTCCTCACTGATGAAGGCCACAAGCCAGAAACTAGTCTGGGAATATTGGATGAGTAGGCACTATATGGGAATTTTATGCACAAGCCTTCTGGCATTCATTGATTACTCTGGTTGGAACAGGGTGGCACTACTGTATGGAGAGCTTTGCCTATTTAATAAATGTTAATCTATACAAATCAGAATAGGTTTGTATCTACTTTTTTTGCAACAACAATGTTGTCATCAGGAATGTACTATTAAATAAAAGTAACATTTAACAAATTTATATTTTCTGAAATCATTATAGTTAATGAGGGAAAAAATCTCAAAAAGTGAATAATTATGTTTAATTGGATTAAATGGTATAAAACAAATAAAATTGAACAAATAAATAAAAAAAATTTATGCACAAAAAGTTGTTTCTAATCAGTATGACTTGCCTGTTTTAACATTTGGTTATAAAACATGAATTCGGATTTAAAATAAAAGAAAGATTACAGTAACACAGAAGAATATAGAGAAAAATTATTGTGAATAATTATAAAAGATATAAAAAACAGGTTCGGAGCCTAATTAGTATTATTGATGTAATTGTAAAAAAAATAAAGACATTAAACAGACACTAGATAGACACATAACAAGAATAAATGACAATGGAGGGATTAAACAATTCTTGACTGAATACTAAAGGATAGGAATGTGAGAGACACATTTGTAAGTGAAAGCATAATTTAAGAAGGTTTTTAAATCATTATATTCATTATGGAAAAGGGAAAGCCTGTGAAATTAATTATATAAGTTTGTGTACAGTTGCAAATTTTGCATGCCTCATAAAGGTTCCTAAAAACAAATACTAAAATTGGAAATTCCACCAAAAAATAAGGTGATTCAGCCATACTCTTGAAAGTCTATATTTATTAAATTTAATTGTATTTCCAACTTCTTTTCTGAATTGCATTTCATTAAAATGACAAATCATCATTCTTTTAAAATATCGAGGCATTAATCATATTATCTCATTTATATAAAGAATGTTTTTATAGCCTCCACACTTCTTCCTTTTTTTCAAATTCATATAATAAAAGACAAATGACCCCCAAGATGCATTTCGTGCTGAACCAGCACTTATCAGTTGGTCTAGGTCACTATCTCTCATATATATCTCTATTATATGCAAAGTGTTTTTCTAGACTTGTTACATTTTCAAACTCCCTCCACTCACAACTTTGTCGCCATCCATTTCAGATAAATACACTAATGATCATTACTAGTCATTTTCAAAACTAGAGATTATCTCTAGCACAGATATAAACTTTAAACCTCAGTTAAAGATTAATATATCTGATTTTTTAAAATTTACACACACGGAGAAGAATGTTGTGTAAATATGAATAATATATATGGAAAACTGGTATCAGATTACTACATCAATGAGAAAAACTAATGATAATGAAGTTCTCATTTTGACCCATTGCCTTTAGAACAAATATGAAAATCTGATTAATGCCTTCTTAATAACTTAAAATGAAATTTGTAAATAAATAAGTAAAAAAAAAAAAATGGCAATGTTAGTCATTCCGAAATTCATTTATTTGAATACCAGAAGTAATACGTTGACCTTTGAATTGAAAACCTTAAGTTCTCAAATTTTTCACTTACTATTGCATTAAATTGCTCTAGGCTTTTTACATACTGTATATATTAATAAGGTTAACTGTTACTAGAGTATATATAATAAATTCATTGTTCCCCAATATAATAAACACTATTGAATTATCTTTGAATGTGCCTCTAGTAGATTGTACTATAAAGATCTGTCAGACTAATGATAAAAATTAATTGGTAATTATTTTCTCTCCAGTTACTGTATTCAATTTGTTACCATTTTAAATATTTGTCAGTATTTTAAAAATAATCATCTTATTGTATGTTGGTGTTGGAAATAAATGTATCAAGTTATGTGTTATTATTTTGAATGACATATAGTAGAGTTTTTAGATATTAATATAACTGACAAAAAAACTTCCAGAGTCACATATTGAAATATTATAAGATAGTTGTGTGCATGTGTTTAAAACATAATTCAAAATTCATAAATACTGTAATGTGTGAGTAGTTAATTTAAAATTATATTTTAACTTGGTGAAATTTAATATTTATTGGTTACAACGGGAATGGCAAAGTTTTCATGGCCAGTTACAGTATTATGTAAATTATGCAATATATGTCATTTAAAATAATGACACTTATAATTTGATAAATGTTAAATTATTTAGATATAAAAACAATATCTAGGGATATATGAAATGCAATGTCACGACCATCTGAAGTTATTGGTTCAATCAAAACACGTTGTCAGAGGGGCACAGTTATATTATGTAATATCTTCAGAATAGATTGATCTTTAGTGAACAATTGCATAGATTTAATGCAACATTATAAATTAAAATACAATAATGTGTTTATCCTTAAATTAATTAATCTTTTCCACAACTATATTAATATTAACTTTGTTATTTTTTTTTTTAAATAAATAATACATCTTTTCCCCCCTAAGTTATAAATATATTAATCATATTTAAATTTTATATTTAACTACGATAATATTTGTCTGAATCCTAGATTGTTGAAAATGTTACAATTTGTAATATAGCTTAATAAATGGTTTTTTTATGGAAACTTGTATTCAGATTTGAAATTTTAAAGCGCTATTAATTCTTTTTGATTTTTATTAACTTTTATTTTTAAAAACTAATTTTATCGCATGATTATTGATTTTAATCGCATGATTAGTGATTTTAATGAAAGGTATTATGACATTTTCTCACTAACGGACAGTAAAACTATTAACGATCTTAGAACTAAAAAAACTTTTTCGTCAAAGACTGAAACATTTTTTAAATCAGGCAATTCTTTCCTCTAGATTTTTCCTAAAAATTATAACGTTTTTATTTACCTTGTTAGTCATAATCTTTTTTGCGATAAAATAATTAAAACCTACTCATAAGATTTTAAAACAGGAAATTTTCAAATATATTTGAGTTTAGTTAATAAATTTCCTGATAAAATTATGTTTTGTACTTTGGATCACGGATCTGAGCGCCATGTTATAACACTAACAATAAATAAATAAACCGTAACGAAAGACTTGCTTTTGCTATTATACAACTTTTAAATATAAATCAAAATAATTTTTAGAATGCACACACGCACCATGGCTCTGTTCTAGCAATTCTGAAATTCTTTTTATCTGTATAAAACATTCACCGGAAGACTATATACATAACCAAAAGAGAGTAAAACAACTTGTGGTGTTTTATAGATAGCAACTGCAAATCATTTGATTACCATGAATAAAATACATACACACATATTTTACAAGAGTGAACACCTAGGTGTTTAATTAGACGAATGAAAGTTGACCATTAAATGTATATGTAGCGCGCACGAGAGAGAATGTTTTGTGATATGTTGGACTATTTCCATCTCTATTCTTAAATATTGAATGTTAAAACTAGTGCCTACCCATCCAATATCCCCAGACTAGTTTCTGGCTTGTGGCCTTCGTTAGTGAGGAGCCTTGGATCTGAGAGCACTGCACCTAGATCTTAGGATCTAATGCAACCCTCCAGCAGCCACCTTTTATCTTTACTTAACTACAAAACTATGAGTCTTAAATTGAAAACATTTTAATATTTTTAATCCCAGATCATTCGCTTATATAGTCATACAGGTCTGAACTCAGTTCAGTACCTATACATTTTGGTGACTTTGGCTCTTTAATAAGCATAGCCACCACTAACCTATTAGGCAGGATTGGTTTTAAGCCAATAAACAGCACATGATCACCATTTCTTATGCTTGCTTATAGCTGTTATTAAAACAGGCAAAACTCTCTATACATATTGCGACTCAGCGCAAACCAGAGTAATCAATGGATGCCAGAAGGTTTGTGCATAAAATTCTCATCTAGTGCCTACTCATCCATTATCCCCAGACTAGTTTCTGGCTTGTGGCTTTTATCAGTGAGGAGCCTTGGATCTGAGAGCACTGCACCTAGATCATAGAATTTAATGCAACCCTCCAGCAGCCACCTTTTATCTCTACTTGACTACAAAACTATGAGTTTTAAATTGAAAAACACTAATATTTTCAATCCAAGCTCATTAGCTTATATAGTCATATAGGTCTGAACTCAGTTCAATACCTATACATTTTGGTGACTTTGGTTCTTTAATAACCATAGCCACCATTATCCTATCCTATTAGGCAGGATTGAGTGGTGGCTATGGTTATTAAAGAACTAAAGTCACCAAAAATGTATAGGTATTGAACTGAGTTCAGACCTATATGATTATATAAGCTAATGATTGGATTGAAAATATTAAAGTGTTTTCAGTTTAAGACTCATAAATTTTGTAGTTAAGTATAGATAAAAGGTGCCTGCTGGAGGGTTGCATTATATCCTAAGATCTAGGTGCAGTGCTCTCAGATCCAAGACTCCTCACTGATAAAGGCCACAAGCCAGAAACTAGTCTGGGGATATTGGATGAGAAGGCACTAGATGGGGATTTTATGCGCAAGCCTTTTGGCATCCATTGATTACTCTGGCTTGCACTCAGTGACAATACGTATAGAGAGTTTTGCTGTTTTAATAACAATTATGAGCAAGCATAAAAAATGGTGATCATGTGATGTTTATTGGCTTAAAACCAATCCTGCCTAATAGGATAATGGTGGCTATGGTTATTAAAAACCAAATGAGCTTGGATTGAAAATATTAAAGTGTTTTCAATTTAAGACTCATAAATTTTGTAGTTAAGTAGAGATAAAAGGTGGCTGCTGGAGATACAGTGCTCTCAGATCCAAGGCTCCTCACTGACAAAGGCCACAAGACAGAAACTACTCTGAGGATATTGGATGAGTAGGCACTAGATGGGTATTTTATGCACAAGCCTTCTGGCATCCATTGATTACTCTGGCTTGCACTGAGTGGCAATACGTATAGAGAATTTTGCTTGTTTTAATAACAGTTCTGAGCAAGCATAAGAAATGGTAATCATGTGATGTTTATTGGCTTAAATATTGAATGCATGGAAAATTTTAAACTTTATTTAAACTTTTCAAATATAAACAACGTGTTGGTAATAGCACCCAAAACGACAATACAGGTTAATAATCACACAACGTTTCGAGTAGAGAATGTTTTGAATTTTTGCCTGGTATATAGTTGCAATGTAATGATGATTGAGACGAGGAATACATTGATAATAAAAATAATTTAAAAACAGTTCTGTATCTAAAACATGTAGAGGGATATATACATATAACCTATACATTGAGGATTTAAATCCAAATGCTTATACCAGTCGCCTACCTACCATTTTCATAAATTTGTAAAGAACTTACTCTTTCTAATACTAGGGCCAATCTATCAGATAATAAATGATCCACTTTTATCCAATCACCATACTATAACATGATAAATAAATACCAAAAATTGATACTTGAAAAATGTAGAACCATATAATAGCAGTAATCTTTGTGAAGTACTAATTAAATCAGTTTATAGTTTTAAGTCGTTTAGATTTTGCAGCTGATGTAGTTGTTTTACAAATAATGTTACAGAACTTCAGGAAATGTTGCAAGAGTTATCATATGAAAGTAAGAAAGTAGTATTAAAGGTAAATTTTAAAAAGACTAAAATAATGTTCAATGGATTTTCTCAAAAGATGAAAATAAAGATTGATTATGATGAGTTAGAAGAAGTTAATAACTACAAATATCTTGGTCATATTTTTACTACAGATGGAAACATAACGGATGAAATTAATCAAAGAATTAAACTTGGAATGCTTTTGGCAAAAATAAATACTAAAAGGAAATATGCCTATGTATTTGAAAAGGAAGGTTTTTAATAATTTTTTTTATTAGTTTCTACTTATGGATCTGAGACTTGGACCCTTAATAGAAGAGCAATACGGAGACTTCAGACTACTCAAAGAATTATGGAGATATGCATGTTAGGAGTAACAAGAAGAGATCAAAAATGCAATATATTGATAAGAGAACAAACAGGTGTTACTAACATCATTGAAATAATTAAAAGACTGGAGTTGGGCTGCACTTATTGTAGAAGAGATGATATTCAATGGACAATTGAAATCTTAATCCAGAATTCAAAAGATTGTAAAAGATCCAGAAAGAGACCACATGTGAGATAGATGGATAAAATAAAAAAGTGTGTAGGGGAGATGTGGAGAAGAAAGAATAAAGATAAGAAAATATGGATTAAACTCAAAGTGACCTTCATCCTGCAGTGTATTGATAATGGTTGAGAAAGATGATGATAGTTTTAAAAAAATTGAGATGTAAATGTTAATAATTTAAAAAAAACTCACAAAAGTACAGTATTAAATAGAATATATAATCTTAATCACAATGTTCATTTACAGACATAATTGCTCTTAATCACAACATCAATTTACAGATATAATCACTCTAATACATATTTAATAGCTCTAGTTTATTTATATGCATATTAAAATTAACAGAATATTTCCACTCCCCTCACTCTAATACACATTTTTATATGGCAGAATAGATTGGCATTGATAAAACAAATGGTTCTTACAAGTTTATTTAAATGATTCTTTGAGAAGTTAGCTATGAATTGTCTTAGTAATGGATTTAGACTTGTTTGTTCCATGAATAAGTTTACTTAATCATATACTTACAGGATGACTATATTAAAGATTACTGTTATACAAATTTCAAAATATGTTGTGTAAATTTGCAAAAAATATGCTAAAGAGATGTGAATAATTTTGAATGTAGAGCAATGAAGACTGTTCTGGTCAGTTAATACACTTAATAAAACATACAGTAAGAATTTTTTTTTTATTGCTTTACTATAATTTTCAAATCTTGTAAATTAATATTATTGTCTGGAATCACATGAACAGCATTTGCACTGAAAGACTTGTTATCTGCTTGTTTTTTATGCATCTAAGTGGCATATTATTATTGCAATATTGAAGATCATTCATGTATAATTGGTCATCTTTTTTCACTTCTTTTTGAGGTTTATTTTGCTATTGATTTTATTATTTTAATGCAGTAAGACAGTAGTTTTGAACTTATATGTGTGACATGTGATTGAATGAAAGATGAATGAAAATTATTTTCTTTTTAGGTCAAATTATTAATAATTATTTTTAATTTTGTAATTAAATAAATATTTTTTGTAATTACTTATCTGTCTATAATCTCTTAGATATTAGTAGAGGGATCAGTTGTCTTAGCTTCTGTTTTTTTGCATCAACTGCCCCAATAAGATTGTAAGTTTATGTAACCATATTTTAATGCCTTAATTTTATTCACAGTCATTAATGTTTTAAAATTTTGTATTATTTTGTATTATTTGTTTTACCTTCTTTGCTTGGCAGTGCCCTTCCCAATTTCGTGCAATTAGTAAAGCATCTGACTTGAGATTGGGAGGTCTCAGGATCAATTCTGGTATTCAAACTCCTTATGAACTCCTGAGAAATAAAACCATATATCATTTTTTATATAACAGTTAAAATGGCCAGACTTGTTCATGAGAGCTCATTAATAATGAAATTACAAGTTGCAATACTGATGTCCTTAGAGGGTTACTTTTACTATTAGATAACATGTAATGATAACTTCTAATCTGGAATATTAAACCACTAAACATCACATGATCACTATCTCTTATGCTAGCACATTACTGGTATTAAAACAGGCAAAACTCTACATACAGTAGTGCCACTCAGTGCCAACCAGAGTAATCAATGGATGCCAGAAGGCTTATGCACAAAATGTCTATCTAGTGCCTACTCATCCAATATCCCCAGACTAGTTTCTGGCTTGTGGCCTTCATCAGTGAGGAGCTTTGGATCTGAAAGCACTTCACCTAGATCTTAGGATCCAATGCAACCCTCCAGCAGCCATCTTTTATCTCTACTTAACTACAAAATGATGAGAATAAAATTGAAAACACAATATTTTCATTCTAAGCTCAATAGCTTATCAAGTCATACAGTCATAGTTTATATTCTCATAATTTTGTAGTTAAGTAGAGATAAAAGGTGGTTGCTGGAGGGTTGCATTGGATCCTAAGACCTAGGTGCAGTGCTTTCAGATCCAAAGCTACTCACTGACGAAGGCCACAAGCCAGAAACTAGTCTGGGAATATTGGATGAATAGGCACTTTTTAGGGATTTTGTGCACAAACCTTCTGGCATCCATTGATTACTCTGGTTGGCACTGAGTGGCACTACTGTTTGGAGAGTTTTGCCTGTTTTAATCTGGAATGTGAAAGTCCACATGCTTGTATTGGAAAAGAATGTAGATCACTACAGTTCAATTTATTTCTACACCATCATGGATCTTTGTTCTTCATCATGATAACTAAAACTGAGATGTTCTACTTTAACTGACCTTGTAAGTGATGAATAATAAGCCAGATTTCATCTTTCAATGATATTACCTCTCATCATTTTTTATTATGACATGGTCCAGTATCCTAATATTCATTTGCCACAGATCTGGATTAAAAGTAAAAAAAAAACAAAGCAAAGATCAGCATTTAATATCTGACCATTCATTAGATTTGACCTGACACCTAGGTTTTTTTTTCTTATTGAGATAAGATTTAAAAAACAAGTGGAAAATTGAAAAATAGATAAACTTACAGCCGGCTGTTATGCAACTGTTTTGAAGGCTAATATTATGTTTTAAAACAATAGTTTAATAAATGAAGAAGCTAGCATATGTTTTTAAATGATGAAGATAAAGAATTAATAACTTTAATAATGAAAATCAAAATATTGCAGTTCCAGACAAGTTTATTATAAGCAGTGAAGAATATATTCAAATGAAAAGTTTAATACAATCATTCCACCTTCACTAGCAAAGTCAATTTTTAAATTTTCCAATGATAAAAACAATATAAGATATATTATTCTAAAATTTCAGAAAAATACTCAGAAAATCATTAAAAATACATGCACTATTCAAATAATAAAGTTATATGTACAGAGTAAGTTATTACATATGTCATCTCACAGAAAACAACTACTGTATAATGTTCAACTTCAAAGCACTAATGAAGACATGTTTATATAAGAAAAAGGCAGTATTACTAGTACTTACAAACACTGCATGTTTTCAGTGTATTCTCCATAACAAACTACTATTATTTAACATACTGACACTTTAATTGTAATATTTAGAGAATTCTATCTCAATTTTTTTTTTTTTTTTTTACAAATTAAGAAGCCAACTGATAAAAGTCTGCCCAAGCAAATATATTGACTGCATGAACTAAAAAAACAAAGAACATGCTAGTGCAAAGAACTGTCTATTTCCAACAGACATAAATAAAATGTCATCTGGTGAAGAAAATCATTTGATATTAATATCATTACAAAACAAATACATAAAGAATTCTAAACAGCAAAACATTCTAAAAATAAATCTATGATTATTTTTTTTCAATAATATATTTGGCCAGTGTTACAATGGCACAACAGGTCTAACAAATGTGTTATCAATTAGAAAACTTGCAGCACTGTTCAAATAGGTTTACAAGTTATTAGTTACTGATTACATTTTAATATAGATGATTACAGTATAATTAAAGAAGATAAGATTAAATAGAAATATTTTCCAGTGTAGAACTATTTACATTAGCAATTAATTATACATTTATTATTATTTGTAATGATTTTTCTCTTTTTACTTATTTATGTGTTCCAAATCAAACTTTATATTTTTTTTTTTCAAAAGTAGGTTTATTAGGTTTACAAGCAAATTTATACATTGTTATACCATGTTGAAGCTTGCATACAACTGCATTTCTTGTGATAATAGCTGCTACTCCATGTAGTAATCTTTTTTAAACTTGGATAGTTTTATATGAATAGCCTGTCTATTTTTGTGGTAGTCTGTCTTTCTGAGAATTACATCACTAGAATTCAGGTGTCTGATTCGGGTGTTTGTGTTGATGAAAAAGCCTATTTCTGAGGTGATCACCCATTGTCCACCACAGGGATTATGGGAACTAGGATGAATGCTTCAATCAGTTGGGAGTTTGATGATTTGCCAAGTTTCCTTATACTGGTTTCCTGGTCCTAATTGTTCATCTCTAAGCTTGACCTTCTTGATTTTTGCAAGAATTTTGTTATTCTTGGAGAGCATTCACTCGTTGATGAGGATTCTATACATTCCAAGAACTGGACATCCAAAGAAAAGATGTGGAAAAGTTTCATCTTCTCTGTTACACAGTTGGCAGATGGGGTTTATTTTGGAATATCCTCTCTTATGAACTAAGAAGGAGTTACTTAAGTAAAAATAAATGAGTTCAAAATGGACAAACCAAATACTTCATTAATAAATAAACACCTCAAAACATGTAATTCTGCATTGGAAGATGATTGAATTTCAGAAAGTAAAAAAAAAAAAAAGATACTGGATAAGAATAAAAACAAACAAGCTAAAATTTGTCAATGGAAAAGCAATTATCATGAAGGAAGTTCATCTAGTGAATTAATTCAACAAAGGCTCTACTGTAAAATATCTTGCAGATATTGTCAAATATAACAATATCACAAAAAGTCTTTCAAAACTAATTCATATTTGCATTGGACTAGGTGATATCATATACTTGTAGACTACTTTGCACAAGAGCAACAAAATGATTTAATGTCGATTTTACCCCCCCCCCAATAATAAAACAATCCAAAAACTTAAAATTTTCTATTGTAAGGAATATATAATCATTTGATATAGATTTCCAACAAAAAACTGATAGATATTCATCGTTTATTTATTGTAAACAATATTATATTCAGTTCCTTTTGCAAACTTTTACTTTAGCTTTAAATACATTGTACAGGTTTCCACATGCATTTATATATGTAATATATGCGGTATTCGAACTCAGACTTTCACACGACCTACAACTCTCAGTGCCATTTTATATTATAGTACAAAATACGTATATTGGTAATTATTTATCTTTTCAACATGTGCGTGATCAGGTGGGTCAGCAATATAAAATGACACTGAGAGTTGTAGATCGTATAAAAATCTGAGTTCGAATCCTGTTTAGCTTTAAATATATATTTTAATGTAATATTGAATATTGTTTTCACAATATTAGGGAGATTTGTTTTCAGTACAGTTGTTACAATAAATTTAATATATCGTCTAAACAGTTTTTCTTTTCAAAAATAGTTCATAATTTTCCATATATGTATAAATGAAATACACCAAACTTTTTTTTAAAAACTTGTTTTTTATATGACTATTATAAAAATAGAAGTACACACCAACGTTTCTACTATTTTATAATATGTATAGTCTTTTTCAAGGAAAACCCTTTTTATTACAAACAATCTCCTACAAAAATCAATTGGAATATCCATATTTATACATATATATTCTTCCTAAAAAGTATCACCATTCAAGTTAATGGTAAATCAACAAATTTAATATATCGTCTAAACAGTTTTTCTTTTCAAAAATAGTTCATAATTTCCCATATATGTATAAATGAAATACACTAAACTTTTTTTTAAAAACTTGTTTTTTATATGACTATTATAAAAATAGAAGTACACACCAACGTTTCTACTATTTTATAATATGTATAGTCTTTTTCAAGGAAAACCCTTTTTATTACAAACAATCTCCTACAAAAATCAATTGGAATATCCATATTTATACATATTCTTCCTAAAAAGTATCACCATTCAAGTTAATGGTAAATCAACAAATTTAAAATATCATCTACAGTTTTTCTTTTCAAAAATAGTTCATAATTTTTCATATATATAAATGAAATACACCAAACTTCTTTTTAGAACTTGTTTTTTATATGACTATTATAAAAATAAAACTACGCACCAACGTTTCGATAATTTTTTAATATTTTTTAGAAAGCAGAAATTTGATGTATTTCATTTATATATATTGTTACAGTAGCAGGAATATTAACATAAATTTTATAGTTATCAACACTTGATTATTGCCGCCTTTTTTGCTTTTTATGCATAAAATAAACCCTATCAAAAACGCTAACTGATTAATAACATTAATCTCATCATATATTTTTTTATTATCTTGGGTAAACATCTATATTTTTTTTGCAGTTTTAATCCACCAATTATTTTTAAGTCTTCTTGTAATCTTCTGCTTTTAAATCTCTATGTTTATTATAAAACTCCACGTATAATTTATTACTCTGTCAAGCAGAAAATGAATATGTTTTATTTGAATAAAATCACAATAACAGTTGCAAACTATCCTTAGCAATCAATGGATGCAAGAAGCTTTGTGCATAAAATCCCTATTTAATGCCTACTTATCCAATAACCCCAGTCTAGTTTTTAGTTTGTGGTTTTCATCAGTGAGTAGCCTTGGATCTGACAGCTCTGTACCTAGATCTCAGGACCTAATGTAATCCTACAACAACCATCTTTTACTTTTTTTGTTTACTATGAAGTTATGAGTCCAAAATGAAAACGTGTTCAATCCAAGCTCTGTAACTTGTATAGTCATACAGAGCTGAACCCAGTTCAGCAGCTATACATTTAGAGGTCTTTGGTTTTTCAAAAACCACAGTCACCATTATCCCATGGACAGGGTTGGTATAAAACCACCGAAACAACTCATGATCACCATTTTCTATGATCATGTGCTGTTTTGTAAATAAAATTACTAATAAGAATATCATTGTCAGAAAACCAATTATGATTTTTTTTAATGAAACATCCCTTATCTTGAAAGTTCCAAGTAGCAAGTTTAGTGTTTAATAGCTATTAAAATTCAGCATGAATAGTAGATACTTCAAAAGAAAGAACATTTATTTTTTAGAAAATATGATTGGAATAATATCTATGTTTTAATGCTATCATTTAATTTGAGGGTACTAATCTATGACTTTTCCAACAATCTGTGCTTGTGTAATATGAATTTATTTTGTATTCTAACTCTTAATGTTAATATAATCTATCAAATCCATTGTTTTGAGAGTGTATGCATACATGTGAGTAATATTTTTCCACAATAAAAATGTTTTTGAGAATTAAATCATGCAAAAGTTCAGTAATAGAAGACCATTTGAGTTACAGTATCAATACTGTTATTTCCAATAATTTTTAGGCAAATTCTATCATTTGTCATAATATGTGCATTAAAGTTACCAAAAAAAAATATATTTTAATGAAATTGATGTGATAATGCTAATTAGCAAGGAATAAAAGCTCTCTTTTAAAAGCTCTCTTTCTTTGCATGTTGGTGCATATATACTATTCAAAGAGCAAATGTATCATTACACAAATTAAAGTTTAACATTAATAACTTTTCATTAATATATTGGAGAATTCCACGAATAGAAGATACTAAATTAGTCTTTATAGTAAATTCAACACCATGTGTTCTTTTTTCACAGGTTGATCTGCCCTTCATAAAAAACCATGAAGAAATATAGCTGTTCTATTAAAGTTCCTACTTCTGAATGATAAGTTTTATTTAAAACATTTACATCGTCCTTATCTTGGCAGATTCTTGGCTGCTAATGCTATTTTATATTTGGGTTTTGACTAGTTTGTATCAAATAAAGTTAGCACATTTCATCTCCCACATGTAAAAAAAGATTTATAATATTTACTACCAGCATTATCACTACTTATTACTGATGCTATTTTTGATGTTTTAAAATGTAATCTGCCAGTGTGCTAGACAGGCCATTTTAAAACCATTTTCAAGAATTCTTTTCATTTCTGTGATAGGCAGGGGAATCCCTAAATATGGCTGGCTAAATAACAGTTTTTATCCAGCAAAAATTTTTGTCTCAAATATAGTTCCAATTTAAATTATTGGTGATTGTACTGCTTTCATCCATGATCACAATTAAGATCTACCAACTTACTAAATCTGTCTTTGGCATTGTTTTCTTACACCTTGTGAGCTTGAAGTCAAAAAAAGGAAACTGTAGTCAGGAATATAAATTTAAAGATATTAACAATCATCTTTCAATTAAAAAAGCCAAAATCATTATTTAATTATTCACAACTGGTAGGCACTGGGATTTAAGTCCCAAAACATTGTCAACTTTAGTTACTAAAATAATTTTTATTGTGGGAAAGAAAATCAAGCAGTGATAGCCGAGAGGTTATCGCAGCCGCCTTGCAAGCAAGTAATTGGTTGTAGACAGTTATGGGTTCGCCTCCCAGCCGATGCTATGATATATGAAAAAAAAAGAAAATGGTATTAGAAGTATATTATCTATTCGAAGTCAAGTTACAAAATTATCCTCAAATTTTTATTTGTTTTTGATTCCTGCATAAGACTATTTTAAAGCTTAACTCAAATTCAGAGTCACCCTATCAAGATATTAACGCAATCCTTATGATTATTTTCAAGTATCTTAAGCATTTCATAATTTTTAATAATATTAAATTTTATCACCAAATTTAGAATCATTGACCAATCTATACACAATATCTATGTCACCTTTTCTTAAAAGGCAAATGAAAATTTTTAAAGTAATACCTATGGCTCTCTTAAAATTATCTTTTTAATCAAGGATAATTAATATTCAGCTTATTTTTCTATCTCAAATTTATAAAAAAGGGCTGTTTGATTTATTCACTAATTTTATTATTTAACATTGTGATTAAATAAATTAAAGAAAAAAAATCTGCATCAATCACTATAGAGTTAATCTCCCATACCGTTTAATTCAGTTACCATTCCCAAACCTTTTCAAGTACTTTTACAATTCAGCATTATTATTCACTATTTAATCACTAGTCCTATGTCAAATTATGAAATTCACATTATGATGAATGAAAAATATTCCCAGATTTTGTGCAATGAATTCCATACATCAAGAATCTCCATGGAGTTCTTTTTTTATCCAATCAAACCTATTATTTTTTACATTAAATGATATATTTAAATAGATTTCTTATATATATATATATTGTAATGGTATACATATGCCGCTTCATAAATAAAAATAAATTTATTAAAAACTAAAAGCTAAAATTAAAAAGATTTGAATAACGTATATATATCGCACAGATTGAAAACTTTAAAAGTATTTTTTCTTTTTTAAAAAAAAGTATTTGAATGTACTTTTTTATAAAAAAAAAAAAGTAAAGATTTAAAGATTAATATTTTTTTAAAAGTAACAAATGAAAATGGAAACAGGTATTAATTAATTCCTATGTAATCTCAAAATGGAAATGATTGTTCTTTTAATTAAATGAAAAGCAAACTAGCCCTTGGGGCTCGTATATAATTAAAAGGTCAGATAAGAGAAGAGCATGGACCAAAAATGGAACATTAAAAGTAGTGACATCATGTTCGATCGATCTCTGAAAATGCTGATAAGAAGCTACAAAAGTATAAAAGGCAAAATAATTGTTGTTTCGAAGCTGACTATTAATCTATCTATAAACTGTCTGCAGTAGATTTAATTTCTGGACAACTAGCTGAGGCCTCCAGATGTTGGTTCTTGACCAACTGAATGACAAGTAGTGGCTCCATTTCAAAGGACAAACAGGCTACAAGAATGGTCACGAAAATGGACAAAACAGACTCCAGGCAATCTACCATGGAAAGTATGAACTTTTGTCATTATAGACTGTTTCAATATATCTTCTATAAGCAAAATAAGTTAAACTTAACTTTAAAGGAACTTATCTGACTTAAAGAACATTTCTAAATTAATTTTATGTATAAATTGGCTAAGTTAATAGTCATTTTTATTTTTTTTTCTTTAATAATTTTGTATTCATCAAATTATTTGAATGTATTTAAATTTAAGTTGAGTGTGGATGGCTATATAGATTCATTAAGTTTATGTTAGTTTAAGGGAGGGTTAATCTTGGCTTAGTTGTTTCGCAGTTAAATTGGATTAATGGATTGAATATATTGGTGTAATTAGTAAATGTAGTATGAAGATCTGCTACATGCAGGATCACCTTTACACTGCACTTGGGAAAAGTAATCCCATTCTTATCAACCATCAGCAGCAGACATATTCTCTGCTCCTTAGATCACCCCTTTAGCCTATGGAATGGGATGGTAAGTTGGCAAAAAGGACTGCAATCCCTTCCTATGGAGTTTTCTATTTATTTTATTGTTCTTCTCGCCAGACAGACAGATATGACATTCCTATACTGGACGAGAGACAATTCCTTCTATATAACCATGCTGTTCAGATGTATATTCCTGACAGTATGGTACTGTGTGGTCATATTCATGCTGCATTGAATACATCGATATATCAGATAGATTGGCGTTAGTTTGAATGTGAACCTTTGGTCTAGGGTTAAATAAGGGCTATAGAATATTTTCTTTTTCGAACGAATCTGTGTAGCGTATCTATATTCAACATTATAAAACAAACTTATTAAAATTCATCTGTGCGAATTTCTAAAATTTAAATTTTAAATATAAAAAATAATAAAAAATTTAAGAGCATCTTTATTCCTCAATTTTTAAATATTTATATATGCGTCACTAAATCTTTTTGTGTATGTTATTTCTGGCAGTAGCTTATTTATTTATTTTATTGAAATCTTTTTTATTAAAAGTTTTTTTTAAAGCAAGTTTTATTACAAATCTCTGCATCTCCTCGAGCTAGTGACATGGGCTAATGGTCATAATAAAATATATATGTAAAAATTAGATCTTAACAGTACGTATCTGCCTACTATATAAATTTTCCAGATTCGAATGACCTGGTGGCGCCCTTGTATGGCAGATACGGTAAGACTCTGATTTCCCCAACCATTATAATATATATATATTGTACCCTCACCTTCTGGTCAAAACAATAAATAGAAAATAAAACTAGCTCAAATAAATAATAATGCTCTGGCTAAAATATTTATAATCTTAATATAATAAATAATAAAGATATACTATAATAATTTCTACCATTCGACTAGTTCTAAATAATTAATAAATAATATATGGTTCGATTCATGCAAATTAAATTAATAAAACACTAATAATATCATGAGACAATTTAGTGAAGGTAAAGCAGTAAAGAATTAAATTGAGCCTATATCCCATAAGATACAATCTCAGTGGCATAAGAACACTATCCCCCTTTATTTCAAATAATAATAAATTCATAGTATTCTTAAGACTTTAAAAATAATAAGTAATTTAGTATAATATTACTAAACTAAACAATTTCTTTTACTAAAAATATAATGATAATAATCTCAGGTTCTTGAAAAATAAATCTAATCAATTTTAAAATATCTCCTATAACCAAGTATGATAAAGGATTTTGTATCATTCCTAACTACACCTAAACAATAATAATAACAATAATAAATAATAATATTCCTACTCCTAATTAAGTAATTATTAATCCTATCTACTATTTAATACTATGACAACTAATAATAATAACAATAATATTAATAATATAATTCTTTTATTTCTTATGTAGCATTTTAATATGGTATACTCTGAAAATATGTGGCAACAAACAATATTAAATTCTATGCAGTAAATTGTGTGATCAATTATGACTATAATAATATTATTGCAAAAAAAAATTATTCAAATATCATATTCTGGATAATTATTATTTCTTACAAATGAATAATTTATTTATACTGTGCAA
Organism: Epiperipatus broadwayi; assembly: GCA_028023455.1. Taxonomy (NCBI): domain Eukaryota; kingdom Metazoa; phylum Onychophora; class Udeonychophora; order Euonychophora; family Peripatidae; genus Epiperipatus; species Epiperipatus broadwayi. The sequence continues at coordinate 2,559,200 of JAQFVV010000126.1, read as the reverse complement.
AATGTATCATATTTATTTTGGATTCTGTTAATCGTGTATTTGTGATAGTGAATAAATCAATCAACATAACACAGAGATTTATAAAAACAAGTTTAACAAATTTATTATACTTTTCATTAAAACAAAACTATTTACAATATGTACAAGCTTTACTAAATAAAATCTAACAAAATATAAATTTACCTCAAGTAAGATTAAGTTAAATATTTCAACTATATAAAAATTAGAAAGTAAATAAGCCTTCACTCTGGCTTTTGCATTATTTATCATAAAATAAAATGTTAATTTAGACCTACACTTTATAGTCTAATGAAATCATTTGCTAATTAAATAAATAGACAATATGGCTTTAATAAATATACATAAAAATATAAATACTTAAAATAATGTTCATTTTGAAAATATGTTTTAAGGTTCATTCAATAAATGAAAATTGAATTTAACAAAAATAATATTAATGTTATATTAGATACTTTTTGCTTGGCGCCACTCTTAAAATTCTTATATGTGTTTCATGTTTTTCTTAAAAAAAAAACCAATATAAACTAATATTCATAAAATACAAACATTCATCACCTTTTGTGTTATTCACTCTGATGTTTCATTTTTTTAAAAAAAATATGCATTGATTTGCGAAAATCAAAATATCAAAATTATTTTAAAATATCATGAATAGTTGGAATCTCTTTGATTGTCAAAAATAGTTCAATAAAAATATGAAAAGATAACTATGATTCTTTATTACATTACCCTCTTTATTTACATTCAATTTCATTTGTATTTCATCTTAATCCAAACAATAAAAACTTATTTTACTTCCTCTTGAAAACAATATATCAATTCAAAATTATTTATTATTCGTCTTTCATAAAATACGATGCTATATGATATAAATAACTATTGAAATTAAAATAGCAATATGACACATAGGACATGAAGAAATGACTAGAGTAAAGACTCACTAGTATAAAATATATTTAATAATCCACATGGAAACAGTGTGAAAGAATAGGTATGACTTTTGTCCAATACCTTTAAAAAATAATATCCAGGTTATCTATTCAGCTCTTACAGATTATTTAAAAATACAAAATATCAAACATTGCCCACGGAAAATAAATACAAGACACAGAGCTACGTTATTTGTAATTGCATAAAACTTCTATAATCAAATATAAGCTATTTTCATGTCTTCTTAACATATCCTATATATAAAACATCCAAGGGTTTCTTTATATACTTCCCTGCCACTACTGATTAAAACTCCAAAATAGATCTAACAATCCACATTGCAAAATAACTAGCATTATTCTTAATAACAAACAAAATTAACATATGATATTATCAATCCAGAACTACTATAAGAAAAAGGTTTTATTCACTTAAAACTCAGCAACAAAAATAGAAATGACTTTGTTTTTAAAACATTAAAATCAATATTCAAATATTCAAAAATAGTGTGTGGTTCATTCAGTAAAGAATCATTAAAAAATTATGAGCATCAATAAATTATATTAAACTTTATAATATAAGAAAGAAAAAAAATGTGTGTATATCTCTTTAAAATCATAGCTTATATCTCAGAATAAAAAAATTTATATGTGTAATTAACACAAATGTACTCATGTTCACACATACATATGGTAAAAGGAATATTTCAAAATACTCCAAGCAACTCTAGAAAAAATAATAAATAAAATGTGCATCATATGATAATTAAACACTTATAAATTACCTAGTGACTCTTTGACTTGCAAGTCACTATTTTAGATGTCTTTGGTCCAAATTCAGCATAAAAAAACATATTAATCAAAAATACCAGTCATCCAATACAATATTATACTTTAAAAAATGTTTGCAAAACTTTTAAAAAATTAAAGATTTTTTTATAGAAATATTAATATTGTTAGAATAATAATAATAATAATAATAATAATAATGATGATGATGATGATGATAATAATAATAATAATAATAAATAAAAATATTTAAAAAATGTAACCTTTCCTATCCTATACAATAAATTCTAATACTAAAGTTAGTATATTTAACATGATAATTAAAACTAAATTTACGTAATTCCAATTTATGTTTGTTCTCCAATATTAAGATCAAATAAAAGTCTTTCATACCATTCAACACTTCAAATTGGAACCTCCACAGTTGCTTTGTGATGAATATTATATGAAAGTCTTTCTAACACTGAGCTTTTTCTTCTCTCGCGGTGTGTAAACTCAGAAAAAAATAATAATGCTGACTTTAAAATTCAAGAAAATTTGAAAATTCATTGTTCATCCTGTTCTTGAAAGTTCTTTAATACAGCCTATTATCTGTTGTTTTCACAGGATAACAATTATTAATTGTGACATCACTTTAAAAATATTTCCTATAGGCAAGTTTCAGTTTTTTCCATTCACATAAATTCTATTGGCTTCCAGATGCATCATTAATGGCCATTCAAAATCGGTCCATACACTAAATAGAAAAATAGGCATTTCCCCCTTTTTTAAATATTATCTCATAATGCAGATATGTAGTAATAAATAACTTTATATTTGAATATTCTATAGGTTATTTATTTAATCCTGATAATATTTATTTTTATTATCCATTTATTTTCCTTTTTTTTTTTTGGACGTATATTTAAAAGAACAAGTTTTTATTATATCAAAATAATTTATGTATTTTGACAATAACTTATCAAAGTAATTATATCTGTAATAATATTTTTCCAGAATGACCAGAGAGTTGCTACTTGGATTGGATTGAAAGGCATAAAAACTCACCTGCAAAAAGAATTGCAGTCATCATACACACACTCATATTGATGGAGGTTATCATGTTTAACTCAATGAAACTGCAAGGCTGAGTGTTCAAGAGGACTGCAGATAACTCAGTGAACTCCATCATTGAAGGGATGCCTTTTAATACCTGCATCATTTTTTCCTCACTTCTAAGTCTACAAAAAAAAAAAATTAAAGCATTTTTTCATTTGAGGCCATAAAAAGAAGTCACACAGGATGAGATTGGATGAAAATGGCTGTTGGATATAATCTTGCACTTCCCATTTGTCAAAAATTGAGATACTTTTATTTTACTACATCACACAACATTCTGAAACTTGTAGTTAAAACATTCTGATCATTACAAATAAATTTTTAAGTGACAAAATGTGGTTTGCATCCAAAATGAAAATTAGCATCATCGTAACATTGGACTTCACTTACCCTAATTTTTTGGGACTTGGAAAATTTGACACTTTTACTGAACCACTCAGAAACTGTGTTTTTGCCAGAGCAGCTTGCTTGTAAGCTATTTCATGCATTATAACTATTTGTCCTACCACTTTCTCTAACAGAAAACAGAATTTAACATTGTTTAAACTTTTCAACCATTACAAAAATCAACAAATAAGGGTATCACACTTACCAAAAACATGCACTATGCCATAACACAACTTTTCTCAATAACAAAAGTTGGCTGACAAGTGCAGGGGAATCACAGAAAGATACATCTAGTGGCAAAATCATGTACTATAATATGTTTTTATTCCAGGGAATAATACTGGGTTACTCCCTTGTATATTTGTTAAACTCACACATATATTTGGCATAAATAGATATATAACAATACAAATTTTGGACTATTATTGTATATGTATTATCTGTCAGGTGGCAATTCATAAGATATACCAATAACCAATGAAAAAATTAGTTGATAAAAAATAAAAAGAATGTATTTATTATTATTAAAGCCTGGAATTTAAGAGATTATATCCATGTAAACAGAGATAACTCTACTTTCTAATTTTGCCATAAAACAATCAATTACTAACTAGAAATTCTGTGTTTAAACAAGTTTTTTCTGTTAACCCATATTATTGAATTTATAACAAAAATGTATTAAATAAAAATATAAATTATATTTGGCAACCAAAACATTACAAAATGTGTTAAGTAATAGCTTTAAAATAATTTTTTTTTTAACCGAAGTAATATGAAGTGAACAGGTCTTGCTTCAAACATTATGTTGAAACTACAAAAAATAAATAAAAATATGAAAATATAATTATGTTATAGCCAGGAAAAAATAATACAATGCAATTGGAATGTTAAATAAAAGCAATTCATCATAAAAGAAATACAACTATGAAGCCAAATACAAATCCATAAAAAAATACAATTTCAGAAAATATTCATTGATGAAAAAAACTGCATTAAATATGAACATAAAAATAGTTTATATTTTACCAATCACTGCAATGCAAAAAAGTAATTCATAAGAGTGTAATCGAAAGCAACATGTGCACTGAATGAAAACAATCCATTTAAGGGATATAATGAAACACACACTTCTTATAAAATGTTTACAGATAATAACAATTTCTTAAAATTTAGGCATTTTTGCAACATGCCAGACACTGGTTTGTGCTATAATACAAAAAGTCCTGATAGTACTATATCCCATTTGCTTTGTCAACTGACATTTACTATAAATGAAATAATATTTGGAATTCTATTTTTTATGCATTTGCATTTGACCTTACCTGCTGTTGTTTCCAACTTCCAATAATTTTTAAGCAATATATATATATATATTTCAATTATTTATTAATTCATACAATAATGAGGTTAACTATATACATTTGTAGATGTGGGCTTAATTAATTAGTAGTGAATGTTGCATTTGTCTACAATTTGAGTTCAAGATGGAAAATCTGTGAAGTGTTTCCTTCTATGGCTAATGGCCCTCTTGCTGCTTGGTTGAATTATTGACTATTACTCTGCTTAGTGATGATCATTTGTTTGCTTCTTACACTTAAATTCCACTGGTCTCAGTTGCTATATGTTGCTCCTTCTATTAAATAATAAATGAATAATTAATATACTTCATTCTATATATATATAAACTCATTTAGCCCTTAAGTATTATTACACTTATTATTTAAGTAATATATTGGATGCAATTAGAAAATTGTAAATGCAATTTGTAATGTTATAATTGACTATTTATGAGTCTCCATTCAGAACAGGTAATATTTAGCTGTTAAAGGAGGTTTATTTAAACTTCTTCCAATCAATAATTTCAATTTCTGTAGGCAAGTTGCAATCCTTAGTGCCTTTATAAATATATAAGACCATTAAGGAGGTTGCCTTGACAGCAGTTTAAAATTTTTTGTTTGTTATCTATATTGGGATTGTCTAAGTGTTGATTGGTTTCTAATGGTTATATTGAAACAGTCGATCTTAGCTCAAGATCGAGCTTTATTTTACTACATAACTCACCTTTCACCCTGCTCCTTTTATCATATGTATATAAGTTATATGTGTATTTCTGAGAAGTGTCTATGAGATTTATAAATATGGATCTTAAATAAAAATTTTCTTTAATTATTTTAAATATTAACTTCAATAGATGCGACTCAGATATATACATATATTACAGGAGCATATATATAATTAAAAATATTAAATACTGTAAATAATTTTGTGTCTTTTAAAATTGTTTTTTTTTTACTCATATTTTTAATACTTGTGTTGTATTCTTTGTTGAGAAATAAATAACGAGTTTACAAGAGACAGTTTACTCCAGAAGTTTTCGCTTATTTTAGTTAAAACTAAAAATTATTATAATTGGAAACAAGTTGTGGGGATTTATTTTCAATTGAAAATAAAAATAACTAATTATAATGGAAATAATTATAATTAAAAACAAGTTGTGGGGATTATTTTTATCTGAGATAAAAATAAGTAATTAAAGTTAAGAACAATCAAAATAAAGTTGGAAAGCATGCGATTAAGATTTCGGAATGTAGCAGATAAAACTTAACAAAAGAACTCAGAGGGATATATAAACTGCTAGAGGAAAACATCGCACACTGTTACAGTCTTGTTAACAGAAGAAGTTGAATAAGTAAAGCTGTTAAGAGCTATTTGTGGCACAATGGTTTTAAGAGTTGTTCAGCCAAGTTTCATATATTTTAGCTATAATTCTTTGTACTTGTTTATGTTATCGATCAGATTGTAAGTGTTTTTCTACCCCTGTGAAAAACTGAGGGGTGAAGACATTACAACTTTGTAATTATTTTTCTTCATATAATTACACAAAAATTCAAGATGGCAGATGCAATGGCTAACTGTCCAAGAGTAATTAAAGGGGCAGGAACATTAGTTTGTTTCATGGTTTTAAAAGCAATTTTTAAATCAAAGTTAATGAAAGTAAAATTTAAAACAAAGCTAATTGATTTTAAGTTAGCTGTTAACATTTTTATCAAATCTATTTCCAATCTGGAAATTGATTTAGATTTATTTTTGGACAGTTATCTAGCAATTGCATCTTCAATAACAATAGAAAAAAATATTTCTGTAGATTCGGGATTCCATTTGAGTTAAGAAGTTCAATTAAAAGCATTCTTTAAATAACTTAAAACTTGTATAAATAGGACTGAAAATCTATTGTGTTAGAGTTTGATCAATTGCTGTTAAACTATTTCATGTCTTGTTGATTTTTGAAATGATATTTGAATAGAGAGACCTAAGTCACCTTTCCCTCAATCTTCAGCCTGACTCTCGACCATGCTGTGATGTAGCTCCTACTGATCAAGAGTACCCATGCCATCAGAGAACTGCTGGGGCCAAGAAACATGCTTTTAGCTTAAGTAGAATCTGTCTGCCCTGAAAATCAAAGAATGTCACCTTCCACAGAAGATTCGTCCATACTTCATTCCGTAGAATCATGAGGTAACAAGCCCAAAGTCATTATAATCACATTACCTGAACTCTAACTCTTAAAAATTAATGTTTACTTTATGATGAATCTCTTTTCAACTCACTAATTGGTGAGTATGTTAAATTAATAATTATTTTCTGTGTATTGATTTTCTACAACCTAAATTAATCTTACTGTAAAATCTTTCACCCAACTCATGCTTCTTATTATTCTTATAATTTAGTGTGGTTATAATTTATTTTTAATATTTTATATTTTTTCACTTAATTTTTAGTTGTAAATGTCAATCAAACCCAATCTTACGAACTTCTATATCCCGCTGTGGAATAGAAAGGGGGGGGGGGATTAATTAGTTCATGCTCTTTATTTCTAAATAGCACATAAGATTGAGTTTTTCTTTTAAATGAATATATGCTTTTAAAAATATTTTATTGTAAATTTAAACAAAATGTATAAATACCTTTCAATCTGGAGTGGATATTAGTGCCTGTTAATTTTATTGATTTCTTTATTGATCATCATTGCCAAAATGTTGGTGATTTAATCCTATTTTGTTAGTTGCATTCTTAAGTGCACGAATTTTAGTCTTTTATATATGTTAAACAAAATAGCATTGCTTCAAGAAGGGGGAGAAATGCACACTTTAGTAATTATAGTTTAACTTCCGATTAATGACTTTATCTTGCATAGGTCATTATTTTTACATATCATTACATATTTGTTAAACTACTTAAGGCTTTATTTTAATATTTAAATCTAATGTTTTCATATCCTTATAGTAGCGTTGCTGGCATATGTCAGAAATTATTGAGCCATATAGGGCTTTGATCTGATTCACCCATACCTCACTCCAGGGAGTCATGATCTTCAGTTGTCATTCTTCTCCTCAAAGTATATATTTCTATACTGCTCGTATCTGTTTGTACCTCACTGCAGAAGATTACAGAACTTTCCATTTGAAACAGGGGCATAAGTCTTCTTCCTAGAACAAGCCGGTTAGTGTAGTTGAAGCTCTGCATGGACCATAATCTGGACCCTACCTACCTTTACATTTAGATACTGTTTGGCCTGAAGCTGTCACACCACATTAAAGTAGAAGAATGATGTTTTCTTGGCCGAAGTTGCAACTTTCTCTTTCACTGACATGATGCTAGTACCGCAATTTCTTATATTTCATTTCATAGCTTGTTTAACAAAATAAATTGTAATGATGTGTGATAATGAAACATTTTCTCGTTAAATATATTTTTCGTTGGAGTTTTAGATCCAACCTGTGGCTGACCTCCCCTTTATTGAAATAAGCCATTCCCGTATTTATAGAGTTTCGCAATATTTGATCATTAAATATCGAAAATGTGTAATAAATAAATGCTTTTAGTATACTTATGGATATTTAATTGTGATAAATAAATGCTATGAATGAAAATAAAACTATGTATCAAATGCCAAGGGCATTCTATTAAAGTCGTATAAACTGCAAAACTCTATTATCGAAAGCATTAAGTGATAAATTTAACATAGCAGTTAGAACTCCACCTAATTCTAATAGATTGATTAACAACTCTAAAGACCACATTGATCGATCATTCACCCCACATGTGGTGTACTCTATTGCCTGCCCTCAGGCCAGATGCCACACTATATATTATGGGGAAACGAAAGCTACAATCAATACTAGACTGGCTCAACATATTTACACATTTAACAAAGCTCAGAAAAACAGCAACACATCCTCTGTACTTTTAGAGCATGCTAAACAATCTGGACACAACTTCACACCCACCAATCCCATAATATTATGCTCAGAATCAAAAAAAAAAAATAAAGGAGGCATTCTACATCATTGGAAACATCCATGCCATTAATAGAAAAGACACTTGCTTCGAGATCTCGAAGAAATGGGCTATGTAATACTAGCTTATTTGAATATTTGTATTTGCATATATTTTATTATACATTTTATGAAGGCTATGAATATGAGGCATGGATCCTCGAAAATGTTAAGCCGATAAACTTTAATACTAATTTATATCGTATCTTTATATGTGTTTTCTAAATATATAAAACGTCCATCAACCAACCACCCAGATAAATCTGTTTTTGTAATATTAAATAAAATCCGATTTCCAAATATACGCTGTGTATGGTATCTGTCAAAATAAAAGTAATTGACTCAAGATTGTCAAATATTTGAAATTAAAATAAAGTTTAAACTGGAAGTTGGTCATATATATATAAAATCATCTTGAATTTTGTTAAAATAAATATTCTTACTTTAAACTTAATCCAGTATATTTGAATCTCATTAATATATTTATGTATGTTTTTAACTTCTATCTTGGGTTCACTCAATCTCTCATCATCATCATCATCATCTCTAATTGAGTTCTCATGCAAAATGTTGCAGTATCGGGCCAGAAAGGAATGAATTCATGTGGTAACCCTGTAGGTGTTGTCCATAGTATTATAGATTTACGGAATGGGAAAATATGTTAGAATTCATGATTGCTCCTGATTTATGTATTTCGGGCATGATTGGATTCAGGGTACTTTTGCTTAGATTCTAAATCTTGTTGGATGGACATACATTTTTGACCGGCACAATATACATATATAATGCATATTTAAATATCTGTCCATTTTGCTGCTGCTGTTTAGGATATCCGACTTTTCACAGTTATTATTTAGGCATGTGATGGGATTTAAAGACCACTGAATTCTTTATATATAGTATATATTTTAATATACTAGTATCTTATTTCTAATTTGGCAAACTTGCATCCAATCATTCATAACAGCTAAATAATGCAATGACAACTCATCTGTAATAATGATAAACAACTACTAAGCAGTTAATACACAATTCTTCTTTAGTTCATTCTGTTTGCACCACTTCTTTTACAATTCATTTTATTAATTTTACTGGTATAATTGAGTGTTTATACATTTCATTTGAATTGAACTGACTATTGTCATAACATCTCCATACAAATGGAAAATTCCATCTTCTCTTCTTAATGATCAGTTCTTTAATAATCACTTGTAATTGATTAATTAATAACTATAGAGATAACTGTATGCTTCTCTTGAGGTTAGAGATGTTTCTATTTAATTACATTTGCTATAAATGCATTGTTATTTCCCTTAAAGCTTTAGAAAGTTAATGGAAAGAAAGATAACTATAATTTATTAATATTAATTATTCTGAATACTGTTAATTATTTTCTTGTGACTGCATATACACTATGTTTACATAACATTCCTTTTAACTTCATTTCATTTAACACCCTTATTGCTAAGGATTAGTTTTTGCCCTGCCAAAACATAATTTATCTTCACGATTTTATTTAATACAGTTCTTGCTATAAATGCATTATTTTTTAAATTTTCATTTTTAATAGACTGCATTCATTCAAAACACTTGCGGCTTTCAATTACTTTTGGACAGATTTTTTTTTGTAATATTGCACAAGCTAAAACATAATTTATTTTTATGCTTTCATTTAAATTTTTCCATGTAAAATTAGTTTCAATACAAAATATGAAACAAAAACTACTAATCTTGTATTATTTTGATTGCTAAATGAATTATTTTCTTAAATTTATTCAATGCCCTTTTTGTTGTAAATTCAGTAATAATTATGCAGATTTTTTTTTCCTTTTTTTTTCATGTGTCATAGCATCGTCTGGGAAGCGAACCTGCTAACCCGGGATAACTGCTTGTAAGGCAGCTGTGCTGACCTCTCGATCACCAATTATGCAGATTTTATTTCTTATTGATTAGTTTTTTGTGATGTGATGTACTGTAGCTTCTCCTTAAACAAAGTCAAGAATCTTTCAGCAATTATGCCCAGAGAAACCTGTTAGCTACTTTATTTTCCATTCCGCAGTCTAAATTTTTCCATATTCTGCTCCATCCCATTTCACAACATAATCTTTGTCAACTCTATGACCTTTATATCTAAATCCCCCTTATCTTTTCCCAAACTCAGCATAAAAACCAATAATCCACTTTCTGTATAATCACTTTTTTCATATTTATTCTTCCATAACTTCATTATATGTGCCTTGTTTGTTTTCAAGCATTTACATTCTATTAACAAATGCCTAATATTTTCTATTCCTTCCTTACATAATTTGCAGACTAAATCACCCATATTTTTCCATTTACATGTATATTCTCTTGTTGCTAAAGATCCCATTCAAGCCTTAAACAATAAACTACTTTCATTACTATTATCATATATTAATTCACACCTAATATTCTATTTATTTCTATATATATTTAAACTCTTTTTACTCTCCATACTAGTTCTCCATCTCTCTAACTCCCTATTCTTTATTAATAAATCTATTCTTTTATCCCATTCCTTACCACTATAACACTCAACAATCCTCCTAACACAATCATCCCATCTTTTGTACAAATATACTGATATAAATTCTTTATCCAAATCTTTTGCATACTGCATTACCTTTCTCACCCATCTTGTTGCCTGCCCTTTACTCATAACCCAATTAAATACTATTTTGGTTATTCTTTTATTATCCATAAACTGCAATCTACCAAACATTTTCATTTTACTTTTTGCATCTCTCATATGAAAACTTGACCATCCCATTTCTCCTTGAATTGCCTCCATTGCTGTCCATACATCTGCATCCAATGCATGTCTTCCTACTTCCCTTTGAACCTTTTCTAAGTAATTTAATACCCCTTTACTAACACATAAAGCATCATTACCATATGTTAACCTTGCTACTGCAACTCCCTTCCATATAATTCTAGCTACATCATATTTATTATATGAAAACACTGTTAATTTCTTTATCAATCCCTTTCTTTTCTTTGCTTCATTTATCAATTTTTTCTCCCATTCATCCAAATAATTTTTCTGATTACTTAAAATAATTCCCAAATAACTATAACTATTCACCACACTTAACTTAATATCTTCCAATAAAAATTCTACATCTTCTCTTTCCCTAGTATTAACCATCATTATATTTGATTTTTTTTTCATTAAACTTAATCCCCATCTCTTTACCCACCCTTGCACATGTCCTCAGCATAACTTCCATATCTTCTCTTCTTTCTGCCCACAAAAATATATCATTCGCAAAAAAAAAAAGACCTGACATCTATTGCTCTTTCTATTTCACTCGGTGTACTCTATCCCTCTTCCTAATCTTTCTATTGCTCTTTCTATTTCACTTAAATACAACACAAACAAATGTGATGCAATGAATAGGCCTTTTAATACTATGCTGCCATCTGTAGGATGATTTACACATTATAATGATGCCAAAATTTTGCTATGACCACTATAAATTAAACATTGTTCTATTTCAAATTTACAATAGCAGACTTAAATGAACTTATAGTTTTAAATATTATAATGGCAATTTTTTCAATAAATTAGAAAATGGTTTTTTCATGAAGTTCAAATTAGATATTAGTTTATTTTTGATATTTTTAACTTTCAATTTTAACTTGACTTAATCATTTGTTGAAATAAATTCATCAACTTGTTCAGAGCAAATAATTGATAACCCATGATTTTAGATTATGAATTTTCCAATAGTCTTTTTTCTGTGTTTCAGATTATTCCTTAATGAAGACATGGTAATGCAATAGGTGTCCCTTTAGGTATAAGTATCCAGTTAAAGTCTTTTGTTTTTTTCTAGCTTTTCATGATTTTTTTTCCATATGTCATAGCATCGGCCGGGACGCGAACCCACAACCGTCTGCAACCAACTACTGCGAGGTGGCTGCGATGACCTCTCGGCTAACAATGCTTGACGCTTTTCATGATTTTAATCCAAGAATACATTCAAATTGTAAGATTGCCTAACTTAGTTGTCTGGAACCTTTTACATTAAGTAAATAATTCAAATTGCTGTGTCTGCTATAAATTTTCTTGCAAAAACATTTATCTGTCATACAGCAGATGTTTCTTCAAATATCTTTAATTGGTTGAATTTTTGTTTTCAAAATAACTAATTAGAATAAAGACTAATATTTCTATAATGTAATTTTCACTACATCACTTTCACGCAAGGTAAGGACTAGTTTCTAAACACTTTAGACTCTAATGAATGATTAATAAAAAGTATTAACTAATTAGAATTATTGATTAAAAGAAGTATATGAAAAGATGCATTTTTTTTTTTAGAATAATAGGATAGAAGAGGGAGAGAGAGAGAGAGAGAGAGAGAGAGATCGAAACATTCTTTTGTGATGTAGAAGTGTAGAAATGCCTCGATGGATATTTATACTGGAACTCAAAAACAAGTCAGGAAATTTATTAAAAAGTATGTTGAAGCTTTTCTATAAGACTCAGTTACTGAAGAGTATGAGTTATATGTCTGTTATATAAAAAAATATTTAATACAAAGCTTAATAAAAGCGATATAATTTTTATTGTTTCGACCCTGCTAAACTCTTAATCAGAAATTCTGTTTAACAATTTTTCTTTTAATCTAAACACACGCCCAAAAGATATAAATTTAAAATCAGTTTATCTTATCAAACATCCACTGATTACTCTGTTTGGCACAGGGTGGCACTACTGTATGGGGAGTTTAGCCTTTGCTTATCTTATCAACAAGTTCATGCGTTTTGAATTGTACTTTCACCTGGAAGTTAGTTCATTTTATTAATTTTTTAATATAAAGTCGGAATTGGATTTGGTTTTATCTTTTAGTTTAATTCACAGTTAAAAATATAAAAATGGATCAAAACATTCTTTCTTTAAATATATATTCCAAACGTCTTCGCATTATTGGTGTTATTCAGTTGTGCTGGGGGTGTTTAGAATTTTTTTTGGTATCTGTTGACCAACTGATTTTTGGAAATTATTTGTTTTTTCTACAAGCTGATTTCATCGCAGGAATATTACTTATAATAACTGGCAGTTATGGAATTTTGTCTACACAGTTGAACAACTCCAGTTTTAATATTGGATCCTATATGGCATTAAACATATTTTATTTTATTTTTGGACCTTATACTTTTATTATCAATGGTATAATTTTTACTCAAGCCATATCGACATTTTTTACTCCGAACTATTATATTGTTTCTTTACGAGTTATTCTACTTATACTAACTATAATAGCGATTATAATTTCGGCCATTGGCTATTATTTTGCGCACAAAGCAAAAATTATTATACAAAGAAACCCAGTCCAATTATATCCTGTTGGACCAGTAATACCCGGAAGTATCAACACACCTTATTATGGAACATATTATAACCAACCCACTCCGATTAAAATAGAAAGCCAATGAAATTTTTAAGTAATTATTTTTGTGAGTTGTTTAATAAATTGCAAATCTAAATAATAATATATGTATTAAACAAATAATTTTATTAATGAGTAAGATTGAATAATGTGTGAATAATAATAAAAGTATTGTTTATAATTGATTTATATAAATATTTTTTTTGTGCATTAGTAGTTTCATTTTAATCAATTGCTTTTGATTAAATGGCCACCCATCTGGATTTTACCAGGAACTTCAGAGATTTTGTATCTCATCCTTGTAGTCAGCATTTTATAATAACTTCTGCATGTTGTACACATTTTTGAACGTTACCAAATAACCAAACAAAAACTTAACAAAATTTCAAATTGCTGGTTTTAGTAATTTTTAAGCTTTTTTATGATAAGATTCCCCCTTTTATCATTGTAGTTTTTTTTTGTTATGTGGATTCCTTTAAGTGTTTAGCAATATGAAATTAGGCTCCTATTAAAGTAAATTAGGCAATCGTTTAGGGCAGTTGCATCTTTCTCTTGCAAGTGTCCATTATCTGCAGAAATATTAAATGAGAAAACATTTTTTTTTATCAAAAAATTATTTTTATTGTTCTTTTTTTTTTTTTTAATGAATGTTGTAAATTTAAAAAACCGACTTTTATATAATAAGTCAGATTTTGTTCTTATATATATACTACATAATTAGAAGAGACCCGAAGTCAGACCTTCAAGATACCTAAACCCATCCACTCCATCTTATACAAACAAATGCACATGATCACATTTATGTGAAAAAGATAAATGTTCTCCAATTATATGTATTTTGCACTGAACCAGCACTCATCAGTTGATCCAGATCATTATCTCCCATATATATATAACAAGTGCTCAGTTTATATTAAATAGTAATGGATAGGCTTCAATTCAATCTTCTCATATCATTGAAAATGTGATGATGGAATGCTTAAAGCCCTTGTTGATGTATAGGATCTTAATATGTCCATTTATTTGGAATCAGCATGAAGCACATATACTGGGGATTATCTTTTTCTTATTTTGTGGTCATGTGTGTTTGTTTGTATAAGATGGTGTAAATGGGTGTACAAAGCTGTAAGGTCTGAGTTTGGGACTGTTCTAATTACATTAAATTCGGTACTTGTGTATAATTCAACCAATGACGTATTACCCTGAAGGCATATCAGTCTAATCTTGCGGTTTTTAAGATAACGTCTCCAAGTGATTTGCGGACACATGTAATCACTAAAATGTGTCCGCAGATCACGTGAACATGGTACGTTAAAAAACGCAACATTAGACCGATATGCCTTCAGGGTAATACGTCATCGGTTGATCACGTGGTAAAAAACAAAAAAATATAAAAATTTAAAAAAAAATTAAACATAAAAGAAAAAAAATGTGACGCAGGTCACGTGATAAAAAAAAAAAAAAAAAAAGGGCAAAAATCTGACGCAGGTCAGGCAAATAGTAAAAAAAAATAAATAAAAATGTACATGCATGTGTCAAAATAATTTAGAAAAAACTATATTCTAATTTATAAAACCACCCTATATTATGCTCAATTATAAGGCTTGGCGTACACCTATACCTTGTATTACTCTCATAGCTGTAATTTTTATAATTGCCCATGAATTTACAAAAAATAATTTTCTGTATGATATAATTCAGAAATTAAAAATTGCCGATGAATTTACGAAAAATAATTTTCTGTATGATACAATTCAGAAATTAAAAATTAAATTAAAACGTAATTCAATTGTAGAAATATTAACAAAAATTTTTTGTAAATTTTAAATAAACAGCTAAATTAAAAAGACGCAATTTAATGCAAATCTGGTATTAATGGCGTCATTTAATGCAAATCTGGTATTAATGGCGTCGCACCCTGTAATTTTTATAATTGCCGTTGAATTTACGAAAAATAATTTGAGAATTGTAGAAATATTAACAAAAAGTTTTTATAATTGACGATGAATTTACGAAAAATAATTTGAGAATTGTAGAAATATTAACAAAAAGATTTTGTAAATTTAAAATAAACAGATAAATAAAAAACAGTTTACCGGAATAAATTACGAAAAATAATTTTCTGTATGATACAATTCAGAAATTAAAAATGAAATTAAAACATAATTCAATTGTAGACTGATAATACGTCATCGGTTGAATTATCCAGGTCACATGCTAAAAAATATTCAAAAATAAAAAATATCTGACGCAGGTCAGGCAAATACTAAAAAAAAAAATGTACATGCATGCGTCAAAATATTATTCTCAATTTTAAAATACAGCAGCGCGTAGCACTGGAATTGGCGGGGGGGGCCTCCGGATATCAGACATTGTATTACTCTCATAGCTGTATGATATAATTCAGAAATTAAAAATAAAATTAAAACGTAATTCAATGTAAGTTTGAGAATTGTAGAAATATTAACAAATATTTTTTGTAAATAAGTTTGAGAATTGTAGAAATATTAACAAAAGCTTTTTGTAAATTTTAAATAAACACCTAAATAAAAAAGACGCGATCTAATGCAAATCTGGTATTAATGGCGTCCAGAAAACGCCGCACTTTTACATGCATTTGGTAATTTTTAAAACGTACTGCATATTGCAAAATTGATTTAAAAAATTATTTCAAATTATTTACACATTAAAAACGTAATGTAGAAATATTAACAAAAACTTTTTGTAAATTTAAAATAAACAGATAAATAAAAAACACTTTACTGGAGAATAAATTATTTACACATTAAACGTAATTCAATGTAAGTTTCAGAATTGTAGAAATATTAACAAAAACTTTTTGTAAATTTAAAATAAACAGATAAATAAAAAACACTTTACCGGAGAAGTTTGAGAATTGTAGAAATATTAACAAATTTTTTTTGTAAATTTAAAATAAACAGATAAATAAAACACTTTACCCGAATTAACAGCTCAAAAAAGTAACTGTGATGCCGTGGATAGCAAAATCGCAATAGACAGAAAAATCAAAAAATTTCCCAAACCTCTCTACGAATTTTAAATCTCACGGGTGAAAAAAAAAATTGACTCTCTGATGGATTAATCACGCCAGTCACTTGGTTACCATGACAATGTTGTCATGCAAAAAACATCGATGTCTACCGGAAGGGAAATTGGTAAGTCAAAAACGTCATCAGTTGAATTATTCACAAGTATTTTGTGGTCATGTGTGTTTGTTTGTATAAGATGGTGTAAATGGATGTACAAAGCTGTAAGGTCTGAGTTTGGGACTGTTCTAATTACATTAAATTCAATATAAACAGCTATATATATTGTAACCATTTGGATTACATGGCAGACAGCTACATAGTTACATGTGTGCATATATATATATAAAGTAAAGGAAAAGTAGAAATAAACACAGACATAAATTTTTGTAAATATTTTCTACATTTAACTTGGATAATAATGACTGTAAAGGGTTAAATAGTTATGGATTTAAAACAAAATTTTATTATGAAATAAATATTTTTTAAAAGGTCTAAATAAATAATTAATATTACATTTAAAAACAAGCATATTTCTGATAATTGAAAATATTTCTATTATTTATTTTTGAAGTCTTTTAATTAATGCTCTATCTAAGTAAAACATGTAGATCACACCTTTGATAACATTTCAAAGTTCCTTCCAAAAGTAGCTTGTAATTAAAAGTGATTTGAAAAGATTAAAATTGATTTTAATCAAGATAAGAATTAGACAAAAAAAACTGTTTTCAATTAAGGTGTTTTTATCACCTCAGATGACTCTTATAAAAAGTGCTGATAAAAATATCAGTTCAGTTTGGCTAGTAAATTTTATGAAGAGAGTCCAGTTTTAATATTTTGAGGAGGAATTGGCAAAGTAGCAGCTGGTTTCTAGAGTTATACAGATGGCTACTATGGATGACATATAGCTTTAGTCAAGACAAAAGATCTAGCAGTCTATTGATTCACTGGGAGAGTTTAAATCCACCTAGAAGAAAGACCCACTTCTCTGTCTCTATACCTTTAAATGTGGATAAGACAGCTGGCCAATGTGAAGTATATGTGGAACTAAATCAATGCTAACACTAATTATGCCTCCCTGATGATGACAATACCTGAACTATACTTTCCTGGTGAACCAAAAATTAAAATCACCAAGAAATGTCATCAGTTGATGAAGAAGTCATTAGACATATGCTGCTATGTATACATGTAAGGAAACACAGACAAAGACATCATGCATATATATATAATATGAGTTGTTTTAAATAATTCACTTTAAAAATGGCATTCTAAAAAGCAAGATATATAATATAGAATGATCTTGTTTAAAATCATTTGTTGAGAAAATGATATTTTGAGACATATATAATTAAAAGCAACCTGTGGTCATGTCACATATATAGAAGAATATTATTTTAAAATCTTTTTTTTTTTAAATAATGCAAATAAAATTTTGATTGAATGAAATGATTGAATTTATTGACCAGAACAAATTTTTTTAGATTAATTTAAAGATAATTCTAAAGGCATTATAATTAATTAAGAGTAACCTGATTAAAAAAAAAAAAGAACTTTTCTAATCTCTCAAAAATTGACTACCTTTTTAGAAAAGAGAAGAAAAAGAGAAAGCTGTAATAAAGTTTAATTGCTAATTAATTCAAATTATATTTTATATATCACACATGCATATGTAAATTTTATATACTCTTATTGTATATTAACCAAGGAATTAATTACAGGAAGTATATTTTGAATAATTTTTTATTATTGTAACAAATTAAAATATATAATGTAAACATCAATGTGTGCATACAAACCTATATGCACAACATATATGTTAAACCAAGAATTAAGTACATATTAGAAAATTAATGATTTTATTTTGATCAAGATAAATATATGCTATTGTAACAGTCAAAACATGTCTATCTTGCTAACACACTGCAGAATTTAAACCCAGGACATAGAACTCAATGCTAGGAGTGTTACCTCCCAGAAATCCCAAGTTTGAATCCAAAGTCCAAACTCCACAATGCCCTCTACATGATCACATATTTGATGCTACTAATAGTATAGTTTCATGCTGGTGCCGGTGATCAAGGAGAAAACAAAGGACTCTAAATCTAAAATAGCCCTAGGTTCATTTAACAATAACTTATAGATGTGCCAAAGATAAGTTTAATACGCTATGCAATTTAGATTGCACCCCGAATAAATAAAGAAAAGAAATAAATTTACAAATAAGATTTTAATAATTTGATCATAAAATAGTTTAGCGATATAAATTGGATAGCTATATAATAAACAACAAGATGGCTGATACCATGTACTTGGGTTCGTTTAGATAATGTGTCTGAAATATAGTGACATGGAAGGCATATACGAGTCTCGTAAAGTCTAACAGAGTTTGAAATATTCTAAAATATTTATAATTGGAAACTTAAATGGAGAGCAAGAGTCGCTCGCGAAGTGATTAACTAGATTATAAGATCGAGCTATACTGAATGGATTTGAAATTCATTTAAATAGAATTCTTTTAATAATTAATAAGGGAAATATACGGTGGTGTCAGTGAATATATGCCGAAGAGGGATGCAATTTATGAGTATGCAACTTTATGAAGAAAAGGTCATGGCATTGGATAGGCATTTCGCCTTTTATTTGGAACATCTCTAGCCCACTCACAGCTCAAGCCTGGCCTGCACCCAGGAGCTTCGTAACTGTGGGGACATATGTGAAATAATTCCCAGGTGCCATTGTAGCACTGTACTGGGAACTGCAGAGAAAAGTAAGGGGATGGACTTAAACGATGATGACCTTTGCCAACAGTAGGATTCCAGCACCCATGCATATTTGCCAGCAACACAGTTTAATTTTAAAAGACTTAATAAAATAAAGGGCAATTTATTAAGGAACAGAAATAGCTCATTCTCAACTTTCATATTTTAATGGCCAACAGACTCTTAAGATAAATAAATATTTATTATAACAAAGTTATACTTATTAACAAACTTATTTTACACAAAATACTTAAAAACATATTTAAGAAATGGGAGGGGGAAAATGCGTCTTTGCGGTTTACAAACTAAGATGGCAACCATGCATTATTTAACTTCCCTACGTAACTCGTATTTGCCTATAGAAATTAATTAAATATTTCATTATATTACGTTTAAATAAGACATTCATAAATATAATAGAAAATCAACCCAAGCACAAGTTCAGCATGCATTAGAAAACAACACTCAAATAAATACATTTAAAGAATATACAAAAATTATTAGCTATATAGCTTGGAGGTTTCCGAGATCTCGGGTTGATTTTAATTACCTTGTTCTTTCAAATTCATCTGTGGGCATTTCCAAATTGGTAGCAAAGTTCTTAAGTAAAGTTATGATTTTCCTTGGTTCATTGTTCCACAGCAGCAGTTAGTAGATTTCAGGAGCAGCATTTCTTTGGGCTGGTTCAGTTGGATTTGATGATATGGTGACAGGACATCGGATTTTGAATGATAGATGGCTGAGGCACAGGGTCCCGAGGGAAAAACAGCCTACTGCCCCATTACCAATCATTCTGAGGTTAAACAATTTTAAAACTGGTTCTAAACTAACCCACAAACCGGTCAGTCTGATAACGCAAATCAAAGCTAATAGCAAAATCAGTTTTAGAAAATATAACTTCTGCTGTCACAATATCAGGCAGATTAATTAATAACTCTCTAATCATTTAATACAATCAATCAGCCCTATTTATATGCTCTCTCTGATTACAATCTAACCCTGCGGTGATAAAATCCGTTCATTAGGTTATTAATACATTTGAAAACACGGACTGCATTTTCTAATTAAAATCTGTTCATAAACACTGTTTTAATCTTATCAAATCTATTAGTAAAACTGGTGCCAATATGGTTAAAATTAGCCACTATTGTTCTTTCCCTACCCTCACTGATTTAAAAGAAAATGACATGTTTTTGAAAACTAACTAACATTTTACATTTCTAAAACTCTTTTTTTGAATTTAATTTCCAGAAATATTTATCAGTGATATTATTTTATTAAAGCAAATAATTATAGCGAAATAACATCACAAAATAAACAGATTCAAAAACAACAAATTTTAAATAAATATTTTCATAAATTTTAAATATTATCGCAGTATGTGTGTAGATGAGAATATGTGACCTACTTTACTGTACAAGCATATACATAATATATACTCGACGGTTTGAAAATAAAACCATTTAAGACAAATTTAATTATTATAAAACCCTGGGCACCCCATTAGACATATAAATTTAGGCAGGATTTTGGTAAATATACCCAGTACACACACAATATTATAAAATTAGGGTTTAGAAAAAACACGAGGATAGGAAACAGGAAGGCAAGGTGAAACTAAGATTGTAGGGCATATCTTACAGTTTCACTATAGACATCAATGTGTCAACACACACATGTACATACATAAAATTTTAATCCTTTATTGTATTTAAATGTCAATTGAAATATATTCATGTAATAATAAAACACACATCTGTGCATATATGTGGAACATATATGTAAATGATAATGTAATAACTTGAATTGTGTCTAATAATTTTGTAAATCACAAATATGATATTTTTTTAAATTATATATTAATCAAAATCAGAAGGTTTAATTTATATGTACAGTCATATTCTAAAGACCTTAATATCATTTTTATATTGTTATTAATAAACTTGAATTCAATTTTTAAAATTGTATTGCATCATTATCTCTTGTCACAGTAACAGTTATAGGGCTTGTGTTCTCCGAACTAAATTTGAGTATAAAAGCTGAACATAAGAATGGGGATATATATATATTAGTGTTTATGGACATCTAGTTGATTCTAGATTGGCCATAAGATAATATTCTTTAAAGCCCATGCATTACATTTTATTTTAGTTTAGTTTTAGAATAGAAGTTTATAGTTGACCAATGCATTAATGGGACTAAGTGGCCATAGCATTGATGATGATTAGCATGTTTTAATGTCCCAGCATTACTGTTTTGATTCTTGTGTATTGTAATGGATAAGCACTTAAAATGGTGCATTCAAATTAGATTTAAATAATTGCCTCAAGCTAAGTAATTAGCCTGGTATACAGAAGACCCATTTCCAATCCAGTCATAAGATAGACTGTTGATTTATTGTATTGTGTTATTTTGATTGTCCATAAGTCATGATGATGAATGGTTATTTTTTTTTACTTCAGTATTACTCAATAAGTACTACTTTTATAATGCTAGTGAATTTATAGTTAATCATAGTTTCTGTAAGGTGTTAACTGGTTAATCTCTAAGAGATCTTTTAATCTCATGTTCTTTTATGTAATATGTAACATTGCTTATTTTTTTGTGATAAAACATTACTTTCATAATTTAATATCTCTTACTTTAATATTAATATCTTGAATATCATACTTAATATCTTATAATACATATATGTTTTGATATGATTATTATTTGAAATTTATTTTGAACTGGCATTGATGATGATTTCCATCACCCAGGAATGGCCACTCTTACCCCATTCCATTACAATATATTCATCCTATCTTTCAATAGATCTTTCTACAAAGATTTTTGTGGCCTGTAATGTCTCCTGAATTATAAATTAAGAACTGCTGCTCTACATTGTATTTTACATATTAACATTATTTTCTGAGTTTAATATAATGTTCATTTGAATATTTAATCTATAGATTCTTGGATCAAAATTCAAATCATCCTTTTGATAGAATGTCCCATGACCTCCAGAGCTACAAATAATTCAATATTTTTAATTTTATATAAGAATGCATGTTATTATATAAAATTGGTATTTTCTCTGTTGTCTGATTGGTGAATGAATGTTGTCTGATATCATGTGTCAAAATCACAACCATTATATTTGTGCAAAGGAAGTTGTTCTATTATTAATTAAAACACTATGAAAAAATCAGTGTGCGTGCTTTTAACTACAGAGATATCTTATATATTTCACAGTAAAGGTTCTCACTTAGCTGCAGAAACAACCATAAAAGCCAACTCATAATTTGATGTTGAGGCATTCTGTGCTTTCATGGTCTGTCAATCTCCTAATATAGTTCAGATGAATAACATACTTAGCAATGTTAATAATTTTTTAAATTAGCAATATTTAATAAAAAACATATTTACATTAAATCTATAAAAAAAAAGTTGTTAAAGCAACCAAGTTAAAAAACTATAAATATTATATTTAATAAAAAAATTATAGAATGACCAATCTTTTTGTATTCCAACATTAATAAATAGTAACTATTAATAAAGTTAAAGATAGTCATAATTGACTGTCGAAAAAAGAAAATTTTAATTTTTTATTCAGAGGATGCTTCAGTAAATATATATTTGAAGCATTTGAAGCTGTAAAGCTTGAAAATATAACAGATATATTTAAAAATGTAAATTTTAATTTGCTTTATTAAAATTCAGAAATTTATTTATGTAATATTCAAATGATTTGTTTAATTTACATTAAATCTTTACAAAAATTTGTTAAAGCAATCAATTATTACAAAAATGATGGGCGGAAAGTCTAGAATTTTTGTATTCCATTGTAATGATCTTTTAATTCTCACATTTGGAATCTTTTGTTTAATTTACATGAAATCTTTAAAAAAAAATTGTTAGAGCAATCAAGTAAAAGACTCATATGCCTTTACAAGACTAGGTACAACTGATATGTAATAAAAAGGTATACTTTTATTAATTGTGTTTTGATAGCATATAAAAGTAAAAGCAATAATGTTTTAGGTATAAAAGTTTATGCTTAGAAATCATTTATAAACACATTCCTATAAATATTTGTTAGCTTTTGTGATGATGACAATTATATCATGTGATTGAATCAAACTTTATTTACATTTTTCTAAATAGATTCAACTGTTTATAATAAATTATAGTTAAGTTTAAAGCACAGTGCTTTGAGTGGTAATATTTTTTTCAGATTTTGCTGACCTGATTACTAACAACCTACTATTGAAGTTAATCATTTCTTTGAATTCATGTATATTCATGTCAAGGCAATATTATAATTAACCAAGCTATTTTGCCAAATATAACAGGCCATATAAATGCATTGATTGTTTTTTTTCTAAAAACAAGATTAATGAATGATTACCAAAGATTAACAACTTTTAATAGTTAGGTTGACTTATGGAATTATTTTCTTATGTAGTCCTAGAAGTAGCTTCATTAATTTTTTTTTTATCTTCTTTCCCCAATAATATTGTATTTCCAATTGAACATATGTTAAAACACAGAAATTTTAAGCACAATGAAAACAGTAAAACGAAAAAAAAGGTTGTTCACATCAAAATGGTGAATGACTGTAAGTCAATCTAGGATGATAATAACCATAACATTTGGAAACAAGTTGGAGAAATCAGGAGGATCCTCATATATAAGTACACACAATTTCTACTGATAGTTATCTTTTACACAACAATTTAATTTATTTGACATTTATCTTAAATTTAGTATATGTGTATACAAAGATTGTGGTTAAAATCTATATTAGATTATCAATCAACAACTCCTAAAAAATTAGAGATCACTACTATTTGTTATATACTAATCTGTGTGCTACTCTAATAGATAGATGAAAGCATTTGGAAAAGTATAAAGTTTAAATTTACCCCCCCCCCCCACATTTAACAAACAATAATTCAACGTATAATCACCTTCTTTATATATATAAGTAGACTTTATTAGTAACAAAATATTCACAAAAATTAGTATATTTACATTAAGAGCTTTTTACATTTTTTTACATTGCTTAGGAGGTTTTTAAAATACAGTGAATTGGAACATTCTTATTAAATCTATTTATAATCACTTTGTATATAGCTGATTTTTTATTAATTTTATGAAATTATTTATAAACAACAAAATATAAATAAAAATAATCGACATATTATAACAAAAAAAATGTAATAAAAAAAACTGTACTTAATGTTTGACAGAGATAATACTAAAAGGTCCTGTGTTATGACTTAAGTGCTTAAGTCATTAGTTCTATGCTGTGGATTCAAAACTATATTAGCTTCCAAATGTATTAGCTCCTTCTACTGCTTAGACTGAGAGTAAAAAGATTGCACTCTCAATAAAATGCCTAGACAGTTTTTTTTTTTCAATTAAATTGTTTATTTTTGATTGAGATAAGGTGTTTCCATGAATATAATACATATACAAAACATACAAAAATGAGACTCGGTGTGATAATAGAATGTGTGGCATCTTAAAATACTAAGATGTGGAGATCAAAATACTGATATGCCAAAGATTTTTATCTTTCAAAAGAATAAACAAATTGGAATAATCAAACATAAAATCTAAAAAAAAAAAAAACTCAATTATTTTATTTTTCAGTTGTTTTTTTACATTTTTTTTATTTATTGGCAATTTTTTTAAGTTTTAACTTGAAGTAAAGGCTGGGTTCATTTTACTTGTGACAAAAGTGTGGAACTCACATTTTTTTAAACAACTGAGTGAACTTCAAGTAAACTTAGAATTTTCCAGGTAGGTGAACTATAATCACCCTTACTGATCATTTTGCATTGGTCTGTAAGTAGATATCTAGCTACTTTTAGTTGGAGAATAAAGGTTCCAAAATAGAAAATTATTCAGTGGAGTGTTAATGCATTGGCATAAAGCAAAAGCATCGATTGTAATATGATGTAGTTTCCGCTTCAGATGAAAGCCTAAGTTTGCTACTTGGAGCTATCAAGCTACTATTTACTTTTACCCTTTTTAAATATAATATTATTTGATAGTTGGGCACTGTAATTCTTATTATAAGCTGAGAATTCCAACATTACCTTTTTTCAGTTCGAATCAGCTTAAAAAGAAAGGTATCCAATATTTTTGAATTCATATGAGATTAATATACTTCTCATTTAATTTTATTTTTTAACATAATTATTTTAAAAATATATGAATTTTTAGTTTTTTATGTTGAATGTGTGTGCATGTGAGTGTGGAGGATGCTTTTATGTTAAGTGCAAGGAAAAAATAATGCTTTAAAATAGATCAATCTATTTATATTTGGTCAAATAATGACCAAAGTAGGTGATTATATCAGTATCATTCAAGTGACTATACAAATAACTTTTGCCTTTTTTGTTGTTTCAATAACTAAATCAATTCAAGAATCTTTTGCTTACCATAAATGACCTACGTAACTAATCCAAATTTTCCTAAATATATATGAAGGAGTGAGAAATATAGAAATCATACTTGAAAGTATTAGTCATCAATATTATTTTTAGATCACTGTTGTTGTGAAGTCACAATTTATTTGGCCTTAGTAATGCTTGTGTGAAAATGAAAGTTCATTCATGAGCTTCTATATCCATTTTTTTAATAATTTGTACAAAAGGTTGGCTCAAAGCCCTTTTCTTTGTAGAGAACTTTTACAACGTTAATCAGATGTGAAATGCTTACAATTTCTATATATTTTGAAGTCATATTTCTATCATCATTTTTACTTTCTCTGGAGCAAGATCATTTTCTCAATTTGAAATGCAATCCAAAAATATTAGTTCGTGGGCATTTCAGATATGTATTGAAGGCTTAAGGTCAGTCTCAAAACTATAAAATCTCTTACAGTCTCTAATTGGACATTGTTTTTGTTTTGATAAAATTTCAAAGTCTTCTGATATTAATAAGGCATTAAATAGAGAAACTTCTATGTTCTAAAATAATAATTCAATCTTTATTTGGAATATGCTTAATGGTGTCATGATTTCAAATGGAAATGATTATAAGAGTCACTATTATCTCCGATGAATATCTGATTAAGTGCTGCCTTTAAGTCTAGCTTTGCAAAATGTGAAAACATTTGGAATGAAACATCAGTACTTTACCAATATATGACACTAGTTATGTATTTTAGTTTAAGTTTTTATTCACAGTAACTTGATAATCTCAACAATTGTATATTTAGTTATTTAAGCTTGCTTATAATTACATCTGGAGTGGCCCAATGAGATTTTATCTAGGTATCAATACTTTTTTAACTAATTCATCCAATGCTTATACCAATCTTTCTCTTTGAATAAATGGTGATTTGTAAATCACCACCTTATTACTTTCCATTATGTCTAATTTTATCAAGATCATTTTAATTTTTTCTTGCTTTATTTAATGTGTGAAAAATGGCTTGGAATTCTCTTCTTCACTATGACTTTTTTTATTCATGATGCATTTGTTCTTATTGGAGGGAAACTACTATTTACCAATTAAAAGATACTTTGAATTATATACAAAGATAATATTCTCATTCCATTTTTGTAATTTGACTAGTATAGCAACTTTTTCTTTTAATTTATTTTACCTTTACTTCCAAGATGACAAATGCCTCTTTTATTTAACAATTTTTGTTGAAAAACAGTTTCCAATCTGTTTTTGATATATCTAATCTGCTGTCAATCTTCATTAGCATTAGCTTACCACATATTTGTACTAATATTTTAATATTAGTTTGAACCCACTCACTTCTTATTTCATGTTTCTGTTTAATGCTATAAATCTTATAGCACTCATCTTTATGCTGTATATCCCATAATGCCATAATGATGCATTCAACATTAATGTTTGGAGGTTCCAATTGAACTGTCTAATCAACTTTGATATCTTAAAAATATTCATACTTTTACTATACTGTGTTTAATACATTGTACAGGCTTAAACCTGCATTTATATATGTAATATATTTGGGGTTCAAACTCAGACTTTCACACGACCCACCACTCTCAGTGCCATCTCATATTGCTGACCCACCTGAGATCTGTGATGATTTTATATTCAATTATTCTGCTAATTGCCGTTTTATTGGACCGGTTTGATTTTTTTTAATAGTTGTCCATTTTTTTCAGAAATGAAGTCACCTCCACTATAATAACTTTTTTTTCTACTTCTGAATTACAAATTTTAGTTAAAGCCTCTTTTACATGGATAAAAACAAGTTTTATAGGTAATAAAGCATCTGCTTTTGCTGACCATTTTGTATTAGAAACTCTTTTGTCTGTGACAGAATATTTACACATTTCTAGATTTCTGGTTAAAAAATTTCAATGATGGGTTGGTGCAGAAAAAAAATGTGAATAAATTCTGCACAAACAGAAAATACTCAATTGCAGTGCTCCAACTTTCTGTAGTGAAATTTCCAATTAAATTTAAGGAATAATTAGCACACAGAATAAAAACTGCACTTGGGGTATGTTCTTTAATATGTGCTTGCAAACCTGGGTATTTTTCTGGCATATTAGAAGCATTATCAAATGATTGTCATGGACAGTTTTTAATATTTATTCCTAATTATATTAAAGTTAGTAAAACTTCTTGTTCCAAATATGGAAATATATGTTTATCTACGGGAATGAATTCCACAAATCTTTCCATTCCATCACTACAGGATGACACTTATCACAAAAGTTGATACGCAAAACTTTGGGAGTGGAATCAACAATTATACTATATTAATAAACAGGCAAAAACTCTCCATATAGTAGTGCCACCTTGTGTTAACCAGAGAAATCAATGGATGCCAAGACTCCTCACTGATGAAGGCCACAAGCCAGAAACTAGTCTGGGGATATTGGATGAGTAGGCACTAGATAGGGATTTTATGCACAAGTCTTCTGGCATCCATTGATTGCTCTGGTTAGCACAAGGTGGCACTATTATATGGAGAGTTTTTGCCTGTTTACTAACAGTTATGTGCTAGCATGAGATGGTGATCACGTGATGTTTAGTGGTTTATACTATATTAAGTTGCAGATTTGATTTTTTCAATTATTTCCACTCTTACTTGATTTCCAATAAGACCTACAAATTTGTCACAAATAATATGAAATAAATAGTTTACATTTCCTCATCCTTGGTTGGCATATTTTTGTAGATGTAACTTTAAAAACTCATCATATTCACTTAGATATTTCAAGTAGGTTAAATAATTTTCTTTCCTATTGGAATCTTTGCTTTCATCATGACCCCTAAATCTTAAACTTAAGCAACTCAACATTTTCATTTTGTGTTATTATGATTTGAGTACCATAATTTATAGGATTATTTGAAATATTGTTTTCATTTTATATTGTTATAATTTGGCACAAGTTGTGAAGTACATTAAGTAAGTTGATCTTTTACATTTTGTTTTAATTTTAGCATTGGAAACATTTTATCTCATTACAATTTGGTGCCTCAATTCATGGAATGGACGATCGGAAATATTAGCTTCATGCATTTTTATTCCATTACAATTTGGCAATCAACATTTAGGCTAGGGTTATTCCATTACAATCTGGCTCCTAAATCTGTGGGGCAGTTAAAGAGA
Organism: Epiperipatus broadwayi; assembly: GCA_028023455.1. Lineage (NCBI taxonomy): Eukaryota > Metazoa > Onychophora > Udeonychophora > Euonychophora > Peripatidae > Epiperipatus > Epiperipatus broadwayi. The sequence continues at coordinate 2,529,807 of JAQFVV010000126.1, read as the reverse complement.
AAATTTTATAAGTTTTATTGATTATAAGTTAATGTGCCTAAATTTGTAGGCATTTTCATTTGTATTAACATGTATTGATGTTGTAAATTTATAAGGTCTTTACAAAATAATTATACGAGTTGTGATAGTTATGGGCTTATGTACACAAGTTTGTAGGTCATAATGTAGCTTTTTATCATCAACATCTTATATATTTTTGTGTCATTACAATTTGGCATCTCTAATTGAGGGCTTGAATGTGGGCTGCTTGACAAAACATGCACACACTATCATCATTACTATTTTATTTTATTACAACTAACATTGCTATTCATCTTATTGATCCTTTTTATTCCATCACAATATATATAACAAAGTAAATATGAAGGTAAGTCATGAACTTAATGCACGAAGAATGATACTTTACCCATTAAAGATGTTGGTTGCATAATATCATTATATTTGGTTTTTGCTCAACACATTGATTAATCTGTGACCTCTTCTTTTTAGATAGAATAGCTGGGCACACTGTGATTGGGCAGTTTGATTATCTAAGAAAAGTTATTGAATTGTTTAAATACTGTTATTTAGAGACTTGAAAGAAAAGATCAAGTTTCATCTGGACATACACTTTACATTATGGATTTAACAACTGGATATACTAGACCCAATACTATATATAAAGCTTTTTATGTAAGACTAACAAACCATTCATTTCTTGAAAACATATTAAATAAAACAATTTGCTTACATTGATATCATGAATTATTTCTCAGCTTTTATTTTAGCTTCTATATTCTGTGTGCACTCATGTACTTAGCATGCATGCACAGTCATATGATTATTCTCTCTCTCTCTCTCTCACTATCAGTTTATTACTGTGCTGTCTTTTTATAACTACACCTTCCATAATTTTTTTTTTTGTTAATTTTTTTGATTGGTACAGTAATTTGTACATTTAAAAAATCAAATTAAATTCTATGTGTATCTGCCAAACACACCTGTACTGTATGTATTTAGCGTTGCTATTAGTCACAGTTTCATGAATTCGCAGAAAAGCTTAGAACTAAATGCTTTATTTTAAATTATAATTTTAAAGACGCATGTTACACTTTAATAACATGCAAAGTCCGTTAGCTTTGTGAAGTAGCTTTCATTTTAAGATTAACGATGTTTGTATAATATTGCTCCGTTTCCTTATTATCAACATCTGGCTTTTTTACATATTATTAATTTACCGTAACTAGAACGTTCTAAAGTCGCTAGATCAGAAGAGAACTTTCTCTAAACTTTCTCTAAGAAATTGATTCATTTTACTTGGATTTTTTTTACTTCATAAAATAGCATACAAGTTTTCATTTTGGCTTTAATTAAAATGAATTGCAACAATACTCCCCTAAACGTACAATTGAAACGTCTTCGCATTTTCGGGCTTATACAAGAGAGTTGTGGTCTTTTAATAATTTTTTTGGTATCTATTGAGGAACTGATGATGAATAATTTTTTATTTTTTCTAAGAAGTGATTTTATTGGAGGAATATTTCTTATATTAACCGGTATTTATGGCTTGCTATCCACACAACTCCGTAAATGTGCATTTAATGTTGGTTCCTGTATAGGGCTAAATATCTTTTATTTTATTTTTGGACCCTACACTTGTATTGTCAATATTGTAGTTTTAAGTCTAAACAAAACCGAATTAAATAGTCTCTCCACAAATTATATTTACTTCCGCAATGCTATAATAGGAATAACTGTAACGATGATAATAATATCAGCCATCGCTTGTTGTTTAACACATAAAATAAAAATTGCTATACAATTGGCATCACGGCAAGCAAATTTGATTGCACCTGCAACAGATAATCCAGAAGTAATCTATTACAATCAACAGACTGTTATGTTACCATCGTATATTAATCTGACTTAATTTTCAAACAATTATTTTTATGATTTATTTATTAATTTGCAAAAATAAATAATTTTATTAATTTATAAGCATAACTGTATTAATACTTTTTTTAAAAATTTCTTTATATTCTGCAAAATAAAAAAGTGTGCTATTAGGATGTATACATATAACCACTAAACATCACATGATCACCATTTCTTATGTTTGCTCATAACTGCTATTAAAACAGGCAAAACTCCCCATACAGTAGTGCCCTTCAGTGCAAGCCAGAGTAATCAATGGATGCCAGAAGGCTAGTGCATAAAATCCATATCTAGTGCCTACTCATCCAATATCCCCAAACTAGTTTCTGGCTTGTGGCTAACTTATATGGGTATTGAACTGAGTTCAGACCTATATGACTATATAAGCTAATGAGCTTAGATTGAAAATATTGTGTTTTTCATTTTATTCTCATAAATTTTGTAGTTAAATAGAGATAAAAGGTGGCTGCTGGAGAGATCTAGGTGCAGTGCTCTCAGATCCAAGGCTCATCACTGACAAAGGCCACAATCCAGAAACTAGTCTGGGATATTGGATGAGTAGGCACCAGATAGGGATTTTATGCACAAGCTTTCTGGCATCTATTAATTACTCTGGCTTGAACTGAGGGGCACTACTGTATGAAGAGTTTGGCCTATTTTAATGTATGTATATACTGGTAAATCATGGAATAGCCATTAAGCAAAATAAATATGCAATTAGAATATCAAGAGAAGGGACTATAGAACTGTTTTCGAGATCAGAGACCAGAGAAGAAATGGTTCACCATAAAAGAAAAAAAAAACATAATTAAACAAATATAATAAAATATTAAATTAATATTAAAGTATTATTACTAATATATTTTAATCATGAAAGTAGAACTAGATTTAAATCTGGCAACTACCATATGGTCAATAGAATATCCTTAGATTTGCTTTAAAACATGTCTAAAAGCATCAATCTGACTGCTAATAACAGAAGGGCAGTTAACTGCAACTGGAATTTTTCAATGCCAAATTTACCCATATTTGATAGCAAAAGTACAGCTTGACATAATTTTGCAATGTAAATATCTAGATCTTAAACAAACAAAAAAAAAAGCTAAATTTGCACCACTGTGTTCCCATTCGTTAATCAACTGTGGGTCAAAGATCTCTCCAAGTTTAGAATTAGTTTCTCTGATCCCTAGCTTCTCTTTATTACAATGCACCACTAAACATCCTCATTTCACCCATAGATCTCACCTGTAGTGCCTTTCTAGATTTTATACAATCTCTTGAAGTTCAGTAAGACTTCATTTGTCCATTTGTTTATTATCTCTTCTAACTATATACCCATCTCAGCTTTTAATTTTTTCTATGACATCAGTGATTACTGTTTGTTCTCTCACTCATATATTTGGTTTTTAATCTCTTCTTCTTGCTTCTAGTATATCCCTTCATACTTTGTTAAATGATCTGAAGTCTCTAAATTGCTACTCTGAAAAATGGTCAAATCTCAGATCCATAATTAAGAATTAGTAAAACTCATCTATTCAAAACTTCCTTTTCAAACATTAGATGTATTTCTTTTTAATACTGCATTTCCATCCCAATTTAATTCCATGATTAATTTCTTCTATTACATTTCTATTTGTGTTAATAATCTGGTCTATGTATTTGTAGTTATTAACTTCTACTAATTTGTAATTATCAACCATTATTTTTTTGTTTTGATATTATTGTAGTCTTCTTATCATTTATTTTTAATCTAGTTTCTTACTTTTATCTGATAACCTTTGCAATATTTCCTGAAGCTTTGAAGTATTATCTTAAAAAAAAAACAATTACAAAATGACTTAAATCAGCAGATGTCTATCTTTTACTATTTGGAACCCAATTGTCCATATCTGCTTTATTCCACTCCCTTTCAAAGATTTTTTGGAGCCCTAATTGTTGTTGCTGTGACAATAAAGTTTAAAATGACACTTTATAAAATTAACAGAATATATCTTTTCTTATTTTGGTTTCAATAATTAGTTGGGGGGGGTGTCAATTTTTTGGGGTCTATTTTTTAAATGTTTGCACTCTCTTTTTATTATTTTCACTTACAAAATTCTTGTAAAGCGTTGGTGGCCTAGTGATTAGCATAGCTGCCTTCCAAGCAGCCAGCCCGGGTTCGCTACCCGGTCAACGCATTTGACATATATAAAAAAAAATTCTTGTAAAATTGCTGCCAGAAGTTTTGGAGATACGGAATCACCCTGTTATACACCTTTCTCAATGTTAACTTGTTTGGTGTCATCATGTAATCTAATCATTGCTGTTGTATTTTGATGAATATTCTTCAGAATATGACAATAATCTGGACCTATATTTTAATGATCCAGTGCTTTAATCATTGTAGAAATGTTTATAGAATTAAGTACCTTTTTGTAACCTACAAAACCAAAGCATAATGACAAACTCATATTCAATGCTTGAATATGATTCATTGTGCTAAAACCACTTTTAAATTCAGCTTATTCTTTTAGTTGTTTAAAACCCAAATTTTGGTGTAGATGAGTTATAATTATCTTTGTAAAAAAGTTGTATAGAACTAATAAAAGATTGATAGGTCTGTAATATCTAATATCGTCTTTATCACATTTTTAAAATATTAACATTAGTACTAGGTACTTGAGTACTAAACCTGCAACACAGAGCATGTATTAGATCTTTATGTACCTGTTCACATTCATGTCAATCCATCCCTTGTGCTGTGACCAAAATAATGTGTACATGGATCTTTCTTGTGCAAAAAACAGAACGTGTCCACAGATCTTTCTTGCACAAAAAAACAAAAAACAAAATGTGTGATATAAATGTCAACAGCCACAGTAGATCTAATACATGCTCCATGTTGCAAGACTAAAAATAAGTGAATAAACTGTTAATAAATATCAATTTATTTTTTTATAAAGGACTATTTCTTTAAATATGACATCATCATGACATCACACATTCATTGTGGGTATGAAAAGGTCTATCTCCCCTATCCCCACTACATTGCAGGTTTAGTACTCATCTGGTATAATTTTGTCATTTAAACAATTGGGATATAACTTTGCTAACAATTTTTCTAATTATTCATCTGCTTCTTTTAAGATATCCATTATAATTCCATCATATCTTAGAACTTTTCTCTTCTTCATAAATTTAATCGCATGGCTCACTTCTTCATTTAAAATTCTGGGTAATTTGAAAGCAATAATAACTGTAGGGCATACTATGATTTCTTGATTTTTATTACTATATAGTTTTTTATAAAATGTTTCCACACATTTCATGATGCCATCTTTTTTTTTTAATAAGAGTTCCCACTTTTCTTTTTTGTACAAAATAACTTTCTAATATTAAATATTGCCATTATTGTGTATTATTTTGAGTATTGGCTCAGTGTCATTATTAAAACAGAAACTAGGGAGCAGAAATAAATTCCACCAAGCAAGATAAAAATGAATGATTTTGTCATTTATGCTTCATATATAAAACACTAGAAATTGATATTGTAGCTTTTTCATTTAACATGCCACAACATGCATGTTAACATTGTAAGTTAAGTTGATTTCTCCATTTTTATCCTTTTTCATTTCATGATACTGTTAGTGAATAATATTTTGTAATAAGATTTATATAATACAGTTATGGAAGTGTGGTAATATTGAAATCAGAGTAATGCTACTTTTAAACATGTTATTACATGATGAATTTGCATTTCAGTTCATATTACTGGTAATGTGTGAGTTTTATCCACACATTATGATATCTATGCATATCTCACCATATAATACATAACAGTGGTGATAACTGAGTAAATATTTTTTTGATACCTTCACGTTAATAAGTTGTAACTGTCTTTTACCAAAGTAATAGTATTTTTTAACACATGATTATATTAATAATGAGGTGTAAATGCTGTCAGTATATTAGACTAGGAAATGATTTTCAGCCTGCTATGAAAGAAATTGTGAGGTTACATGAAAGGTCCCAAAATGCAAAACTTTCAAGTAGTAATACAAAAATGTTATGCATAAAGCATTTTGAACTGATTAATTCATGTTACCAGAAAAGACTTATATTTTAATTTGCAAACAGAAAGCTAGTTAATTTAGCATTCAGTTACTTTTTGGGAAAAAAGGATTTGCTAAGAAAATTATACACATAAACTTTCATTATAATTTGTAAATGATAAAACAAAATAAAAAAATAGAAAAAAATATTATTAAGAAAAGAATAGAAAATGAAAAGCAAAATTAGTAATATAGTTGTCTTATGCTATTTTTTATAAAAAATTCTATATAAAAAGTAATTTTTATTAAATTACATAAATATACTTTTTTTTAATGCTATACAACAGGAGAAAATAATCAAGTTACTTTATTAAGCAGTAAAATAATGTATATATGTATATTAACGCCAGTTTAAACAATACATTGAAGTGCTATGATTATTAATTACCCTTCCTTGGTCAAAAGCAATGTATTTAGTTGCCAAACAAAATGTAACATTTTCTTCTAAACATATTAATGTTATTGATAGAGTTATACAGTTAAAGAAAAGAATTAAAAGCTTATAGAGTTACATATATTTTTTTCTATCAACTGCTCATTTTCTCATCTTGCATTAGATCCTAAGATCTAGGTGTATTTCTCACTGATGAAAGTCACAAGTTAGAAAAACTAGTCTGAGTGAGAACTAGATAGAAATTTTATGCACAAACATTCTTGCATCCATTGATTACTCTGGCTTGAATTGAGTGGCACTACTGTATGGAGAGTTTTGTCTTTTTTGAGTCTCAGCAGTGGGCCAAACATACAATTAAGTGTTCATTTTTAAGAATCTCATTTTGGATTCTGTTCTGAAAAGGCTGGAGATTGTGAGTGTTCTTATATTTTTTTATATTGTCTGTGGTGCCATAATTTACTGTTTAATTAATATTGGATTTTTAAGTGAGATTCCTGGAAAAAATTACAAAAAAAAAAAATCAAGCAAAGTTGCTTATGCTATCATTTTGATTAGATTTGGTTATTGTTTGTCTGAAAGTTTGTGATGATGACATTTAGTTGTACTTATATGCTGGACTACTTTCATCATCTAACATTAAATATTGAATGTCTTGAGAAGAATTATTAAATTTTATTTAAAATTGTCAATTATATTCAACTGTTAGTAATAGCATTCAAGTTAGTATATAGAAAACGTTATGATTGGTATTCTTTTAATCTTTTCTTTAGATGTTGCTGGCTTGACCAGTGAGAGTATCACAACATGGGACCTGAGCTTTAGATTCTTGAATTTTTAAGTGATTTGGAAAAAGAAAAGATCCACATAGAACAAATTCTCATGAAGAAAGGTTATCCATCAGCTCTTATTAAAAAAAACATTAAATTGAAAACAAAAATAAATGTCAAAATAAAACAATTATACTGTTGTATATCCATACATATCAGGAATAACAGATAATTTAAACAAAATTTGCAATCAATATAACATCAGAAAAGCTTTTAGTACTATACTAAAATGTAAACTTGAAATGCTGAAAAATAAAAATTGCAACTATGAAAAACCATGTGAATGTGGACAGATATATATTGATGATTGGTGCATAGAAAAACAATTGAAAGGACACAAACTGAAGATTAGAAAGGGGGAAACAGTAGCATCTAAAGTAATAGACATGTATATCATCATAATCATCATCAACAACCATTATCAATCCACTGCAGTATGAAGGTCTCTCCAAGTTCAATCCACCTATTCCAATCTCTAGCCTCTCTTCTCCACATTATCTCAGCATACTTTCTTATTTCATTTATCACCTCACATATGGTCTTTTTCTGGATCTTTTATAATCTCTTGGAAGCCAGTTTAAGATTTTAATTGTCCATCTATTATCATCTCTTTTAGCAATATGTCTGGCCCAACTCTACTTCAGTCTTTTAATTCTTTCAATGATGTTAATAACACCTGTTTGTTCTCTTACCCATATATTGCATTTTCTTGTTACTCCTAACATGCATATCTCCATACTTCAAGTGGTCTGAAATTTCTGTACTTCTCTTCTGTTAAATGTCCAAGTCTCAGATCCATAAATAAGAACTGGTAAAACACATTTCTTAAAAAACCTTCATTTTTAAACATTTGGGTATATTCACTTTAGGATTAAGTTATTTTTACCAAGAGCACTCCAAGTTTAATTCTATGATTAATTCCATCCATTAGGTTTCTATCTGTAGTAATTATCTGATCAAACTATTTGTAGTTGTTAACTTCTTCTAACTCATCATAATCAATATTTATTTTAATCTTTTGAGAAAATCCATTGAACATCACTTTAGTCTGTATTAGCATTTACCTTTAGTCTTACTTTCTTACTTTCACCTGATAACTCTTACAGCATTTCCTGAAGCTCTAAAGTATTATTTGAAAAACAAGTACACAATCTGCAAAATCTAAGTAACTTAAATAATCTCCATTTACTTTTACTCCTTTAGCATCCCATTTTTACCCACAAAATACTTCTTGCAGCACTGCTGTAAATTTTTTTTGGAAATATGGAATCACCTGTCTTACACCCTTCTCAATGTTAACCTTCCTAGTATCATCATGTAATCTAATTGCTGCTGTTGCATTTTTATAAATATTCTTCAGAATATGACAATATATTGGGTCTAAACCTTGATGATTGTTGTATTTATATAAAATATTATACAAGTTTGTGCACTGCAGAAAAACTAGAATTTATTAGATTTTTTTTAGATCGTGAACTGATAACTGATAAAAATTTAATTAAAAAATTAACATAATGGTGATCGATAAAATTCCAAGAAATATTTGCCGATTGCAAATGTTTCTTAATAAGAGACTAAAAGCACAATTAAATTAGCTATGGACCTAAATACCCTACCTTATATGGAGAAGGTAACTAATTGTAGGAGTAATCAGAAAGCTATAAAATGAATATGTAACAAGTACATGGATGATTTGAGTGCATCTCCAGTTGACTTTTCCAGTTTAATTCTGGCATAGCAGAGATCTTGTGTCAGGTTTCAGTTTATGTGCAGTGCTTAGTGGAAATGTGCTCATAGACAATAGCTGAATAGGCCCACAGAGATTGGGAGACTGTAGCCTTGACCATCTGGATAGCAGCTAAAGGAAGAGTTGAGTTTCTGTGATTTTCAAGTGGATTTACAGTTGGTCTATTGCAGAGACAGAAGCTATAAGGAGTTTATAGTCAGTTGCAGTGCTATACCATGATGTGTTCATGTGCAGCTTAACTGGACTGCAGCCAAGGTGCATAAACTGAGCCCATTCGGAACCGTTTTGTAGCAGCCAGTCTGAAAGTAAATCATGAAATTGAACATTAGTGAACTGTCAAGATATTGTTGTTGCAGACTATTGTCTATTCATATTATTTCTTATTGCGTAAATAATATTTTCTGGCAAATAATTAACCATGGACTTAATTTCTATCAAGTTCAAACTGTATACTCATGTTAAAGAGCAGAAGAGTAGTTATTTATTTTTCTTCCAAATTTGCTTATAAATTACTATTGCTTCAAATATTACTGTTATTTTGTTGAGTTCTTTATTGTGGTGTATTTGTTCCTGATCGCTCAATCATAGTTGGCGACATGGCAATGATCATTGAAAAAATGCTTATAGAATCAAATGCCTTTTCATAATCTACAAATCCAAAGCATAATGGCAACTCATATTCATTGGTCCTTTTTATAACTTCTCTCAATACTTGGATATGATCTACTGTACTAAAACAATTTTTTAAATCCAGTTTGTTCTCTTGGTTGTTGAAATCCAATGTTCTCTGTAGACGAGTGGTAATTATCTTCATAAAAAATTTGTATAAAACTGGCAAAAAACTAATAGGTCTGTAATTTCTAATATCTTCTTTATCACCTTTTAAAAATATTAATATTAATACTGCATTCTTCAATCATCTAGTACATCTTTATCATTTAGATATTTAATATATAACTTTGCAAAAAAATTTTCTATTTTTTTACCTTCTTTTAATATATTGATTACAATTCCATCATTACCTAGGGCTTTTCCCTTCTTCATAAATTTAATTGCATGTGTCACTTCATTTAAAATTCTGGGCAATTTAGAAGATATAATAGGTGTAGGAGATACTTGTTCTTTATTACTATATAATTTTTGATAGAACTTTTCTACCCATTTCATGATGTCATCCTCTTTTTAGTAATAGTTTCTTATTTTTTTCTTACTCCAGATATGTTACCTTCCAATACCAAAATGTTATTTTACACTCTCAACACATTTATTCTCTTTTATAGCTTTCCTTGTTAGTTCACAATTACACTTTTTTATATCATTATCAAGTCTTTTTCACACCATTTTACAAAATTCGAGATATTCAATTTTTTTTTACTGCATCATTTTTATATATCTTTATATTTCTTCTTTTCTTCATAAATTCTCTAGTCTCAGTAGAAATTTTATTGGACAATTGCTGCTTTTTTCTACCACCTATCTTTGTTGCAGTTTTTAAAAGTGTATCACTTATTTTCCTATTAATGTCATTCAAATCTGAATCATGTTCAAAATCTACTAATACTTGAAACCGATTTGTAAGTTTTAATTAAAACTCATTACAATGTCACTGAAGATTAGGAATATCAACTGTAAATATTGTTTTTCTTAATAATTTTGTCTCTCTAGTTTTGCATTATCATGTATGTTTCATCTTACTAATTGATGGTCACTTTCTGTGTTGAATTCATTAAGAACACTAGAATCTTGAAATATGTATTTTCTGTTAGTCAAAATACAATTCAATTTTGCTATCTCTTCATTTGGATGATTTCATGTCCCTTTCTCTTTAACATTTTTCTCAAATTAAGAATTCATAATGTAAAGTTTTTCTTTGTCTGCAAGCTCCACAAGTCTATGTCCTCTCTCATTTCTATTACCATAACCAAATTTACGTACGACATTTTCATCTGTCATTTGTTTACCAATTCTAGCATTAAAGTCTCCCATAATAATTTTAAATATTTAGTCTGATCAAAAACCTTTTGTACATGCATATAAAAATCTTCTACTACTTTATCACTATGAGAACTTGTTGGGACATAAACCTGAATTATCTGTATTTGGCATATGATATTAAGTTGAATAACTAATCTTGCAACTCTGTCCAATACACCATCAATCTCCACAATGTTGTTCTTCCACTTTTTATTTATAATGAATCCTACTCCACTTGTATTTCCAATATTTGTGCCTTTATAGTAGAGTACATGTCCACTTTTTAAATCAATTGTCTCTTCACCTTTTCTTCTAACTTCACAAAGTCCAATAATGTCCATTTAATATAAGACAGTTTTTTCAATTCTTGCAATTTTTCATCACTTGAAAATGATCTGCAGTTGCAAGTACCTAAATAGAATATTATCAAATGGCAGCCTGGATCCACAATCAGAGTATTTTTAGCACCCTCTTCCTTCAGCCACCAATTACTGTCTTGGCTGGTGACTTTACAGCCATCTGAGAATAAGATCCATAATTTATTTTTGTCTGTCATGATGTATGTATCTATTTTAAAAAAGTTTCATTCACACACACATTCATTCTGCCTTGTCAAGCAACTGAGAAGAAATGACCATGGTGTTTTTTGATCTTAAACTCAGAGGTAAACTGCCAATAAACTCATGACATTATCTAATGTGTGTTGATGAGCAGCCTATCTATGTTCATATTATATAGAATAATCACACAGTAATAACAACTGCAGCAACAAGAACGTATGGTGTGGACTTTAAAAATTTGCCTGCTCTGTTCCTTTAAGGTCTTCAAGGGGAATGAAAGGATCCCCTTTCAGTTAGCAGCAAATTTATTTCTGCAGTTAACCATGTTCATGCCAATTGGTGAAATACAAACATATTGAACATAAAAGAAAAGATACAAAGAAGAAAATTCAAAGAAGATGCTCAACCCCATACATTAACATAGTATGACTATACTTAAAGTCTGACAACCATTGATTAACTTAAGTCTTTTAAAAAAGTGAAGAAATTAGGAGAAACCTTATAGATAAGTAGATGAATTTTTTATCTCACTGTTGTCATTGACAGAATAACTCAGCTAGTTAAAACCTTACTTTAAAAATGTCAGTATTTAAGAATCTAAAGATCTAGGTCTGATTCCCATGCTAGTACTTTCACTGGTCAGGCTAGCTACAACTGAAGAAGAGATGAAAATAATTCCACTTGAAATGTCGTGTATATCCTAACTTGTATGCTATTTATTATTAACCTTTAAATACAATTGGAAAATTTAATTAAAGTTTAACATTTTTTCTAAGGCATTCAATATTTAGTGATAGATTGATGAAAATAGTCCAACATATAAATACAATTAAATTTTATTATGTATGTAAATATACTTGTCTGTAAAAATTAATTGTAAGCTATTCACAAACTTTATCGTGGAGAAATGTTTCAACAGATTTATCATACACACAAAAGAAAATCATAATAATCAAGTATCCTTGGTATATATAAAAATATTTTTAAACACCTGAAAGAAATCTGTAACTCATAAATATATCTATATACAGAATATAACTAATCCATTATTTTGTTTATTTTCTAATTTTGGGTGCTGTCTTTTACTCCTTCAGCAGCAAAATTATCTTTCTGAAAGAGCTCAACACCATATCTAGTTTTTTTTTCATATGTCAAAGCATCGGCTGGGAAACAAACCGCATAACCCAGGACAACTGCTTGTAAGGCAGCTGTGCTGATCACTTGACCACCAATGCTTGACTATGCACATCTAGTTATAGTTAATCTTTTCAATGAAAACAATTAACATTTTACTAATTTAGACCATTGTTTTGAAATATTCTTCATCAAATAAAAAAAGGGTCAGCTTATTTTGTGCAAACCTTGCCTAATTTCATTATACAGTAGCTTTTCATTTTCATGATGTCTATTCTCAGTACATTTATTTCAAAATTCAGTCCAATGAAGATGTGATTTTATGATAGAAGACTTTATAGTATTCCAACTATCAAGTTGAAAAACATATTGACTGATTTTATAATTTTGTCATATTATTTTTAGGATTTTAGAAAACATTCTTCTCATGCCTTTGTGTTGACAGAAAGGCCAAACTTCACATTCTCACAATAAGTTAAATAAAATAACAGTTTTTCAATATAAAGTTAATTTACTTGCAGTAGTTATTTTCCTGTGATGAAATATTTATCGTCTACCTTGTTAAAAGCAGCAGCTGTCCATTGAAAGGGTTTGGGCTGCATCTCAACATTGAAATTCATCTTTCTTCTTAATAAAACTACCAATTCTCAAAATAATAACGTCCAAGCTAAAAGTTACTATAAAAAAATTAAATATTAATTGCATTCTGTAAATCATTTTTCAAATTTAGTAATAAATTGAAAGGTTTCTAGTTTTTCACATGCGCCTACTGTTAATTCTCAGACAGCCAATCTGATGTTAAAGAGAAGGGTGGTATCATCCTTTTCTTATCAAAATCTCTGTCATGTGTCAAGGCCTGATCACTCTTCAGACCATTGTTTAACATCTGATTGGCTGTCTGAGAAACAACAGTAGGTACATGTGAAAGACTAGCAACCTTTCAATTTATTACTAATTTAATAACATGCGATTTAGACAAATATTATTTACATACATTGCTGATAACTTATATTAACATCTAGAAAATTGCGGTGTAGTAAATCTAAGATTTCGCGCTGTAATATCGTAAATTAAAAACTCAGTGAGTAATAAATGAATATGTTTATATCTTCAAGCTTTCAAGCCAAAATGCTTAAGACTGTCTTATATATATAAAAAGTTAAGTAAAGAGAAGGGTGGTATCATCCTTTTCTTATCAAAATCTCTGTCATGTGTCAAGGCCTGATCGCTCTTCAGACCATTGACAAATGATTGGCTGTCTGAGAAACAACAGTAGGTGCATGTGAAAGACTAGCAACCTTTCAATTTATTACTAATTTAATAACGTGATTTAGACAAATATTATTTTCAAATTTAATCATCAGCATACTTGAAATATCACAATTTTTCTTTTAATTGATTCAAATTAAAAACTGTTCTTTTAAACCTCTATTTATCTTGAAGGTTGTTTCATGAAACTATTTATAAACAATTCCAAATATAAATTTCATAAAAATCAAATACAAAGGAAGACAAAGCACATATCATTGTTTAACATCAATTTTTAGTTCAAATGTCTTAGATTTTAACTTTTCTCTTATTTTAACTATAAATTGCTCTTTAATATATATAAACTTTGTGGATATCCAAAAAATTTTAAATGGTCATATTCGATTGTGTTGAGTCAAATATATTAACCAAATCAGTAAAAGCAATATATCAATCTTTTTTCTGTTTCCTAGATTATTTTGTATTTGCCTGGCAACAAAAACTTTGCCATAATACTATTCAATTTTCTAAAACCACATTATGTCCTCATGACTCAAAACAACTTATTCAACAATATCATTAAAATTATCTTTGGTGTGGGGGAATCAATGGTTTTTCCATTATTATTACTGCAATCTTATTTATCCATTTTATTTTTAAAAATTTGAGCATTAATAACAATTTAAGATCAGATGACACAACTTTCTTGAGAAATTTTGTAATTATCTCTATTATACTTTAAATAGTTTTCATTACTTGCATTCTTTACATTTTTAAGATTACAAAACGCTGTTTTAGCTTTACAAATTTATGTATATTGTTCAAATGTAAATAAGTAAATAGCATAAATTTATCATTAAAAGCCTTAAGCTTGTGAAGCGTTGTTAGCTGAGAGGTCAGCGCAGCCACCTTGCAAACCCACAGTTGGTTGCCGACGGTTGTTGAGGGTTCGTCTCCCGGACATGCTATGACATATGAAAAAAAAAGCCTTCATCTTAATTCCTGAATCATTATTCAAAATTAATCCCTTGCCCCCACCTGTTTAAAATATTATTTACATCATATAAAAAAATGTATCCAATAATATAATATGATATTGTTTTACAGGTTAAATGTGGCAAAAAAGATTTAAAATGACAACACTAGTGAATGCCTCTTATAATTAATTAATCAGACATTTATTAAAAGTCTTAATATCAATTCTTGAATCATTATTCAAAATTAATCAAAATATTCCCCGTCCCATCTATTTGAAGTTTCATTATCATTATATAAAAAAATGTAGTTAGTGGATTTAATATGATTATGATATTGATTTCCAAGACCAAATGATTTTCATCATGTCAAAAAAAGAAGATCATATCAGCAAATATCTGTATTTTTTAGTAGTTTAATCCGCCAATCATTTTAAAGTCTTTTTAACATGGGGTAATTCTTAGACTGTTCTATCTGATACCTATTAATTATCCAAATTTAGTCTAGTGTTAAATCTGAAATAGAAGAATAAAATTAACTGTTGAAAGGCATTATGTAAACTAGGGCCATGTGTTGCTTTGTTGGTTTTATTAAAAACATATATTTAAAATCTATTATTTAGCACCAGTGCTATAATCGTTTTGTTGTTTGTTAAGATTTTATTAACAGATGTTTTCTCACTTTTTTATTTTATCACAGGTATAATAATTAAATGTTAAATTTAAAATAGATAACAACAGGATTTTGATAAAGAGTAATCAACTTTATCACATAATCTGTCTAAAACATTAATTAGATTCAAGATTATTATCATTTTTAATTTTATGTTGTATTAAACTTTCATTTTAATTTACAATTTAAAAAAGATTTGAACAATAGAAATAAATCAGTCTGAATGTGTAAAATTCCAACTTCAATGACTATGATCTCTGGGCATTATTCAGTCAGTTTTGGGCACCTGGTTTTACTTTGAATATTTCAGAATACAATACTGTTTCACAAATAATATATTGTAATAGTTAAACAGAATTAAGCTGTTGCACATGCGCTTTGCAGATTTTAACTATAAATGACTGAATACTAACACTTCAAACACATGATAAAGTCTTTGGAAAAGATACAATGGCCATCTATTTTTTTTGAACCCAAACGCTTTTGTATGGGCAAATCTATATTTTCCCAAAGACTTTATCATGTGTTTGAAGTGTCAGTATTCAGTCATTTATAGTTAAAATCTGCAAAGCGCATTTATAAAACATCGCACTATATAAAATAATTGATTTATTTATAAATAATATATTGTAAATGTTAATGTATCTTCTATGTTTATATATATATAACATTATAGATCAAAGTTTATTATATCTAAATACAATCATAAGATAAGCAGTACATACATGCATCAGGTGGAATATTTTAATTACTGAAAAAATATGTTGATTTCTTAAAAATACAAAAAAATTTATACATAAAAACATTAATTCAGTCTTATGAACAGTCAATTTTCATTATATCCATTCTGGCCATAAAACACCCTTGGATCAAAGTGTCCCCTCAAAAGTTAATGGTTAATCACTGCATTGTCTAACTTGTTCTCCTAGATAGTATACTACTTCTAAGTGGTATCCGAGCTGCCTAATATATTACTATTACCTTGCCTTTACACTATATATATTGTAACCAGTTGGATTATATAGCACATAATAATATAGTGTGTGTACATATATATATAAAGGAAAGGAAAAGTAGAAATAAACACAGACAAAAATTGTTGTAGATATTTTTCTACATTCACTGAATAAAATAATAATAAGTAAAGGGTTAAATAACTCTGGGTTTAAAATAAAATTTCATTATGAAATAAATATTTTAAAAAGGTCTAATAAATATTATTTGTAATTCTGATTTTGAAATTTAAAAATAAGCATGTTTTCTGATAATTGTAAAAATGTCTATTTTTGAAATCTTTAATTAATTTGTAAATTTCTATTATCTAAGTAAAAACATGTATGTAGATCATATCTTTGTTCAAATTCAAAAGGATTAAAATTAGTTGAAATCAACTTTTTCCAATCACACTTTAATAAAAATTTCAAGCTTGTTTACAAAAGAATTAGACAGATTGAAAACAGCCACTATGCTTTTATCACATGACCCAACCAAGATTATAAAAAGACTGATAAAAAATATCAGTTAGTTTTTCCTTGCAGTTTTATAAGAGTATATTTATATTATTTATTTTATATTTATTCATTCTCTAATGTTACTGGAGCCATATTTGGCATTAATTATTATTATTTATCATATTTTACATTTGTTAGCTATAGTATTTTTGTTAGAGATAGTAAATTTAGTCTCTCTCTATTTGTCAATGTTTATGTATGCCAGTATATGGTAGTGTTAGTCTTTATCATTACTTTGCTAGCTTTTTTTTCAAGAGATGGTAGCAATTTTCCTGATTAGTGGTAAAGTCCTAGATCCTTTATCAGCCCTTAAAAGTATGTGCATTCTTATGAGCTATGTCATCATATTTTCACTTTGCCTTTCTTAATTATTGGAAGATGAATTTTTTTCATAATTTGTAGTATGTTTAGTAAAACATGTGTAATATTTTACCATAGCTTTACCTGGCATTTTAGTGGTGTTATCAAGATCTTGACAATTTCTACCTTACCTCTATAGCATCCATGGTTAGTTTAAATGTGAATAAGTCATTGTAAATATATAAGTCCTATATTTGATCTTTGCTAATTTAATGAGGACTAAATATGATAAGTAATCAATTAAAAAAATTTAAAAGTGTATTTAGGCATAAATAGACAATATACATCTGTCTTATCGCTCTTTCATCACTGGATTAGTAAGCTATTATTATTATTGAGTATGTTAAATATTCATAAAAGGGACACTACTTATATGCATGTATTATCATTGTATGAATGCATTGATAAATCTGAACATTTTGATAATTAAACAATAGAAATTTCATTTAAATCTGCTAGATTATTATTGTTTAATGCAATTGAATTTATTTTATAAAACATGATCTAAAACTTTTTAAAATTCTTCTGTCATAATTTTGAAGAAGCAAAGTTTTAAAAGCCCTTGGCTATGTGGACTCAAATATGGAATTCTGATGGCAGGATGACTCAGTTGGTTAGAGCATTATCTTAAAATTCAATAATCAAGAATCTAAGGACCCAGGTTCGAATCCCATTCTAGTACTGTCACTGGTCGGGCCAGCAACACCCGAAGAAGAGGGGAGAAAAATACCTCTCGAAACGTGTGTATACTAACCTGTTTGCTGTGATATTACTAACAGTTGAATGCATTTGGAATATTTAATTAAAAATTAAACTTTTCTAAAGACATTCAACACACATATTAGATGATGGAAATAGTCCAATATAAAAATACAATTCAAATATGGAATATTTGTAAATTTGTATTAATTTTCTTATACAATAAATATTTGTTATTATTTAAGAAATTTCTTATAATAGTTTGTTCACATCATTCCTTTCATCAACCAGAAATCATTCCATGTATTAAATAAAAATTTAAATGCCTATAAAATATTATTATTTCAAGTGTATTTGAGTCACTTTATTGAATTATTTAAGTATTGATAGAACATCTGAGAAAAAAATATTTTGCTAATAATCTTATACTTTATTACTTTAGATCAATTTAGCTAATTCAATTTATTTATTTCAAATTACTGCACATATTTATTTAAAATCATTTTCATATTTAAAGATCATATTATTATATGATAAAATTTAATTTTACAAGAACCAAGTTCATATTTATAAGGTGTTTAAGTAGATTTATTCTAGGGTATTTAGAATAGTTATTAAATCCCTTACCCATTGTTAATATCTGTGTAATCCTAGATTATTCTTTATCTTATCCTAAAAGTAAGATATCATGTTTTATTCTATTTAAATTACTAATAGTATTATTAGTATCATAAATATGATAAGACATTAGCTTAGGGTATATATATGTCTTATTTTATCAATAAGGATTTCATTCAACATTGAATAAATCAAAAGATTAAAAAAATGTATGATGTCATATTAACCTGAGATATAATATAATTTAACTGATTATATTATTTAAATTTATTTTGAGAATGAAGAAATTACAATCAAAAAAGGGATTTAAAGTGGCATAGATTTTAAAAGAACATCTGATCAAAGCAATGATATGCTTAGAAAATACTAAGAGATGGATTAATTGATAGTTGTATTAGGTGTTTGATAAAAAAGAAATTAAAATGTAATCTTAATGGCATATGTTCACAATATTAAGAGTCTTTTACTTATGCCAGAGTGCGTTGAGATTTCTTCTCCTCTTTATTCATTGATAGAATTATTTTATATTTTCATATCTTATTATAAATCTTCCCCCTGTATAACTTTTTATTGTAGCATGTGGCATGTATATTATAAACCACTGAGCTTTGCTATTGAAAGATATTTTAGCCTATACATGCACACTTTTCTAGGTTACAATTTGGCTTGCCCAACATGTTAGATCGATTGTTGAAGGTGAGTCAGTTGTTATAATCTTTTGTGCTCATCATCTCAATCTCACTCTATCACTTTCTCTGTCTGTCATCAATCACAGTTACAATATATATCAAAACAAAGAATGCCATGACTTCTCTGGTTTAATTTCATCTGTAAATATATCAAATTTTCCTGCACTGTCATTTAAATAATTTTAATAAATAGCCATTCCTAAATGAGTATGGCCATTTGAATTCAAAAAGAGAAAGAAGAGGGTACTCTAGAAATGAGTTTTACGATAATTATACAAACCAATGTGTGCACCATAAATATGTCCACATATGAAGCACGTTAACCTGTTTTTCTTTTATTTGATATTTTACGATGTCTTTTAAGCTCTTCAACAGAAAATGTTTCTTTTGGTTAAAGTTTAACACGATGGCTAATTGTAGCAAACCAATAAAAAAAATTGTCATTGCACTTTGTTAGAATGTCTTTGGGGTAATCTTTGTAATATAGATGAGTTCTACCTCTTTTATGAAAATCATACTTAAGTTCATCATAAAAAACTCTTTTAGGAAATCTTCCATTGTTCATTCATTTTATATATTCAAGCCAATTAAGAAATGATTTTACACCAGCAGACTCTATAATATCAAATCTAGCAAGTTGAAAAACATATTGATTGATTTTATAATCTTGCCATTGTATTTTCAAAATATTACAAAGGATCCTTAAATAAAACTTTTCTAACGTCTTTATATTTTGCTGATAGGATGTCCAAATTTGACTTTCGTATAATAAATTCAAATAACAACGCTAAATACTTCTATTTTAATTGAGTAATTATTTCAATGTGATGAAATATTTTATCTTTTAACTTATTAAAAGCAGCAGAAGCATATTGGAATCTTTTTTGTACCTCAATAGCTATGTCCACTTATAAAACTACCAAAGCATTTAAATTGGTTATCATTCTGAAGTGGGCAATCATCCAAGTTAAAAGTTGCTAAAGATTTTTTCTTTAGTTACTGGCTGCTAAAGTAAGTTTTTTAAACATTAATTAATAAAACATTCTGTAAATAGACTTTTGAATTAGAACATTACCAAAAAGGTCACATCAATAAATTTGGAATAAAATACAGTATCCCAAATAAAACTGCTTGATTCTTTGTAGCTTGTCATTTGCACATCACAGCTGATTGGTTGAAGTTTTCTTTTCTTTTTTAAATTGTGCAAAAACTATAAGCATGGTGTCAACAGAAATCCCAGCATTCATTGCTGCTTGTTTCCATCTTTTAAATGATATATCAGAATTAAAAATCAGATAAAATTTGAACTTTTTTGTTAATAGGTACATTTAATTGTTTTATGTTTTAGACAATTTTCTAGTTTACACAAGAGTGATAAAGGCAGAAAATTTTTAATTGGCCTCACTATCTAAGGAAAGTGAATTAAAAATATGCTGATATTCGCATTCAAGGCCTGTAATGGGATGTGAATGTAATCACAGAATATCCTAAGTATATAATTTTAATTTTTTATAATATTTAAATTTTTTTAAAATTATTTTGATAAATGGTAGAATTTATTAATTTGTTTGCATTTGAATTTTCAAGTCTGTGTACTATATATATTATATAATTGTATTCAAATATAACAAAAGTGGTTTATTACGTACAGTGTAATTTTGTGTCTCTGTTCCAAATTTGAGGCAACTTTATATTATAGACATAATGATTCTCAAAAGGTTTAATAATTTATTACTATGTATTGGTATGTTTGTGTTTTCTCTTGTGTGTTTGTATAATAAGTAATGATTTACATATATAGAGCAGTGCAATGTAAATTTTAAAAACTGATAATGGAATATACAGAAAGGTTGTAGTTAATAAAGCAATCACAAAATTTACTGGGCATAGTACCATGTGAAAATATAAATACTTAAAACCAATAAAGAGACACTTCAAATAATGTGTGTGTAGTAGTGGAATTGTACGCAACCACAGAATCAAATTATGATTCTTGCCTATGCCTTGATACTCATGCTGTGGAGTCAATAGTTTTGCCACATCTTGCACCACATTATTTTCAAGTCTATAGTTAGCAAATGAACTGTAAGCAAATAAATTATATCTATGTGGGACAATACATATAACAAAATAGCATCACTGGTGCACATAAAGAATATAAACATCACTGATGTACACACACACACACAAAATGAAGATATGACAATGATACAGACAATAGCGTACAATTTCTAGTTTTATATAGATAAGAAGTCAATTGCTATGATGACAAATACATATCCATCTTCTGGAAATGGTTTTCTTTGTATCTTTTATTAGGATGAATCTTTTTCTTATAGACACCTTTGAGATTTAGTAACTTTTGAGGTACAAGATAAAAAGGAAGAATTCATATGCAACTTGTTTTGGAGATTCTGAAGCTATAAATTATCTCAGGTAAGAAGTATTATATATGGTTTGAAAGATAATTTTGTGAAGAATACAAATAAATTATCGAAGAAGATGTAATTTAAACTTAGTTAATGATAAATTAGAAATTATGAACAAGCAATAAAGTAATAATTATGTCAGATGTTGAAATTACTTTTTTTTTCTTACTTTTTGAATGGTAATCACTATTTGCTTAGCCTTATTGTTTTCCGTAGTTTTTTTAGTTTCTATCAATGTAAAGTTTTTTTGCTCTAACATTATTAAAACTGAAGTTATTTGTCAAAATTGTATCTTAGGTCAGTTTTTAAAAAAAATTCAATATGGCGCCTAGAACCTTAAACAAGAGTTTATTCATTTGTAATAAAATTATATATATACAAGTAGACAAAAATTAAAAATTTTCTTAGATAATAAATCTCTAATTATAGACTTCTCTTCGATCGGTGTGCATATAAATTCTTTACATGCATGCTTGGCAAACATTATCCAGTTAAGTGCATTATATTGACATAGTATTTTTATGCATACCTACTCTTTGCTAAATTATCTGCAGTTTTATATTAGTCCAGTTTCTGCATTAATCTGAATATTTTAGCATACATAATCATACTTATGATGCGTAAATTTTCTAGAGAGTAATTAAGGAAGGCTAAATTTATTCATATGCTGATTGACTATAATTATATTAAATAAAATATTTTTATTTATAACCAACATATAACTATAATAGACAGTACAACACCCAATCAAAAAGAAAATAATGGGGATGTATTTTAATACTAATCATACGGATTAAACAAATAACACCGATTAACAATAAAATTATTTTTCTTTGCATACAAAACTGATAGAAAAAAAAATCGCACATTTCATAGGAGCGGCTGTTTAGTGATAAAAATATTATTTCAAACAATTCCAGGAAAAGATATGCGTATCTCACTTAAAAATAATAAAAAATGATTATCAATATTTTGAATTCAAAACATAATAGCTTAACTTTATATTTTGCACGTGAAATATTCAAATTAAGTATTTAAAATAACATCAACATTGGGTCATTAATATTTAATCATAATCCTTTGTCAGGATTTTTTTTTTGGATGGAAATGTTAACTATTCTTGCTTTCAAAATGGAATTATTCCTCATTTGTTGATAGGTGTTAAAAAATCAGTAGAGGGTGGAAAGGGAAATGAATAAATGTGATAGGCCGTTGAAATTAACATTGTTTATATAATAGAGGTGAGATTCGATACTAATGCTGAGGCAAAAAAAAAGAATAGATCTGACTTAAAAAGAGATAAAAGAAGGGGAAGGGGGACTGATGTACAATAAATAAAACACTTTCTACTAAGAGTTTATGTTAATACTTATTATTAAAGGAATTCTGAGCATGAGAATAGTATCCAAGTTATTGTGCAAAATACGTATTAAAACTACAAATAAAATTAATTTTCAGTATTATACAAACACAATCAAGGAAAGTCAATTCGACAGATTAGTTTTCTGTATTGTAAGTAGTATTTTCTTAGAGATCTTAAAAATAAGATCAATTTGTTGTCTAAATTATATATAGGCAATATGGCCGCCTCCATTAAGAAAGCACGTAGAGAGACAACTGTAACATACACTAGTGTTATTAAATCAATAGAGAGATGAGCGATTCCATTACTGATGCCAAATATTTAATGAAAAGAAGCAAAACAATGCACCCAGATTCCATAAAACTACGTTGAATGACATCTTTGGCGTGGATGATAGTTCAAAAGTAATGTAGACCTGATAGACAGACAAAATGTTAAATATTTCGATCAATTCGACTATCCATCATGAATTATTTAATTCTTTTAAACATTTTTTCATGGATCAATCAATCATATTAGCTGTTAGAGATATATTACCTGCTCACTATATAGTTTTCCAAAGAACAGCAGCTCTTACTTCTAACAACTTGTGAGATAGTGTTTTGCGAATAGCAGACCATCCTAATCATCGTTACCTCGTCTTAGAATTGTTTGTGAACAAAGAAATCGGTTTAAAATGCAAATTGTGGGAAGCATGCATTAGTTGCAGTAAATGAGCACAGACAAAGCATGATTACTAAAATGCTCAAAAATTCATATCTAAATTACACTATAGATGATTTTAGAAAGCTTATAGAGCCATTCGGTAACATCATTAATCTGTAAACAGTATATCGCAAATTTACACCAATACCTATTTTGGGAGAATTCAACTGTGTAACAGTATTGATCCACTCAAAAAACCTACACAAGTTACAAATCAAGAGGCTACACTGATAATATTCATGTGAGGAATTAAGCCTGTGTTTTCAGTGCGGCCTCCATGATCATCTGGTAGTCAATTGTGGTAATGTGTGGTGCAAACATTATAACTCGATAAACACACCACCATATAATTGTACATATAAAAAAAGTTCAAGATAATAATGTCTACATGGAATCTAATACACTACCTGATTTGCAAAACAATTCATATGTGGAAAATAATGAACGTAATATACATTCAACAAATAATTTGATAGCAAATATAATGAATAAAACATCATCAGAAGTAATAGACATTTTAACACCATATGTGCTGCAAGGATTAATGCTCCAAGCAATAGAAAGCCTGGCTGACTGGAAAAAAAACATGCAAGAAATATACCAAGCATATCACAAGACAACAGTGAGGATGAAGAGTCATCATTATTGCTAGAACAATTTAAAGCAGAAAAGAAACAGACAATCCAGACAAAGCAGAGCTTGTTAACATCTCAAAAGATGGCAATGCATACTTGGGAAAAGTTTATCTCATTATATTAAACAAAATGATATAGATATTAACATTAGAGAGCAATGGTCACACACCCAACAGAAATATAACACATATACACATAATGAAACTTGTTCTATCTAGTTGATATATAATTTTAATAGCATAATATTAAAAGAGGTAGGCTAGGTAGAGTAAATAATAATATACATAATGAAACTAAAACTAATTGTACATAACATTAGGGGTTTGAATGCTGTGGCAAAAAATACCATCTAATTAAATACTTAGACATAGTGTAACCACATACATTAGGATTAGTAGAAACAAAGATTTACAGTGGATCACAAACTGATCCTCCAAGCTACTTGAAAAGACTGGGATTCTTAGCATTCTCTAGGCCTGCATCGACATCCTCAGCAGGGACAGGAGCAATAATCATGAAATCATGCCCATTTAAGTCATTCAACATTTTAATTATAGATGAGTATGCAATAATATTCACAGTACAACATAAGACTATAAGTTTAAATGTAGTGTTTGTGTATATGCCCCCTAACCAGAATACTATTACCAGAATTGTTTGAAACATAAAATTTATTATTAGCTACATCTTTACAGCCATTCATGCTGATGACAGACTTTAACATGTCATATTCCACATGTTTGAATAAATGGTTGCACCTCATCAATAGTCCACTTATGAGTGGTGAAGGATTTCTGCCAAGCAATTTTGTTTCTTTCAACAATGGCAGATATTCATCACTTATAGATCTAGTATTTTACTCACCTTTAGCTAGTTCCCTCTCCTCTTTCAGAGCATGCAGCAATAATGGCAATTCTTGATTTAAATTATACATACCATGCAACACTGCGCAAAAGTACAATAAGAATCCTATTACATACAAGAACAACAGAATTTTTTACATTTAGAAATATCCTGTACAAAAATGGATATTGTACACACAAATAATGTCATATACTATAAACTATATCACAAGAACCACTACACCACCAACAAAACTCTTAGCCCTTGTTGATGAATTACATAAAAGGATAATGCATAGTACTACAACTACAGAAAATAATTATCTATTAATTAAACTAAAAGACTTGCAAATCAACATGTGATATGTTAAGAGAATACATTACTACAAAAAATAAATAGCAAAATGACATACCTGGTTCAGACTATATTAGACAGGCACTAGGTCAACCACTTGCAATAAGAGTTCCTTCAGCATTAGTGAATGGAGATGTGGTTATCACAGATCATAATATGCTAACAACAGTATAAAACACTTTAAAAAATACTTCTAAATGAGCCAGTATTAAAAACATCTTTGGGCCAATTTGGGAAGCCAGATGATCCAGAAATATTCAAACCTAACTATTTTATACAAAGTTTGGAGAAGATCCCAGATTCATGCCATCCAGGACTATTGGATATACCAAATTTTGTTTTTGCCCACTTAAGCCAGTTCACTTCTACTTGTCTTGCAGACATGGCTAACTTTCTTTCAAAAGGGATATATAATATTCAGGATATATATTCTATAGCAATCATTCCATTTATGAAGAAACAAACTTTGCTCTGTACAGTGCTAAACATAAGGCCAATATCTAAGGGCTCATTCAGTATTAAATTACTCGAAACAGTAATAAAAAACAAAATTGAATCATGCCTTATACCTTTGTTATTGCAGGCACAATTTGCTAAAAAAGGCTTATTAACAGGTCAAGTAGCTTTTGTATTCAAAACTCATTGATAGTGTGTGAAATACAAAAAAATACAGCCCAATGGCAGTACAACTGGATTTTAGGACTGCTTTTGATTTGATACCAATTGATGTACTCATAAAACAGTAAAAACAACAATATCAAAATCAATATTATATTTGCTCACAAACTTGCTAATAAAAGAGAAATATACATAATTCTAAATGGCAAAATGTCTCTTCCTTTAATCCATGTCAATCAATCCCATAATGGTATCTGCTTAGTGCATTGCTATTCACCATGTACATAAATACACTACTTAATAACATTGAATAATTGCTCCCATGGATCTACATAGTCATAATGTAGACTGCATAGCCTACATGCATGATATAACAGGTTTTCTAACAACTAAAAAACAAATAGAAACATTAACTGATGTATTACATGAATAATTTGCACCTATAAACTACAATTTAACCTTTATATAACATGTGCATGATGTATATATACACACAAAACACATAGAAATGTATTTCAGGGTAATCCTATAGCCTATGCAGGATTCCCCTTTCACTTGAGTTACATGACTATGTGAAGGCAACTACAAAACAAACTAATTTAAACAACAGAATGATTCATATTCTTCCTCTCAAAAGCATATTTTTCTCTATATACAAAAATATCACTTATAAACATACTGATTATTACAAAAATTACATATTATACACTGATTGTAGTCTTAACAAAATCCTTTACATCAAAGATTTATTCACTGTATAGAAAACTTTTTTGGGGAAGAAAAATAGTGGCCATCTCACTCAGGAAAATGCAGTATCATAACAACCTAAATGGATTAAGACTACATTCTATTCATGTATTTACAATACAAAACTTAATCTTTTATCATCCATGACAAGAATATATCCACATTTAGAAGTCATTTAAAATAACACAGATAACCCCCCCCCCCCCATACACAAAATATCTGTATACAATCATAGAATCTATTAAATCAATATCTAACCCTAACTTAACTTTCCCACAAGACAAATAGTGCTACTGAAATACATATGTACATCTACACACAAACATTAATTATAACTTAGATTTGCCAATACTAGTCATTAATAATAAGCAGCTAATACATAGATTTGAATATTGGACACTCAAGCCCAAATTTTTGATTTTTCTACTCAAAATGAACATGTACTTAACAGTGACACTATATGCGAGTTGTGCCACAGATCAGGAGAAACAAAAACATATATTCTTTGATTTTAGTAGCCTACAATGTCACTATAAGTTCAATTATAGTCTTTTCCAGATGCCTGCTTTACAGAAATAAGAAGTAAAACATTTATACTATATGCATTATGGTGCACTTATCTTCGCAATAGTAATGCAAGAAATTTTAATACATTTAAAAAAAAATCAGAGATTTAAAAAATCACCCCATCAGACATTTTCACAGCCATTTGGTCACTTGTCCATTAGTGCTCTAACCTGTAGTGAGATATATTTTCTGTTTTCTATTTTTAGTATAATTCGCTGAATGCTATTGAAAATATTTATTGTGGTATTCTTTGATTAGTTTCGTATTAATTATTTTTTCTTTTAAACTGAAATATCTCTATATTGTAACCATCAACAAATAATAAAATATTCAAATATATACTATATTAAAGCAAACTCAGCTCAGTTAACATCCAACAATATGGAGTGTATGAGAATAATGTTAAATATCAAAAACAGACTCCGCTCAGCCTGAACATGAACAGATTCAAAAGAAAGATAACAAAGCACCACCCACTACCGATTTTAATAGTTATACTGTATTATATCAGCCCTTCATCTTCTATGGCTTATGTCATAATTACAAAACAGAATATTAGAAGCAAGTATGGCTAGTGTATGCATGAGCAAATCTAAAAGAGAGAGAACACAACGTGTACATGAATATGTAATAAAGATATATATGAGAGATGATGACCTGGCCTGATTGATGAGTGCTGGTTCAGCACGAAATTTTGGGGGTTATTTGTCTTTTATTGTATCTTTATTTATATGAAATTATTTATGAAATAAAAAGAATGGAGAAATATGGAAGTTGTCTAATCCATAAAAAGGATATTATTGCATGGGAGAAAGAGAAACATAAATAGCCATGTGTGTGTGCTGAAAATTAGATATATTAATCTTTGGATTAAAGTTTATATCTGTGCTAGAGAAAATCTCTAGTTTAATAAACGATTAGTAATAATCATTACGTGTTTATCAAAAAGTTGATAAAGTAAAAAGTTGGGAGAGGAGTAAATTGACGCTTGAAAATAAAAACGAGACAATTTGCTCTACATAAATACTCTTCATGTGATAAAGATATATACGAGAGATGATGACCTGACCCGACTGATAAATGCTGGTTCAGCACGAAATGCATCTTGGAGGTTATTTGTCTTTTATTGTATCTTTATTTATATGAAATTATTTATGAAATAAAAAAGAATGGAGAAATACGGAAGTTGTCTAATCTATAAAAAAGATAATAACCTCCAATATTAAACATCGATTAAATAAACTTTAAGATCTAAGCAAAATATTATCAAGATAATTTTAGTTTGCAATACCAATAAATAGTCAATGATCAAGACTATGAAATGAATATGGAGTTTGAATTATGAGTTGGGTGATAAATGAAACGATGTAAATGATTAAGTGGATGATGAAAAATAAATAATAGGTAACTAATGAAACAATGAATTTAAAAGTAAGGAGAAGAAAAGAGAAATGTATTAGGGTGATGAATGATTAAGATTGTGATAGAGTAAAGGTTAATAAAGAATGAATCAATTATGATAATAACTTAAGATCGAATGAGGGTGAAAAATAAAAGAATGAAAAATATGGATGAGCTATGATAGCAATATTGATAATGAAAGAATGAAATCCTAAACTATAAAACCAACATTGGGTCAAACAACAACAAGGCAATAATGAAATGAAGCAAGGAGTTCTAAACTTGACCAAAACAAAACATTTATCCACTAAATTAAAATAGATTGTAAGTTTTAAACTAAAAAAGAAACATAATAAAATTTATATTATATTAATCAAACAATGAGAATAAACATAAGAGATTAAGGCAAAGCATAATAAATAACTTCAGAAATGAAAAATTACAATAGATTCAAAATTGAAACTATTAATTAATAATTGACTTTTCTTAACTTCTTTCATAGTTCATATATATCTTAAATGCTATTATTTTAAAAGATATGTTTGGGTCAATGAGAGGGATTTTGCCACTACCCAAATATAACAAGCAAAGACAGCTCATAAAACAAGATGGATTTAATAAAGAACATATGGCAATTCCAATACTAACAATAATATGAATTTTAAATTTCATGAAATTTTAATGACTTCTTAATAAAGTAATTATAATGAGTAAAAAGTTTAGACTTTGTGGCTAATTATTCCAATGTATAAATATATAAAATGCACTAAACGCACGAATACACAAAGCTGAAGACAAAGACATTTTAATACTGTAGATTGATATAAACTAAATATATGTATCTAAGTATATTGCTAAGCACTTTCAAGGGATCCTCATATTCATAGCCATCTTGTAAATAAATAGATTGGTTAAAAGTGATGCAAATTTATGTAAATGAGATAGTTAAGGATTCCATTTTCTGGAGATCTTATAACAAGAGCCTTTTCTGTTTATAGAGTTGTTATATTTAGTGATGAAGTAAACTTTCCTTTATCTTTCTCTTAAGATCATGTTAATCTCTGCAAACAATCACTGGGTCCTTAGATTGGTAGTCATGACCAGCCAAGTTGTGGTGCTGGGTGAAAACTGAATCACAAGAAGGCTCCGCTGGTCATGACTGCCAGCCTAAGGACACAAGGTATGTTTGCAGAGAATGACATGATCATAAGATAAAGGAAACTTACTTTATCACTAAAAATAACTCTATAAACAGAAAAGACTCTTGTTATAAGATCTCCAGGAAATGGAATACTTAACTACCTCATTTACATAAATTTGCATCGCTTTCAACCAATCTATTCATTTACAAGATGGCTATGAATATGAGAACTTTGACCCTCAAAAGCACTTAGCCACATGCTTAGATACATATATGTAGTTTATATGAATCTACAGTATTAAGGTTTCTTTGTTTTCGGCTTTGCGTATTCATGCATTTTAGTGCATTTTATATATTTATACACTAAAATAATTATAATAATTTGCAAACCATCTTTTATTTAATAACCATGGGCAATATGATCAAGAACAGTGAATGATGTATCTGATGATTTAGATAAGCAGATTATTCCAAAAGTAAATATTTCATCTTTAAAATGTTAATGAAAAATAATATATGTCTTAAAATCAATAAAGCTTTATGTACTCTAAATATGAGAGTTTATTAAAATTTATTTTGATATGCTCGCACACAATAAAATCTATTAATTGACTGATGATGATTTTTATGACAACAATAAAAATAATCTGTATACCTGCCAACTAATGTTTTATAAGATTTGATCATTTAATAAAATGTACTTATTTTGAATTCCTACAAAAAGTGTAAGGTCTTTTGCACTCTCATTGTTATTTATTTATAACAGTGATATTTGCAAGAAACTGGGGGAAAGTAATATTTCAAAGCAACTCTCTATAAATATTAAATGGCAAAAATATGTAACTGAAAATGTCAATTTTATGTCAAATAATTTGAAATAACTTGATTGTGAGTTTAAACTGCTCAAAGTTTCATTTTCGCAAGCATGGTTAGTCAGATGTTAATTTAATGTTTGCACCCCTTAAGTTATACTTGACTTTAGTTCCCAAGAACTTTTATTTCAAGAATCCACAATTTCTGTTGCAACATTAAATTACTTAAATCTAACAATAATAATAATTATCCAGAGTTATGTGAAGTCTATTGTCAAATTAAATGTTCAACAACTTATTGAATTTTTACAGTTATTCAGATTCTAATTCCTCCATGGATTGGTAATTAAATGCACTATTTTTCATTTATATTAAAATTCTATTAAACAGGCAAAACTCTCCATATAGTAGTGCCACTTTGTCCCAACCAGAGTAATCAATGGATGCCAAAAAGCTTGTGTATAAAATCCCCAACTAGTGCCTACTCATCCAATATCCACACTAGATGGGAATTTTATGCACAAGCCTTCTGGCATCCATTGATTACTCTGGTTGGCACAGGGTGGCACTACTATATGGAGAGTTTTGCCTGTTTAACAACAGTTATGTGCTAGCACAAGAGACGGTAATCATGTGATATATTAAAATGTATAGATACCATGATAGTTGTTATTTCAGCATCAAAGCCAAATTCCACTTATGAAAATACTTAACTTTTTCCTAACATTTTTGTCTCTTATTCTACTTTTCAAAAACTGATAGCATTTTTATTTTAATCCTGCATCTATTTTTTTTTTCACATCTTTTTCTCACACCCTCTACATGTCTTATTTAATTTCTTTGCCCTCAAATACCAGACACAATCGGTAATTTTCCTTTGCATAATTTCTTTAAAAAAATACCTATTATTTTTTTAGTATTGATGTTTGCAAATTATTACTCCAATAATATCCATAAAGTAACTAATTTTTTTTCTAATGAGATCGTCTTCTTTTTTATGTGAATAAAGAAAACTAATATTACTTAATTGTACTTGGACAAAATACTTTAAAAATAAACATTTAGAAAAGGATATGAAAATTTTTATTTTCATTCTATAAGACATTAAGTTGTACAAAAAATATTGACAATTGATTTTGCCACCTAAGCTTATTACCTATAGAAGCATAACACTTCCATAATAATGATGAAGATTACATTATATTTTTACTTTTACAGCCATCACAGCTCAAGTGATCAGCAGATATTGATTTGAGGCTTCTACTATTTATCTATTATTTAAATGCAAGTATAAAGTCTATACTGAACTTAATGTAATTAGAAGGATTTGAAGATAGACTATCCCTTCTCTTTACATTAAGTTCAGGATAGAGCATATATTTGTATTTAAATATTTCATATTCCACCTGCATTCTGTCCATCCCTTTTCTGTGTATTCAAATGGACATATTAACATCCTACACATGAGGGCTCAGAATGACTTGGAGTTAAGATGGGCATGACAATAACATTGGCATCAACAAGGTCTTTGAGTCTTCATTCATCAGATTTTCAATGATGTGGATGTTTGGAGGCTGGAGAAGATTGAAGCTCCGTCCATTAAAGTTTAAAGATTTGCTGATCTGGATCCACTGATGAGTGCTGGTTTAGGACAAAATATTTATATTAGAGATCATTTATTTTTTTCGCATATATGTGATCACGTGTATTAGCTATATAAGATGAAATGGATAGATTGTAGGGGGTTTGCAAGTCTGAGTCATAATCCTTCTAATTACATTTATATAAAAATAAGTACTCATTTTCAAAAGTAATACTAGATTTACCTGTGATTACCAGACACAGGTAAGAAAATTCACAAATATATAATCTGAAAAAATATTTTAAAGTATTTTTTAGCGTGGATCAAATCATATATTAGTCATAATAAATATTTTTATTCAGAAAAAAACAAACGGCAAAAATCCCCTTATCATTAAATGCAGGATATAACATCACGTTTTTATTTAAATAGTAAAATTAACTAACTTTCCTTCTTATAATTGAAAGAAAAATAATAACGGAAAACTTCCGTTTTCATAACTAAATAATATTATCTTTTTTGTGTAAAAGGTTTTACCAGCAATTTAAATCAATTGATAATGGATGATAGTCATATAATTTTTTCTCCTAGGCTAGATCGTAAAATTCGTTGTTTAGGAATCATTCATATTAGTCTCGGAATAATATCAATAGCTTTTGGCATCGTGCAGAAGATTTTTATTGAGTGTTATATTCTTAATGTAAGTGTAGCTATATGGGGTGGAATTCTATACATTATAAATGGAATACTCATGGTTTTTTATAAACGAGTTTCAGATATGGAAAGTATGTTGTATTGTTTACGTATTTTGACAAGTATTAGTCTTCTACAAGCAATGACTAATTTCCTTATTCAAATTATTTTGTTTACGCCACTCATTCACAAAATAATTCTCGTTAATGAAACCGTTCACTATATTGCAGCAGCGATAATTATCGCCGCAGGAGCTGGAGAATTTTTTATTTGCATCTTAACGATCATATATTGTAACAAAGCTTCATATATTCTGTTTCCAAAAGAGGATCAATCGGACAGAAGATCAATCTATGGAACATTAATTTAATTTGACTTGTTTATAATCTAATGATTGTAAAAATACAATATGTCATATTTTTTAACCCTTTGATCATTATAAACATGGATTTAAATGCATTATCATGTTTTAAAGGTGAATAACAGCACACTTTTTACTATCTCTATGCTACTAATTGTAAGCTGTAATAAGTAATAATAATGTCAAATGGTAGTGCTTCATAATTTTACCCTGTGCTGTCTTAACCAATATCTCAAGCCTAGTTTCAAACTTTCAGCCGTGAGGATCTTTGGATCTTGGAACAGTGCACATAGATACTTAGAATGTAATGTGCATCGCTGCTATCATTTATCTCTCTCTTATGCTATCAAGATATCAGCCCAAACTAAAACTCAAATGTTTTTAATGTAAACCAAATAGCCTATATACCACTTTATTATTTATGTATTATGGGTGTCATTAGTTTTTCAATGACTATAGGTACCTCTATCCTGTGGTCATGCAATCTATAGTTATTAAAAAAACCAAAATATATAAAAACTGAACTGATTTCAGATCTATACAACTATACAGACTAATTGGCTTAGATTGAAAACATATGTTTTTCAATTTGGGCTGACAATTTGATAGTATAAGAGATAGATGAATAAGAGGAACTGGAAGCAGAGTGCATTAGAACCTAAACATCCAAGTGAACTGGTACAAAATCCAAAGTTTCTCTCTAATGAGGATATTAATTAGGATAGCACAGAATAAGAATGTATCAAGTATTATTGTCTGGTACCTATTATTATTTACTAAGTCTTATAATTAGTGCTATAGAAATATAAAAAAAAATGCTTCTAAAACAACAATATGTAAAGTGAAGTCATGTTAAAGAATCATGTGACCTCTTATTGATTTTTAATGAGACCTTGGAGTTTTTGGTAATTGTATTAGATGGCTATGTGTAGAACTTGTAATAGTAAACAAAGTCATGTAGTTGTAAGTCTTTTGTACATTCAAAATAACTATGGGTATCTATTTAGGCAAGAATTACTCAAAATCATAATATTTTTCCAAGCTGCTGTTTGTGCCTTTTTATCAGTGCAATCAACATGGGCAGACAAAGTAGAAAGAAATGAAATGAAAGCAATTATT
Source organism: Epiperipatus broadwayi (assembly GCA_028023455.1). Classification (NCBI taxonomy): domain Eukaryota; kingdom Metazoa; phylum Onychophora; class Udeonychophora; order Euonychophora; family Peripatidae; genus Epiperipatus; species Epiperipatus broadwayi. The sequence continues at coordinate 2,495,024 of JAQFVV010000126.1, read as the reverse complement.
TTCTGGTACTGTATGATTTAACTTAAAGTGTAGATAAAAAGTCAAGTGTTGAGCAACAATTAAAATGCAACAGACAGTTAATGTTTACAAATCCCAATACCAGATAACACAATATGAACACGATAAACTTCTTACAGTTTATATTAATGGAATACGTAAGCAGAATGTTAAGCTCCCTATAAATAACCTTGGATCACAGTCCAATTTATTTTTCTCATTTAGCTAACATTAGATCAAAATTAACGCATAGGAATAATCTTCTTGAATAACTAACTACAAGTACTTGATAATGGGATTTAAATATATTAATGACAGCCTATTATTAACATAGTATGCTGATAAATGTCTTACATTAATCTTTTGAATACTCAATTAAGTATTTTTATGAAAACTATTGCCAATATGTTCAAATCTATTCCTTTGCAGCAGCTTCCTGCTTTTCAACATATTCTCACAACAGAAATTACTTGACAAATACTACATGAAAAGTTCTTAAGGAGATCAGACTTTTCAATAACTCAATATATAATTTCATCATCTAAAACTTGTATCAGGTGCTTTTTTTTAATCTTAAACTAAGAATCCATAATGGAAGAATAATGGAATACAAATCTATAAGTCTTATGATGTTCCTAATAATTTCTTTTTACAGATATAACAACAAAACCAATTAGATTTGATCTTTTTAAATATGATTGGAGTCTTATCAGATTCAGAATAATCCATGAACAATGCACTCATCAGTGGAATGTGACAGTTACTAATCTTGATAACTGTGGGCAAACACCAACTATGAATCACAGAGATATTACAGGCTTCTTGTCAAATTATTGATATGCTAAATAAAAGATGCTGATTCCAATTTTACAAGATATTATAAAATGGTTATCCATATGAATATTTGACACTTTGACTGCTTAGAAAATATGTAATACAGACTTTGCTGAATTCACAATATTTTGTAAAGTTTTTGGTGCATTTTTGATCCCAAATCCATATTACTTAATAATATTTCCATTCTTTTTATTTTGTAATTTATTGCACCAATCACTACAATTTTTTATCTTGTTTGAAGAAATTTCATTTTCAGCTGCTTGAGTGTTTCATCTGATTGATCAATTGAAATTTTTTTACTTACACAGATGAGTTTGCTCTGCATGTGGCAGTGGTCTATGGAGCTCAAAATCCAGATATATCACATCTGGTGTTTAAATTTATTATGAACTGCCTAGTAACAAAACATTTTGATTAATTAGAATTGGAAACCTTTAACTCTTGAGGTCATAAGTCATTAAAATGTAAATAGTTGGATATTGACTTTCAATGTTCATGGCCTATTATTCAGTTCTGGAGTGGAAGTTGATGAATTTTTCCAGGCAGATGAGAATTTCTCAAGTAAACTAAAAATATATTTAGATAGTCTGCTAACATTTATTCCAGATAGCAATCCAATAATAGATTGTAATTCTGTACCAAAATATTTTATAAAAATGTTGTTGAACTTATTAATTTTGGATCTAGAATTATTTATTGTATTTTATTTTTTTGGTATAAACAGCTGACACTTTTTCAATTTGATTATTAATTTTTTTCCTAATGTCGGCCTGGGAAAGTAAAATGAAAGATAAATTCTGCATATCTGCCATCTAACGTTTTATAAGATTTGATCATTTAATAAAATGTACTTATTTTGAATTCCTACAAAAAGTGTAAGGTCTTTTGCACTCTCATTGTTATTTATTTATGACAGTGATATTTGCAAGAAACTGGGGAAAAAGTAATATTTCAAAGCAACTCTCTATAAATATTAAATGGCAAAAATATGTAACTGAAAATGTCAATTTTATGTGAAATAATTTGAAATAACTTGATTGTGAGTTTAAACTGCTCAAAGTTTCATTTTCTCAAGCATGGTTAATCAGATGTTAATTTAATGTTTGCACCTCTTAAGTTATGTGTGACTTTAGTTCCCAAGAACTTTTATTTCAAGAATCCACAATTTCTGTTACAACATTAAACTACTTAAGTCTAACAATAATGATAATTATCCAGAGTTATGTGACATTCCATAAGTCTATTGTCAAATTAAAAGTTCAATAACTTATTAAATTTTTACAGTTATTCAGATTCTAATTTCTCTATGGATTGGACATTAAATCCACTATTGTTCATTTATATTAAAATGCTATTAAACAAGCAAAACTCTCGATACAGTAGTGCCACTTTGTCCCAACCAGAGTAATCAATAGATGCCAGAAGTCTTGTGTATAAAACACCCATCTACTGCCTACTCATCCAATATCCCCACTAGATGAGGATTTTATGCACAAGCCTTCTGGCATCCATTGATTACCCTGGTTAGCACAGGGTGGGACTACTATATGGAGAGTCATGTAAATGGAAAACTATGGGTGATTTAGTGTGCAAATTGTGTAAGGAAGGTCTAGAAAATATCAGGCATCTGTTGATTGAATGTAAATGCTTGAAAGCAGAAAGGGTGCAGATAATGAAGTTATGGGAGAATAGGTATGAACAAAGTGACTATACAGAAAATGAGTTTATTAGTTTTTATGCTGGGTTTGCAAAAAGATAAGGGGGATTTAGATTTAAAGGCAATAGAGTTGACAAAGATTATGCTGTGGAAATGGATGGGGCAAAATATGGGAAGAGTGGGGAATGGAAAGTGGCTAATAGGTTTATCTGGGCATAGTTGCTGAGATATTCTTGACTTGGTTTAAGGAGAAGCCAAATACATCACATCACAACATCACATCACCTGTTTAACAACAGATATGAGATGGTGATCATGTGATATATTAAAATGTATAGGTACCATGATAGTTATTTCAGCATCAAAGCCAAATTCCACTTATCAAAATACTTAACTTTTTCCTAACATGTTTGTCTCTTATTCTACTTTTCAAAAACTGATACCATTTTTATTTAAATCCTGTATCTATTTTTTTCTTCACATCTTTTTCTCATACCCTCTAAATGGCTTATTTAATTTCTCTGTCCTCAAACACTCACACCATCTTAATTTTTCTTTTAATAATTTTTTTAAACAAATCATTCTTTAACTTATTATTTTTTTAGTACCGATCTTTGCAAATTATTACTCCAATAACATCCATAAAGTAACTAATTTTTGTTCTAATTACCCACTCTTCTTTTGTAAGTAAGAAAGAAAAATAATATTACTTAATTATACTTGGACTTCAAAAATAACGATTTAAAGAAGGGTATGGAAAATTTTATTTCATTAAGTTGTACAAAAAATATTGACGATTCATTTTTGATTTTGCCATGTAACCTTATTACCTATAGAAGCATGACACTTCCATAATAGTCATGAAGACTACATTATATTTTTACTTTTACAGCAAACAGAGAAATAAATGCTCAAGTGATCAAGATATATTAATTTGAGGCTTTTACCATTTGTCTAATATTGAAATGCAAGTATACTGTCTATACTAAACTGAATGTAATTAGAAGGGATTTGAAGTTAGACTATCCCTTTTCATTACATTAAGTTCAAGATAGACCATATATTTGTATTTAAATATTTCATATACTGCCTGCATTCTACCCATCCCTTTTCGGTGTATTCAAATGGAAATATTATCTTCGTACACATGAGGGGTCAGAGTGACTTGGAGTCAACATGGGCATGAGAATATCGTTGGCATCAACAAGGGCTTTGAGTGTTCTACCATCAAATTTTCACTGATGTGAATGATTGGAGGGTGGAGCAGATTGAAGCTCGTCCATTAAAGTTTAAAAATTTGCTGATCTGGACCAACTGATGAGTGCAGGTTCAACACAAAATACTTATATTAGAGATTTTTTTTCCGCATATATGTGATCACGTGTATTAGCTATATAAGATGAAATGGACAGATTGTAGGGAGTTTGCACGTCTGAGTTCATATCCCTTTTAATTACATTTATCTAAAAATAACTAAATACTCATTTTCAAAAGTAATACTAGATTTCTGAGTTGATTACCAGAGACAGAAAAGAAAATTCATAAATTTATAATCTAAAAAATATTCCAAAATATTTTTTAGCGTAGATCAAATCATATATTAGTCATAATAAATATTCTTATTAAAACAAAAGGCAAAAATCCCATTAACTTTAAATGCAGGAGGTAATACCACATCGTTTATTTAAATAATAAAATTAACCAACTTTTTTTTTTATAAGTGAAAGAAAAATAATAACGAAAAACTTTCCTTTTCATAACTAAATAATATTAATCTTTTTAATTTAAACAGTTTCACCAGCAATTTAAATCACTTTATAATGGATGATAGTCTTATAAATTTTGCTCCTAGACTAGATCGTAAAATTTATTGTTTAGGAATCATTCATATTAGCCTTGGAATAATATCAATAGCTTTTGGCATCGTTCAGAAGATTTTTATTGAGTGTTATATTCTCAATGTAGGTGTGCCTATATGGGGTGGAATTCTATACATTATAAATGGAATATTCATAGTTTTTTATAAACGAGTTTCAGATGTCTTAAATATGTTGTATTGTTTACTTATCTTTAAAATTATTAGTCTTCTACAGGCATTGACTGATTTTCTTATTCAAATTATTTTGCTTACCCCACTCATTCACAAAATAATTCTCGTTCATGAAACCGTTCACTATATTGCATCAGCAATAATTATCGCCGCAGGAGCTGGAGAATTTTTTATTTGCATCTTAACGATCATATATTGTAACAAAGCATCATATATTCTGTTTCCAAAAGAGGATCAATCGGACAGAAGATCAATCTATGGAACAATAATTTAATTGGACTTGTTTATAATCTAATGATTGTAAAAAAATATAACCCTTTAATTAATCATTATAAACATGGATTTGAATGTATTATCATGTTTCAAAGGTGAGTAGTGGTATACTTTTTACTATCTCTATGCTACTAATTGTAAGTTTTAATAAGTAATAATAATGCCAAATGATAGTGCTTCATAATTTTACCCTGTGCTGTCTTATCCAATATCCTATGACTAGTTTCAAACTTATGACTTTCAACAGTGAGGATCTTTGGATCTTGGAACAGTGCACTTAGATACTTAGTATTCAATGTACCTAGCTGCTATTATTTACCTCTCTCTTATGCTATCAAGCCATCAGCCCAAACTAAAACTCAAATGTTTTTAATCTAAGCCAAATAGCCTATACTCTAGTTTAGTTTTCATGTATTATGGGTGTCATTAGTTTTTCAATGACTATAGGTACCTCTATCCTGTCGTTCAATCTATAGTTATTAAAAAAAATTAAAAAACCGAAATATATAAAAACTGAACTGATTTGAGATCTATACAACTATACAGACTAATTGGCTTAGATTGAAAACGTATGTTTTCAGATAAATAAGAGTAGCTGGAAGGAGAGTGCAGTAGAACCTAATAATCCAAGTGAACTGTTACAAAAATCTAAAAGTCCTCTCTAATGAAATTATTAATTAGGATAGCACAGAATAAGAATTTATTAAATATTATTGTCTCGCATCTATTATCAGTTACTAAGTCTTATAGTTAGTGGTATGGAAATAGTAAAGAAAAAGTATGCTGTTAAAACACCTATATGTAAAGTGAAGTCATGGTAAAGGATCATGTGATATTTTATTGATTTTTAAGAGGACTGGATTTTTTTTTGTAATTGTATTAGATGGCTATGTGTGGAACTTGTAATAGTAAAAAAGGTCATGTAGTTGTAAGCCTTTTGTATTAGTACAAATACTGCATGCAGTTAGCCTACATTCAAAATAACTATGGGTATCTATTTAGTCAAGAATTACTCAAAATCATAATATTTTTCCAAGATGCTGTTTGTGCCTTTTTATCAGTGCAATCAACATGGGCGGGCTGTAGAAAGTAATGAAATGAAAGCAGTTAGTTTCTGGTACTGTATAATTTAACTAAAATGCAACAGACAGTTAATGTTTACAAATCCCAATACCATTAAACACAAAATGAACACGATAAACTTCTTACAGTTTATATTAATGGGATACATAAGCATAATGTTAAGCTGTTTATGAATAACCTTGGATCATAGTCTAATTTATTTTTCTGATTTAGCTAAGACTAGGTCAAAATTATCTTATACGAATCATCATCTTGAAAAGCTAACTAGAAGTAGTTGATGATGGGATTCAAATATATTAATAACAGCTTATTATTAACATAGTATGCTGATAAATGCCTCATATTAATTTTTTGGATAGTGAAATAAATATTATCATAAGAACTATTACCAGTATTTTGAAGTTTACTCCTTTGCAGCAGCTTCCTGCTTTTTAACGTATTCTCACAACAGAAATTACTTCACAAAAACTATATGAAAAGTTGTTAAGGATATCAGACTTTTCAATAACTCAATATATAGTTTCATCACCTAAAACTTGTCTCAGGTGCTTTTTCTTAATCTTAAACCAACAATCCATAATAGAAGAATTATGGAATACAAATATATAAGTCTTATGATGTTCCTAACAATTTATTTTTCCAGATATAACAATAAAACCAATTAGATTTAATCTTTTTAAACACGATTGGAGTCTTATCAGCAGATTCAGAATAACACAAGACCAGTGCACTCATCAATGTAATTTGCCAGTTACTAATCTTGATAAATGTGGACAAACACAAACTATGAATCACATAGATAAAGTCTTTTGAATTTATGACTATTATAGCAGAATTGAACAACTTAATAAAGCCACTGGTGATTCTATCTTCTGTTTGAAATTTCTACAGGCTTCTTGTCAAATGATTCCTATGATAAATAAAAGAAGCTGATTCCAATTTCACAAAGCATCAAAAAATGGTTGTCCATATCAATATTTGGCACGTTGACTGCTTAGAAAATATGTAATACAAACTTTCCTGAATTCACAATATTTTATTAAGTTTTTGTTTCATTTTTGATCCCAAATCCATACTAATTAACAGTTTTTCCATTCTTTTTATTTTGTACTTTATTGCTTTAATCACTAAAACTTTTTATCCTGCTTGGACAAATTTCATTTTCAGCTGCTCGAGTGTTTCATTTGATTGAACAATTGAAATTTTTTTACTTACACAGATGAGTTTGCCCTGCATGGACCCGTGATCTACAGAGCTCAAAATTTAGATATATCACATCTGGGGTTCAAATTTATTATGATCTTCCTAGTAACAAACCATTCTGGTTAATCAGAATTGGAAATCTTTAACTCGTGAGGTCATAAGTCATTAAACTGTAAATGGTTGTATATTGACTTCAATTCTGGAGTGGAAGTTGATGATTTTTTCCAGGCAGATGAGAATTTCTCAAGTAAACTAAAAATATTTTTTATATAGTATGCTAATATTTATTCCAGATAACATTCTAATAGTAGTTTATAATTCTATATCAAGATATTTTATAAAAATGTTATTGAACTTATTAATTTTGGATCTATAATCATATATTTTATTTTATTTTAATTTTTTTGCTATAAACAGCTGAAGCTTTTTCAATTTGAGTATTAATTTCTTTCCTAATGTCAGGCTGGGGAAGTGAAATGAAAGATCAATCTGTATAACTGCCATCTAACGTTTTATAAGATTTGATTATTTAATAAAATTTACTTCTTTTGAATTCCTACAAAAAGTGTAAGGGCTTTTGCAATCTCATTGTTATTTAGTTATAACACTGATATTTGCAAGAAACTGGGGAAAAAATAATACTTCAAAGCAACTCTTTATAAATATTAAATGGCAAAAATATATAACTGAAAATGTCAATTTTATGTGAAATAATTTGAAATAATTTGATTGTGTGTTTAAACTGCTCAAAGATTCATTTTCTCAAGCATAGTTAGTCAGATGTTAATCTAATGTTTGCACCCCTGAAGTTATGCTTGACCTTAGTTCCCAAGAATTCTTATTTCAAGAATCCAACATTTCTGTTACAGCATTAAATTACTTAAGTCAAACAATAATGATAATTATCCAGAGTTATGTGACATTCCATAAGTCTATTGTCAAATTAAAAGTTCATCTTATTGAATTTTTGCAGTTATTCAGATTCCAATTCCTCCATGGGTTAGAAATTAAATCCACTATTTTTCATTTATATTAAAATACTATTAAACAGGCAAAACTCCATACAGTAGTGCCACCCTGTGCCAATCAGAGTAATCAATGGATGCCAGAAGACTTGTGTATAAAATCCCCAACTAGTGCTTACTCATCCAATATCCACACTAGATGGGGATTTTATGCATAAGCCTTCTGGCATCCATTGATTACTCTGGTTGGCAGAGTGTGATACTATTGTATGGAGGGTTTTTCCTGTTTAATAACAGTTATGTGCTAGCATAAGAGATGGTGATCATGTGATATATTAAAATGCATAGGTATCGTGATAGTTGCTAGTTCTGCATCAAAGCCAAATCCCACTTATCAAAATATTTAACTTTTTCCTAACATATTTGTCTCTTATTCTACTTTTCAAAAACTGATAGCATTTTTATTTAAATCCTGCATCTATTTTTTTTCTTCACATCTTTTTCTCACACCCTCTACATGTCTTATTTAATTTTTTTGTTCTCAAACACTCACATGATCTTAATTTTTCTTTGCACAATTTCTTTAAAAAAAAATAATTCTTCAAGGTATTATTTTTTTAGTATTGATCTTTGCAAATTATTAATCCAATAACATCCATAAAATAACTTTTTTTTCTTCTAATTATCCTCTCTTCTTTTTTATGGGAAGAAAGAAAAATAAGATTACTTAATTATACTTGGACAAAATACCTTAAAAATAAACATTTAGAAAAAGATATAGAAATTTTTATTTTCATTCTATAAGACATTAAGTTGTAAAAAAAATATTGACAATTGATTCATTTTTGGTGTTGCCATGTAACTTTATTACCTATAGAAGTACGATACTTCCATAATAGTGATGAAGACTGCATTATATTTTTACTTTTACAGCAAACACAGAAATAAATGCTCAAGTGATCAACATATAATAATTTGAGGCTTTTACCATTTGTCTAATATTTAAATGCAAGTATACTGTTTATACTAAACTTAATGTAATTAGAAGGGATTTGAAGTTAGACTATCCCTTCTCATTACATTAAGGTCAGGATAGACCATATATTTTGTATTCAGCCTACAGTCTGTCCATCTCTTTTCTGTGTATTCAAATGGACATATTAACAACCTATACATCAGCGGTCAGAGTGACTTAGAGTCAACATGGGCATGCCAATAACATTGGCATCAGCAAGGGCTTTGAGGGTTCCATCATCATACTTTCAATGATGTGAATGGTTGGAGAAGATTGAAGCCTGTCCATTAAAGTTTAATGACTTGTTGATCTGGACCAACTGATGAGTGATGGTTCAGCACCAGATATTTATATTAGAGATCATTTATTTGTTTTCGCATATATGTGATGATGTGTATTAGCTATACAAGATGGAATGGATAGATTGTAGTAAGCTTGTAAGTCTGGCTTCATATCCCTTCTAATTACATTTATATAAAAATAACTAAATACTCATTTTCAAAAGTAATACTAGATTTCTGAGTTACCTGTGATTACCAGACACAGGAAATAAAATTGACAAATTTATAATCTGAAAAAATATTCCAAAGTATGTTTTAGGGTCAATCAAATCACATGTTAGTCATAATAAATATTTTTATTCAGAAAAAAAACAAAAGGCAAAAATCCCCTTATCTTTAAATGCCGGAAGTAATATCACATGGTTTTATTTAAAACGAAGTTTCCTTTTAAAATTAAAAGAAAAACAATAACGAATTACATCCCTTTTCATAACTAAATAATATTAATCTTTTTAATTTAAACAGTTTTACCAGCAATTTAAATCACTTTATAATGGATGATAGTCTTATAAATTTTGCTCCTAGAATAGATCGTAAAATCCTTTGTTTAGGAATCATTCATATCAGTCTCGGAATAATATCAATAGCTTTTGGCATCGTTCAGAAGATTTTTATTGAGTGTTATATTCTCAATGTAGGTGTACCTATATGGGGTGGAATTCTATACATTATAAATGGAATACTCATAGTTTTTTATAAACGAGTTTCAGATGTGGAAAATATGTTGTATTGTTTACTTATTTTCACAATTATTAGTCTTCTACACGCAATGACTGATTTTCTTATTCAGATTATTTTGCTTACCCCAGTCATTCGCAAAATAATGCTCGTTAATGAAACCGTTCACTATTTTGCATCAGTGATAATTATCGTGGCAGGAGCTGGAGAAATTTTTATTTGCATCTCAACAATCATATATTGTAACAAAACTTCATATATTCTGTTTTCAAAAGAAGAGCAATCGAACAGAAGATCAATCTATGGAACATTATTTTAATTTGACTTGTTTATAATCTAATAATTGTAAAAAAAATATAAGGCTTTGATCATTATAAACATGGATTTGAATGTATTATCATGTTTTAAAGGTGAATAACAGCACACTTTTTACTATCTCTATGCTACTAATTGTAAACTTTGATAAATAATAATAATCCCAAATGGTAGTGGTTCATAATTTTACCCTGTGCTGTCTTAACCAATATCTCAAGCCCAGTTTCAAACTTTCAATAGTGAGGATCTTTGGATCTTGGAACAGCACACCTAGATACTTAGTATTTAATGTACCTAGCTGCTATCATTTACCTCTCTTCTATGCTATAAAGTTATCAGTCCAAACTAAATCTCAAATAGTTTTAATCTACGCTAAGTAGTTTATATACCAGTTTAGTTTCCATGTATTATAGTGTCATTAGTTTTTCAATAACTATAGATACCTCTATCCTGTCATCATGTGATATTGGTTTATACTAAATCCTGGCCACAAGATAAAAGTGCCCATAGTTATTAAAAAAGTAAAAAAAATAATGTATATAAAAAGTGAACACATTTCAGATCTATATAACCATACAGACTAATTGGCTTAGAGTGAAAGAATTTATATGTTTTTCAGTTTGTGATGATAAAATGATAGTATAAAATATAAATAACAGGAGATGTAAAGAAAGTGCATTAGTACCTAAAGTTCCAAGTGAAATTTTATAAAGTCCAAAACTCCTTACTAATGCAGGCTATAAGTTTGAAATTACTCAGAGAATCGTCATTAGGACAGCATGGAATAAGAATTTACTAAGTAGTGTCTCATATCTATTATTATTTACTCTTACAGTTCAAGTAGTGATTTAGAAATAGTAAAAAAAAGTATGTTGCTAAAATAACAATATGTAAACTAAAATCATGCTAAAGGATCATGTGATATTTTATTGGTTTTTAAGATCTTAGATTTTTTGGTAATTGTATAAGACTGACATGTGTGGAACTTGTAATAATAAAAACATCATGTAGTTGTAAGTCTTTTGTATTTGTACATCTTTTGTATTAGCTTACAAACACATCATGCAGTTAAGGTACTCTCAAAATAACTAGATATTCTATATTCATTGGTTAAAGGGTATCTATTTATTCAAGAGTTACCCAAAATCATAATATTTTTTCCAAGCTACTGTTCATGCCTTTTATCTGTGCATTCAACATGGGCAGGCAAAGTAATAAGCAGAAATGTAATGAAAGCACTTAGTTTCTGGTACTGTATGATTAAATTTAAAGTGTAGATAAAAATCAAGTATTGAGTAATAATTAAAATGCAACAGACAGTTAATGTTTACAAATCCTAATATCACTAAACACAAAATGAACATGATAAATTTCTTACAGTTTATATTAATGGTACACATGTTACACACAATCTTTTTAAAAAAATAATAAATGCTGTTATAGGAAATAATGCACTCCCATTTCAATACTCAACAATAATTTAATAATAAAGTGAAATCATTTTTTTATTGATTCTCTTTATATATAAAGATTGTCTTGAATACTTAAAGTAGAGAGTGTGTTTTTATATTGATTAAACTGTTTAATTTTTTTGTTGTTGAATAAAATCAATTTATTTAATTAATATATTGCTGAACATTCACACTTCTCTGTCTTAAATATTTAAAACAATCTTCTTTATATGCAATTTCATTTTGTTGTTAAAATATCATTGAATATTGCAAGGGGGGTGGGGTGTATTATTTACTGTAACAGTATTTACTATTTTAAAAAAATGATTGTTTAACATTATGAGTATTGTTATATGTGTGTGTACTGTTTTTATATATATAAAGTTTGATTTAAAATCTCTTATATATTTGTGTAATCATTATTTGGAGTCAAATAAAATAGAATATGTGTTGTAAATTTATTTTGGGCACATTCGATATTTGTAACTCAGTCCAAATATTAGTATCCATAGTATTTTGGCTTCATGTTGAATAGTATATGCAGATAAAACATATACATATGACACAATGGGAACATATCAATGTGTAATTTGTTCTCCATATGCTTTAAACATAGACCATCATGGCTTTACTACCACGAGACAAATATTTCAAAAAGAGGTGAGAAAACTTGATTTCCTACATGCTGCAATCGTTTTAAAAATAAAAAAAAACTTGTGATTATTGTTTTCTTTGTGAACAGTTTATAAAATTATAGTTTATGTAATAGAATGTTTTAAATACTTTTAAAAAATTAATTAAGCCTTTTATAATAACTCTATATTTTTGATATTTATTTCATTTGACTGTAAGCCATCAGTATGCTTGAACAATCAACTGATACTAGATGGTATAGTATAGATTAAATATACAGTAACTGTTCTGGGAAATATATGAGAAAATCATGTGATGATAATCTTAGAATTAAGCTTCCTAGCCAAATTGTAGGAAAGACCTACAGTTATTATAAAATTGCGGTTTTTATAATATTAAAAAATTGAATGTGAATCAGAATTATATAACTATGCTAGCAAGTTAACCGGGAATTTAAAACATTAGAAGTTTTTAAATTTTATGCTATTAACTTAAATGTGTATAAAGGGATAAAAGATTGCTGCTGCATACTAAGTGCAGTTGTTTTATCTTTGAATCTTACTCTTCAATAATAAAGTCAATTAGAAATCAGTCTAAAAGTAGAATTTTTTAGCTTGTTGGGGATTGTAGGATTGACTAATCAATCTTCTAATTAGTTAAGCTTACATGAGATGACTCTAAAGTTATGATAAACAAAAACTGCTCTTGAAATCATAAGGAATTTGTGTGATGTTATTAGTATACTTTTGGAAACCTCATTTTCAACCTAAATGCAAATAATTTCCTCTTCAGCAAAAGAAAAATAAAATTATATAAATTTTTTTTTTTTAGATTATACTCATTATATGATGTGACAGAAATGTTTATTTTCAACCACATTAAAACAATGCAAACAAGAATCTGACAAGAAAATGGCTTGGGTTCAAGTTGTAAGGTTCAAAAATCATTAATTAAGATAGAATAACAGTAAAACATTCAAAAAATAAGTCAATGGTTTGTCTATTATTCTTTCACATTGGAAGCACTGGTCATGTTATCATCAAATGCTTCTCAATTATTCAATGTTACAATAAGTTTATAATTATAAATTTATTAACGCACATTGATTACATAAGTAATATTTACTGAGGCTATAACCTCGAGAATATGCGTGTAAAATGCGATAGTAGGGCCTCTACAGATCATTGTTGTATAATAGAGATAATATAAGCAAAAAAAAAATACTAGTGACATGCAAGGCCTTTCAGAGAAAATGCAAATCTTGGGGCAAATAATATTTTAGAGATCCTACAAAATTTTAAATAAAAATGTGGAGAGAGAGAGAGAGAAGAAATGAGTTTTTACTTACAGGGCTTAAAACAAGACTCCAGGAGCAGTTAGTTATGAGTCAGAGAAACAATCAAGAACATCAGTTCCAGATAGCATTTGAATAGGGTAAATTCACTCTAGAACTATTATTATCATAAACACTGTTAGCACAAAACTGATTAACAGGGGGCTGAGGTTACCAGTTCTGCTGGTCACCAAGCACTGCAGTCACTTTCATCATGGAGTTGTCAGATTGGCACCTCACCTCTAAACTGGTTTACATTTTTGAATAGTGGTATGCCTGCTTGGAAAAGTTTTTCTCGAATATTTTTTTTGGAATTTAACTATAAAATCAAGATCATTCTATGAACCGTGACATCACTTTGCCATCTCCTATATTTTTGTTTAACATATTGAGTTGCAAACTTAGGTCCCTAATATTGTGAGACCTGGGAAAGCTGTCTCTCCTGTCCCCTCTACTGATTGGTCCTGGTAATATGCATTGATATTCATTATTATATTTTTGTTAATATAGGACTAAACCACTAAACATCACTATTTCTTATGCTAGCACATAACTGTTATTAAAACAGGCAAAACTCTTCATACAGTAGTGCCAACCAGAGTAATCAATGGATGCCAGAAGGTTTGTGCATAAAAGCCCTATCTAGTGCCTACTCATTCACTATCCCCAGACTAGTTTCTGGCTTGTGGCCTTTGTCAGTGAGGAGTTTTGGATCTAAGAGCACTGCACCTAGATCTTAAAATCTAATGCAATCCTCCAGCCACCACCTTTTATCTCTACTTAACTACAAAACTACGAGAATAAATTGAAAACACAATAATATTTTCAATCTAAAACTCAATAGCTTATATAGTCATATGGGTCTGAATCCAGTTCAGTACCCATACTGGCATCCATTGATTACTCTGGTTGGCACTGAGTGGCACTACTGTATGGAGAGTTTTGCCTGTTTTAATATAGGACTACTTTTGACTTAGTGAGTTTTTTTTGTTTGAAAAGTTCTTTTATTTAAAAAAAAAATGTATTGAAAAAAAAATAGTTTTAAAACAAGATTAATAAAAAAAATAGTTAAATTATATATATATTCAAATAAAAACTAACAAAATATAAATTGATTTAAAAAACTTATAGGTTTTAAGTAATTTGTTGACTACAAATTTTAATAAATCAGAATAAAAAAACAAATATTTTATAATAAAAGACGATTTTTCCAAAATTAATCACAATAGAGTTATTTATATGTGAAATATTAAATATTAACTTGAGAATCATTAAGTATAAATTAGCTAACTAAAGATGAAGAAACAAATATAGATCTTTAAAAATAGAATATTCTATAAAATCTAAACTTGTTACTGAAGGTTTAGTAAAAATGTTCGCATAGTTTCTTTCTAATTTCAAACTTTTGCTTAGAGTAATTCGTATCTCTTCTTTTTTTTTCTTTCATAGAGCTGTAGATGTTATCGCTTACCTATAAAGACAATGACAGATATTTGTGTGCTGCATCTCCTTTTATGACCTCACGACAATACTTACAACTTTTAATGCCATGCTTTTTGGCTTTACACTTTATTTACTGTATAGGCAACAATAATAACATCAAAACCATCTTATTTCTAAAACAGTTTCTCTGCTACAATCATTATAAGTATTAGTTTTCATAATAGAAACAATAAATAATATTATTACTTTGTGATCATTGGTGAAAAACATCAGAATAATTTTAAACGTCTTTTCTCATTTTAACTATCACACTTTAACCTTAGTAGATTCTATTTTATAGATATCTCTTTAATTATTCATATAGTAATAATATCAATGATACTTCAATAATGCTACCAATAATACTTTTATATTTTTATTGGAACTCCCACATCATGATTGAAAAACAGCCATGTTTCAATAAACCAAAGTTGTCTCTCCCTATATTAAGCAATCCTAAGATTAGATGCTTTTTCTACTAGAAGCAAAAAAAAGCTTCTGCTTGTTTAATTAATTTGTGTAAAATAATCATAGATATATGAAGAATGTATAGAGAAAAGCTTTCATAAAATCCATTTTTAAACAGTATGTGCTAAACCAAGTATCGATTATTACAAGGCATAGATGTAACATGATATGCTTGTGACTTTAAGCCAGCTAAACAAATACTGTTTAAAAACATATTTTATGAAAGGTTTTGTCTATACATTCTTCATATATCTATGATTACATTTTAGTCTGAGTTAAAGCTTATAATTTTATAGTTATCTGAAATAACAGTATTTGCTGTTGTTATGAGGAACTTCTAGATTGCCTTCACTCAATGAATACAAATATTTTCAGTTACTAATAATCTTGGATATGTTAGTGAAATTGCCAATTCACCATCACCATCATACTTAACTTTACCATCATTAATCATTATTGCAACCACACTATACAATGTGTTTTGCAACCAGGTGGATTATCACCAGACAGTATGTACTTGTCATTGTGATGGAGTCAGATAATAATATATTGATATTAACATGTGTTTGTTGTCATAAAAGCATTTTATTTGAAGCCATTATACTGCTCTTAAACAAATGCAAAAAAAAAAGAAAACAAAACAAAACCATAAACATTAGATCATGCAAAATACAAGAGCTATTTCTGCAGACTACTATAACAGTGTTATATTCCACTGACTAGCTTGCCTATATTCAATTACATCTAATTTTGTATTTCACTTTTGCAACTAAAAGTAAAAATTCTTTAGCAAATCTGGCCACAGATTCTTTTTTTTTTTTTTATAAAAAATTTATAAATTCTATTTTAAATTTTGGTTAAAACATATACTGAAAATACAATATGCTGTTTTTGTTTTTAGATTTGGTTTTTATAAATACTGATAACGTTACTATGGATTCTCTATACTAACTATTTTTGTGACTACATTATTCATGTAACTTATGGCTAAAATTTTATATAAGTTTTGGTATCACAACTTTTGGAAATGAAGTTCAGGTTATATTAAAGATAAAAGCATTCTTTAAACAGATCATCTCAGAGCAAACATTGTCAACAGCTTTTATATATGAACAGTGAATGAATAAACATTTCTTAATGGGTGTGCCAATTTCTGAATTGTGTATGAAAGATTTTTTATTCTTATTTTTTATCCTATAATCCTGGAATAGTTAGTCATTTAAGAAAGCTATATGTCAATGTTTTTTTATTTCCATATTACAGACTATGCAAGCACAAATCAAGAATATAAGACACAAATGCATATCCATCAATCTTTCTCCATATATAGGTATACATACTACTAAAATTTACTTTACCAGTAAAAACATGAAATGAAATACCTCCAGGCATAATTTATATCATAGCATAAACTTTATTCCAATAGCAATATAATGTAGCTGTGTGGAACAATGTCATATTAAAAGTGAACTTTAAATACAAAAGCTAATAATTAACAGTATGATAGTTATTAAAACTCTCAGTAATAAAGGATTAATTGATATAACACTAATTAATAGCAATTCAATTCTAAAACTTCATTTTATAAAGTGTTTATTCCAGTGTTGTGCCTGTAGGTCTCTCTCAAACAAATATTCTATACAAAAATAATAAAAAAATTAGTTTTGGAAGGGAAGAGAGAAGAAGAAAAGTTTCATTAAAAATTATCCATAGTAGAAGTTTTAACTAACTTTCAGAGTTTAAAAAACAGTATTTCAAAATGAAATTATTAGATTGGAAATCGAACTCCGATAATGCGCTATTACATTAAATATTATAAATTCCCATACACTCACAGATCAGTGAGAGTTTAAAAAACTTAAGTGAATCACTTAAATTTAGAGTGCATTTCTATAAATACACCAACTTTCACTGACCATGCTAAATCAGGGCTTGAGTCTATTGTGTGCTTGATGTTATAATCAAATTTTGAAGTGTATAAATCTATGTAATCTATAACAGGAGAAAGTGTTTTATTTTTACCACCAATGATCAGACAAACATAACTTCTAAATGTAAATCTATTATTGTAAAGCACTGAACATCTTGAAATCATTAGATCAGAAGTCGAACTCCGATAATGCGCTATTGTTTTAAATATTATAAATCTTAAGTAATTCCCTTAAGTTTTAAAAACTCTTACTGATGTGTGAGTGCATGGGGATTTATAATATTTAAAGTAATAGCGCATTATCGGAGCTCGACTCCCGATCTAATGATTTCAAGATTTTCAGCTCTTTATAATAATAGATTTATATTTATAAGTCATGTTTGTCTCATCGGGAGTGGTTAAAAATGAGACACTTCAAAATTTGATTATAACATCAGGCATACAATAGACTCAAGCCCTGATTTAGCATGATCAGTGAAAGTTAGTTTATTTATAGAAATGCACTCTAGCATGGAGATTTATAATATTTAAATTAATAGCACATTATCGGAGTTCGACTTCTGATCTCATGATTTTAAGATTTTTAGAGCTTTATAATAATAGATTTATATTTTAAAATGAATACGTTTGTATTACTAAAAGAATAAAAACAATTTTTTTTTATTTTTTCTTTCTCTATTTCCAATCATGATGAATCATCATAGTATTTTTTTATGTGATTTTCAAAAAGCAGCCTTTGATAATAGTTGTAAAAGGGTTTTTTTTTAAATTAACCTATTTATTGATCAGCACAATAGAGATAGAATAGAAGCAATTAAATCTCTAACATATAAAAAGACTATCATAAACACAGTAGTGAATCCATTCACCCAATTCAGTCTACAGTTTGGAGAGAATATAAATCAACTACGCAATGGTTTTTGTACGGACATATGATAAATATTAAACTAATGGTTTCATAAGAAACTTAAGCAGTTTTTTCTTCAATTATACAGGTCTCCATGGAAAAAGGTGAAATGTCTAGCTGCATAACCTGGTGTAAAAAAAAAAAAAATTACTGTCATTCTAGCTCCATCATATGCCTTACTTACAAAAAAGACAACGATTAGCAGAGAATGATCAGCCAACAATGGACTGATAATTGGAAATGCCATGACTTGGCAGAATTTATATTTCTATTAAAAGGGAAAAATGAGGATAATCTG
The DNA here is from genome assembly GCA_028023455.1 of Epiperipatus broadwayi. Classification (NCBI taxonomy): domain Eukaryota; kingdom Metazoa; phylum Onychophora; class Udeonychophora; order Euonychophora; family Peripatidae; genus Epiperipatus; species Epiperipatus broadwayi. The sequence goes on along the minus strand of JAQFVV010000126.1, from coordinate 2,476,108 downwards.
CACAGGAATAAATAGTGAATGCAAACTCATTTTAAATTATGATTAAAGGATAAGTATACACCAAATTCCATGAAAGGATAAATCTGCACAGGAGTAAATAAATAGTGAATGAAAAAATCATTTTTAAACTGTGACTAAAAATATACATCTGAATTCCGTGAAAGAAAACAAAATAAAGGTCGTAACAAGGAATATTATCATTGGACAAAGTGTTATTTTTCTTATTTGAATAACTACATTTCTGTTTTGACAAAACCAGATTCAAATACCAAAGGACTAAGTACAAGAACTAAAGTAAGATAAACTATTTAGTTTTCACTATAATTATAAACGTGTCTAAATATATATATTTTTTCTAAATTGTTCATTATCAACCAATGCTAAAGGTTTGAGAGGGCATAAATACTATTCACACATTGATACTAGAATAAACTGTTACTGTTATAAATGTTCTGCCTTTGTTTTACTTTTCATTTGTGCATTTTACCGAATTACTCAAGTAGTGTGACCTTACCATTGAGTTTTAAAAATCTCAGGAACTATTATCCAGAGCTGACATGATCTTTTCAAAAGGTGTGGGTTTAAATCTAGATTGCTAGTAGTGCTGTTTTGGTATTTAATAATATGTCTTACCAAAACTAATAAATATTCTAATATACTTAGGTAGAATGAGTTGATATCCATATGGTGAGCAGGAAATATTACTGTGGGGAGTTAACATTATCAGTGATAAGCTGTAATCTGATATCTCTCAATATGCTTATCATAGTAATAATTGAGCCAATAAGTCAATTAGAGCTATGACCAAGGATGGCTTAATCATAATATCATATATATATGTCACTAAATGTATATATATATATATATATGGCTTAATCATAATATCATATATATATGTCACTAAATGTCAATATGAGTTGAAGCTCTTGTGGTACATTTAAATACTATCATTTTGAGCTTGGGCATGTATGTTCTAGTTCAAGCTTCATGTATAATGTCCAGGCCCATGTTGATTGTTGATAGTGATATGATAATAATAGTAAAGCAAAATAAAATGCAATGGAGTCGCAATATGTTATATTTTATTCAAAATCTTTTTGTGTATATTACATATAATAGTTTACACTTTGTTATTAAACTTTGATTCCAATAGAGTACATATTATTTTACTGAATTGCAACTATACAATACTTTTCTACATGTGTATAATGTCATGTGAAATTTAACCAAGTCTATTTTAAATAATAATTGAACTGCCCTCTACCTCCCATGTTCAATAACTTTTTTTCATTAAGGAAATGAATCACTTCTTATCATATTTTAGGTCTTTATTTAGAATTATCCAGAATAATTAACTGTCAGAAAGCAAATTTAAATCAGCCTATATATTATAGTGTAAATTGATTTTTAATAAACTGATATTAAGTTTATAAAGATATTTCACTTCTAATTTTATAATAAACGAATAAGTTTTATATATATAATATTTTAATATTGAATAAAGAAATAAGTAATAAGTACAGCCAAAGTAAAGGTAAAATAAATTCGTTTATTAATCTGCTGAGTTAACTTTCGACCAGAGTGTCTGTTAACTGGTAGATAATTAGAAGAGTATGATAGTCATTCCATTTATAAAATATTAAACTTGGCAGTGTTTGAGAGATTTGCGTAATTGGATGCATAATAGGTAACTGCGAAATACGGCCCACATTGTCAGATTTTAAATAGCAAATGTCTATTGAGGGGAACACTATTGGCTCACATATTTATTGTGTGTGTGGAATTGTGTGCCAAGCCTCTTTTATTTTGCAATTTTTGTGGTTATTCTTGAGGCAAACAATCCTGGCAGATGCAGGTTTAAAAGGATGGCTGGAAATTCTCTCATGCTCCAAAACACTGAGTTGTACGATGAATTTGTTTTTGCTTTATTATACAAATATGCATGTTGGGAAACTCTCGATTGCAAGTTGGCATGGGTCTCCCCATAGTATTTGCTCTTGCAAGATAGGTAGTCTATAGCATATACTAATTATGCCTTGTCAGCACTGCAAACTATCCTTTGAATATTGATAAATGGATTGAGGGATGGAGGGAATCTGAAGACAATATTGAAGTCCTTAAAAAGAATGGACTTTAATTTTAAGTAGATGTTGATAATAAATGGCATATTGATCCAAGCTCTCAGGTCAGATGGTTTGACATACTTGTGTCTATTGTAGAATGTCCTAATTTGTTATCAAGCATGGGGTAAAGTAGCATGCATGAATTAGATCACTTTTATAAGCTTTTAAATTATCCTTAGAATCTGCTATAAATTTGCATAATTTAAAATTTTGAAATAAGAACACTTTGAAGTCAGCTACCTTATATTGAAATAGGATTTTTGACTGGGGATGTAAGTAGCCTCTATCACTGATGGACTTAATCACCATTAAATAATTGATGCAGTGAGATTAACCATTTAACTTCAGGTTAAGGAATTTAATGCACTGTTGGTGTTCTTCATCCTCACATGTCCATTTGATTTCAGGGTACTGTTTGAAATTCTCAAACATTTCAAGAATCAGATGGGGAAGAGCACAGACAAAAACATCATTGATGTATCTGGTGTAGATGATGTCTTTATGAGAAGTTAACAGGGGTTGAATGACAAATTTTTCAATATATATTATTGCCAAACTGTATATGACTCTGTTGACAGATAGTAAAGGCCAGTTTGTTGGGACATAGAGAATATTTTGCTCCTAAATATAGTGTGTAGATCATCATCAATCTATCATAATATGTCTGTATGTCTCTTTTGTTCCCTAATTATGCTTGGCTTTAGCATTTCCTGAATAATATTGATGGACTAGACTCTGTTAAAAGGACTAAAGTTCAGTGACATCAAACAAAACTATTCTATAGTTGCAACTGATATTAGCATTTTTGATAATGTTTATAAAATTGAATGATGATTTAATTGTTATGAATCTAAAACTGAATTCATATTGAATCTAGTCTGGAATTAGCTTTGTGGCAATGCTGTAATATATGCTGCCAAAACTGATCATGAGCCTGAGGTTGTGGAGCTTTATATGGTGAGTTGCAAGGTATTATATTGGCAGAGAGATAAATATGCAGATAGTCGAGGTATGTAAATATAATGTCATGAATATTTAATATTGAATAAATATAATGTCAAGTCTTCTTTAAATAATAATACAATATTTCTTTATTATATACACTATACCAGTATAAACTGGATGTATAATATGGATTTTCAATGAGATAGAGACTCTATTTAACTAAGATCAAATTTGAGAAGAAAGAAAATTAATATACATAAAATGAAACAAATTTTTATGTTCTTGAGGTCATAAATCCTTAAATTATACCAATATGTTTTCATAATAAATCAGTTAATAAGAAATACTAGGTCTTATTGAAGTAATGAAACTGTAATAACAATTTAAATGCCAACTGATTTGTATACATGTGAAATATGAAGGTTCAAATTATGTATTAGTTAAAGTTTATTGATCTATATTTGTGCAACTTATAATTACTATTCTCAATTTATTGAGTAAATAATGATAATTCAATAAATAATAATTTATTTACAATAAGTAAATGATAGACAAATATCAGATTAATGATATAATAAAGAAATGAGGTTCAAACTGAAATAATTGTATAAATGTTTGGACTTACAATGTTGTTAGGACAATGAACGTATCTTTTATAACCAGGAGAAAATATATATGTTCATAATTTAACCCTTATTAAAGTAAAATAAAATAACAAGAACTCTGATTATGACAAGAAAATCTAAATAAGTTATTTAGAAAACATTTAAGGGATAATTACTTATAATTTCGAATAATCATTATTTTTCCATAGTTGTGTTTATGTTCATTTATTTATCTCAAGAAACAAATATAAATATTGAACAACTTTACAAATAAATATAATAAAATTTCAACATAGAATTACACAATTTTTTAGTGGGTAAAATTATTCAATATCCATATTCTAGTTACATTTTGACTTTCATAATCCATGAGAATTTTCCAATATCCATAAAACAATGATGATCTGATGTATTAGAAGAAATTTATTCCCATTAAAATACAATGACTTCATATCCAGAATATTTAACAATAATAATCCATTCAGATAATTATCACAGAATATACATTAGGTATAGTTAATTTTAATTTTCAAGAGATTGATTTTGATTTTGTTGTTATAATTACAATCTTTGGTATATAGTATAATTTGTATTTTAAATCGATCAATTTTAGGTCATCCTTTTGATTATCATGAATAAATAAATGGTTTAATAAACTAGTTAAACTTAAATTTGACTTTTTTTAAAGATTGATGCAGATTTTTTTAAGATGTTTGCACACCATTTGTTACGTGGTTTCATATGTATAACTGGATAAAAATATAATTATTGCTTAAATTTAATTTCAAATATTTGCGAAATAGCATTTTACTTTTTTGTGTTTTAATATTTTAATCATGTGATTTCATTTCTTATAACTACAAAAATTAGATTTTTTGGTTTTCTTAAAATGGCAGTTTTGTGTTTTAATATTTTAATCATGTGATTTCATTTCTTATAACTACAAAAATTAGATTTTTTGGTTTTCTTAAAATGGCAGTTTTGTGTTTTAATATTTTAATCATGTGATTTCATTTCTTATAACTAAAAAAGTTGGGTTTTCTTTTTTTTCTATGAAAATGTCGATTTTGTGTTTTAATATTTTAATCACGTGATTTCATTTTTTATAGCTACGAAAATTGGGTTTTTTGGGTTTCTTTTTTTCTATGAAAATGGCGATTTTGTGTTTTAATATTTTAATCACGTGATTTCATTTCTTATAACTATGACAATTGGTTTTTTGTGTTTTCTTTTTTTCTATGAAAATGGTGAATTTTGTGCTTTAATATTTTAATCACATGATTACTTTTTTTTTTTTTTTTTACGAAAATTGGGTTTTGGTTTGTTTGTTTTTTTATGGAAATGGCCATTTTGATCGATTTTATCGGTTAGATGTGCCAGGGTAATTTAAAGCGGTTCTTGTAATTCAAAATGGCGACCGTGAGCGCATACTAAATCGGCACCCTGTTATTTTTATCCATTACGGTATAATCTTATCCTTGGTTATAAGATAAAGCACAATATAAATTTATGATCAATATGTATAAAGCAAATAATCCATAAGATGGGATTGAAATATAATAATAAAAATGAATAATAAAAAAAATCAAGAGATTAAATCATCTTTCATAAATAATCATCCTATATAATCTATTAGCATTATTCCTTAATATTGTTATTGATTTTATAACTAAGTACTTATATTAATTATCCAGGCACACGTATATACTTATCTAAAGTTAAAAGAGAATATTTTAACATCTCTGTTGAAATTGAGAATAATTTTCTTGAACGCGATGTTGATAACATTTTAATTAGTATTAAGCCATTGATTAGATTTTGTTTTATCTAAAAAGTAGACATCAGATTTCTTTTATCATGTCATGCAGTAAGATTTCTTTATATAACTCTTCCTAAAAGATTGCATCGCTATTTCCATAACAAGAGCAATGTCCGTTAGGGCTATGACTTTAAAAAGGTTTTTTTTCTTATTTTTTAAGACTGTCGCTGACCTCTCATCAAAGGGACAACTGCTTGTAAAGCAGCTGTCGCTGACCTCTCATTTGCGTATGTTTCAGAATATTAGTTGTACACATTCATATGAACATATTCATGCATACAAAATATAATTTATTTATGTACTTATCGGTTTCCATGTGTATAAATATGTGATTTTACCTCGGTAAAATATTCATTTTTTTTTTTTTTTGGAATATTAAATTCTAATGCATGTTATTTTGTATCGACAAAAAGAAGAACAAACTATGTAATAACCTTGCCCTTAACTATATAATTAAGTGAGATGAGTTTAAATTTGTTTCTTTAATCTTAAATGTTATTATTGGCATATTTATCACAGCTTAAAGTTTAATAATAATACACGTATTAAAATATTGATATTTTGTTAAATAAAATATAGATATCACCTTTCCTTCTGAAATTTAAATAGTCTGTTCATTTTGATGAAGTTGATATTTCATAATTTTAAAGATAAAGTAAATAGATAATAAATTCTGCATATTCTAAGATGTTGATAGAAAATCTTTTAAACAAAATATATAGAATATCAACTCTGAATCTATTCATAGATAGTATACTAGGGTGAGAGATCAGGAATATTTTCATTGACGATCTCAATGGCTAACAATTCTAGTGTAAAATATTGAGTTAGCATTTAGTATATATATTGTAACGGTCATGATTGTATATCTCGTTAACACACTGCAGAATTCAAACCCCAGACATGAAACCCAAACCTCTAGGAGGGGTTGCCTTCTAGAAATCCTAAGTTCGAATCTAAAGTCAATACTTCACAGCGCCACCTACATAATAATGCATCTGATGCTACTAATAGCATAGTTTCTTGCCAGTGCCGGTGGTCAGGGAGAAGCAAAAGACTCTGTATTACAATACATCATTAAGTTTGCTAACTAAAGACTATGGATGGTACAAAATATTTATACAAAATGTGAAATAGAATGGAGTAATGGTGTGGATCGCAGAAAATAAATAAATATATTCAAACTGACTAAAATTTAAATACGGTTTATTAATTAAACATTATAAAATAGCATTGTCTGAATAAGCCAGACCGTGCTGTCAACTCATTAAAAAGATAAGTGTATATATTTGGCATAAATTTAATAAAGTGCCATTTACATTAATGGCTTGTTAATTTATACTCTCTATACCTCGAGTCAATGCAAGATAATATCAAATAATGTGCTTAAGCAAAAGTACAGTTACATAAAGAAAGGTTGATTTCAAGATATACAAGGTCTATGGTGAAGATAATAAGTGTTTGCTTAAATCAATTTATATATTTAAGATTTGAAAAAAGAACTTGCATTGAATTCAAGAATAGTGCGGACAAAAGCTCTCTGAGCTAGAGGCATGGAAGTGGTTAAGATGCAGGCAATTGAATAAAATATCAACTTTAATACTAAAAGAGAATGGTGGTACCAGTGGAGGATCAATATATAGGATGGAGTGTGATACGTTAAAACTGTGTGGCTTTGTGAATTAAAATAAAATAATAAATAATAAAATTAAAGCAGACATGATGGCATCTCACCAAAGTTTTGTCACAAACAGTCCGAACCTGCTGGCATTGTACCATGACCTCCGTGGCTGGGTGACTTAGGTGTAAAATTCCCAGGTATGGCTTCTAGCACATACACTATCTGGAAACCGTGAGAAGAAAATGAAAAAGTCTGAGCTGTAAATCCCTAGAGAAACAAAGCAGGTCTCAACATCCATCCTATATGCCTACACCAGTAGTAACACACAGTATAAAGCATAAACAAATATATAGAAGGAGTAACTAAATAAGTAAAGGTGCTTAACCAATTTCTAAATAATTTTAAGATGGTCCGCATTCTCGACCTCAACTTTTACAGTTCATAAATTGCGTTATAAATACAATAAAATGTTATTTTAAAATAGGAAAAATGGAGGGAAATGCATGATTAAAAAAAGGAATCATCAGACTATACATAGTCATGCATTTCTCTATATTATATAGTCCACTTATTAATTTCGCACATATCCTCACATTATAAAAAAAATGCAAAATATACCTTTCTTGAAAGACAATTATTTAAAAGATTAATAAAACAAAGTAGCCCTCGAACAAGTGATTTTATAAGACATTTACTAAGAGGTCAGTTATAACATTTATCCACAATAATATGGTGGCACACTAATAAAAGGGAAAGAAATAATTTGCTCATTCGATAACTATCTAAGCACACTACTATAATAAAAGAAATAAAATAAATTAGCAAATATATAAAATAGAAAATATCAACCCAAAAATAGAAAGAAAAGCACACAGGTTAGGTTACAAAATATTTTATAGAATGAGGCAGTATTATAATAAAAAAAAATACATTTAAATTTAGCTAGCATTAAAAGGAAATATACAACACAAGAACTCTTGGGTTAATGGAGGTTACCTCATATCAATTGGGCAGTTTGTGCACATTTTTGTCTTCTCCAGTTTTAATTTGAAGCTTTAATGGAAGTTAGGCAGCATGTTCTAGATGTGACGGTTTCTTGGTTCATGATCAAATTTGACACATTTTCAGCAGCAGTGGCAGTTTACAATAGGTCCAGAGCATCTGATTCCGCAGGTTGGACATTTTCCCTGAGCAGGAAAAGAACCTTCCTCCAGTCTTCTACTCAGACATTCTCCGATCAATAGGCAAAGGCTGGTATTTTACGAATTTTATCAATGGTATGGCTTCACTAAATTTAGCTGTATTAGACTCAGTATTTTAAATAATCTCAGGTGATGGGTTGAAGGCAAAATATTAAGAACACAATATATATAAAGCAAAGGAACTTACAATAGATTATAACAACTAGAAAAGCATATGACATATATATCAATTAGAGAAGCATAGCATAGCATAAGCATATCAATTTATAAAATCAGCCCTATATATACCAAACCAGCATACAATGGAACTATCCCGCAGTGCTGCCAACTTATCTTATCCGAATATCCGAAAACAGGAATTTTATAATTAGTTTTACTTTTAAGATATTCGGATTAGAACTTTAATTTTGTTTTAACAATGTTTTAATTTTAAAAAAATATCTGAGTGGTCATCTGTTGTTTATCTGATGGCAAAATATTTAAGCCACTAATTAATGAATTTTACAAAATTTAACTAATTAAGCCTATTGTTGTTTTTTTCTCATGTGTCATAACATCAACCGGGAAGCGAACCTGCTAACCCAGGATAACTGCTTATAAAGTAGCTGTCGCTGACCTCTCAATCCCCAATGCTTGACATTAAGCCTATTGTTGTTCTCTTCCCAACCCTCATTTACTTTTTACATAAAATTTGTGGTGTGATTTTTATAAATCTAAAAGCAACAAAATTATTTTACTTTTAAATTGTAAATGTTTAAATCTATTTACGGTTAAATATTATTTTACTAAATGAAAACAAGTATTACAAATGTAATATTTCTAAAATAAATAGATATAAACAAAAATAACTTTAAATAACCAAAGTATTATTTTTATTTAAGTTTTAAAATATATTATCGCAGTCTGTGTGTAAATTTACTTCTATGACCTACTTTTTAAAATGAATATGTATACATGCACATATTCGCAATTTATAAATGATTAATGATAGGGTTTTAAAATTATATCTATCACAAGCATTAATACATTCGTGATCTAATTTAGGCAGGATTTTGGCATATAAGTGGCAGTACAGACACACTATGATAAATTGGGGTTTAAACTAGGGTTTGAGGGTAGGAAAGAAGTGAGAGAAGGTGAAACGAAGATTTGCCCTACAAATCTTACTGTTTCAATATATAAATTTATAATTGCATGTATATGATTATATCTGGTTGGAACATGCCAGATGGCACAATATAAATATTGAAGTGTCATGATATGTAGATAAGGGTTAACAAATAATTGTTTTAAGCTAGTATGTATATTTTTAAAATTTTATCAAGATATATAATATTGTCAGTATAAAATATTATCAATAGACGTAAGATCTTTCTTATTGTAAAAGTTATTGGACATTACAACTAGAGGGAAGTTCATTTATTATTTTAAATAGACTTGATAAATTTCACATGACATTATATTTATTCAATATTAAAGTTGTAATTATTTATTAAGTGCACAGGAAGTATATGTAAATACTTTTAAAACAGGCTTTAACCTGAATCACGTGTCTTGAAATTTATAATAGTCAAACAATATCTTTAATTGCTGATAAAGGGACTTCTCAAACCCCACACAAGATAGTGACTTTTATAAAGGTAAGAGTGGCCATCTTATCTTTAACCCAACTTTCCACTTATGTAGGCCAATCTGAAGCATCTTGATTTGGGAGCATGAAACTGTTATTCTCTTCACTATTTTACTCCCTCTGGCAATTAAAGATATTGTTTGACTATTATAAATTTCAAGGTGCATATGATTCAGGTTAAAACCTGCCTTAAAAGTATTTCAATATTAAAATATTATTTATCATTACACACACGTATGTATATATATATAACACAGATGCTTTTTTATGTGTATAGTATGCATACAGAAATTTGGATTATAGTATAAACAAAATTAAAATAGCAATCTCATTATCATCTGGCTAAAATCTCTCTAGTTAATTTGAGTTTTTAAGTTTGTGTTAACTTTGGACTTTATCTATTTACACCTAATTACCATTTATTAAATTTTAATATATATTTTTTGTTTACATTTCTTTTCGTTTGTTTATACTTTTTTTGGATAGTGTCTAATTGAAGTAGTGTATATTGATATAGTGTATATTGCAATAATAATTACAACAAAGAGACTAAAATATAATATTTTTTATTTTAATGAAATTAAAGTTTTCTTGCTATAGATAGACAATGTTCTTATTATATTGTTAAATACATTCTTGTCAAAAAAAAAGAAAACAATTAGATAATATTTTTCCAATGATATAAAGTTCAAATAATCTTTACTCATTCTCATTAAAAGGTGAGATACAAATAAAATTTGCATATAGATGTCAGTGAAACAAATATTTTTAAGAAGCATGCAATCACGCAATAATTCATTTAGTGTATAGATTTGTTTTAAACAGCTTAACAAAAATATCATAATAAACTATCATAAAGGAATTTGTAGAGATTCTAATCAGGAAATAGATAAAATAATGGCTTTATTAAGTTCTTCAATTCTGCAACCATACCCATGGATTTGATAGTTGTTAACTCTGTGTCTCATGGTTTATGTTTTTCCATACCTACATAGATTAGTAACTATCAAACACTATTGTCCTGGATTCATTGATAAGATTCCAGTTGTGACTAGGAAGATCAAATCCAACTGATGTTCTTGTTGGATCTGGGAAAACAAATTTGTTTAGAACTTCATAAGAAAGATTCCAGTTGTGACTAGGAAGATCAAATCCAACTGATGTTCTTGTTGGATCTGGGAAAACAAATTTGTTTAGAACTTTATAAGAAAGGTTCCAGTTGTGACTAGGAAGATCAAATCCAACTGATGTTCTTGTTGGATCTGGGAAAACAAATTTGTTTAGAACTTCATAAGAAAGATTCCAGTTGTGACTAGGAAGATCAAATCCAACTGATGTTCTTGTTGGATCTGGGAAAACACATTTGTTTAGAACTTCATAAAAATCCCATTTTCATACAAATTTTTTTTATTGTAAATCCATGGTTGAACATCAAACAAAGAGGAATTTGATTTGAGTCAAATCTGATTCTACTTGAAAGTGTTTTTATATATTTTCTGTGAGATAATTTCTTATTTCTGGTGTAGAGCTACAATAAAGAATAGGAAGCTACTGCAAAAGTATAGATTTCAATGTGTCGATAACATTTCTCATAATAATTTTTAATTAGTATCCAGAAATTTACTATGGCAACTTTTCCTCCAAACAGAGACACAATATTCACCAAAAGATTATGCTAGTACTAAGGAAACTGTCTGTAAAGTTCTGTCATCAATATCCCCAAGTGATAGTGAGTTTTTCAAAAAGGTTATTCCTAAAAATTAAATGTTATATAATCATAATTGAGTAAGAAAAATAAGTTAGGCTACAAGTCAAGATTATTCCTAAATAGCAATTTTAAGATAATTTTGGATGTTTAGATAAAATATTGAAGAGACTGTCTTTATTTGGTTAGAAATAAGACTAATTTTTGAAAAAAAAAAAGATTTTTTCTGTAAAAACGATAGTAGTACTGTCAGCATAAATAATTTTCTGGCATTCTGTGTTTGGAGAATCACTAATAAATATTTTGAACGAAAGATGTGAGAGAATTGAATTCTAAAATTTTTCTAAGAACTTTAGAAACTTTTAAAAGATCTTTTGCAACCAGAATTGTAAACTAAGGTTAGATCAATAAAGTGAGCTCAGTTTTTATTTCATTTTAAAAAATATGAGTTATTAAAGATAAAATTTGATCACAACAGCTTTTCCTGGTGTAAAACCAATCTACTTTATAGGCAGATGGCTTTCAACTATTGATAAAATTATTGTTAAAATGGTTCTTTCAGAAAACATGTAGGGAACACATAATAATGATATTGGGTAATATGTTTTGGATCTTTACTAAGTTTATTTGGTTTTAACACTGCTATAGTTTTGCTTTTATGCCAAATTTTTGGAATGGTTTCTGCATGATTAATGTCATGGATAGATTTTCCAGCCATGCTTTTGCTTCAGGTTCTAAATTTTTTAGAAACTTTGAAAGTATGTTATCTGATCATGGAACTTTTTGTGGTTTAAGATAATGCAGTGTGCATTCATATTCATAAACAACTACAGGCTTTATCGTATTAGCTAATGATGCTTTTCCTTCTATCAATTTTGGGTTTAGATATCTAATATATAAGATCAGCGGTCTAATTAGTGACTAAAGCATAAGTATTATTATTACCACCCATTTTTTATAAAAGTGACCACACCCTATGACTAGAAATTTGCCAATATATTTACACAAATATTTTTTTTTTTTTGCATTACAACATGTCTAACAAATAATGGGAGCATAACTTTTTATTCTCAATAGAGTCATCTCAAATCCATCTTGTAATGATTAAATCTAACATTTCTATCTTAACTACACTGGTTTGTTTTAATGCAGTATAGGTCACTATAGCAACATCAGATTTTATCATTTTATCAGTGCATCCATCATTTCAATCCCATTACTGCAATCATTCCTTATTGGATAAAGTCAGATCATTTTTCCTCTCATTATGTATGCCTTTCAAAAAAAACTTGCACTCTTCAGATAATTTAAAGTATTAATTAACATTTGAATTTTTATGCTTAGGTGGAACTTCCACTATATCACTCTATGATTAATTAGGGATTGGTTTCTATCCACTTTTTCACACTATTTTCAGGATATTAGTTAAAATGAAATAGCTATATAGATGACATTTCAATACAATAACAAGTACTTTCCTCAGACCTTCTTCTTTGTTATTGTACTAAAACACTGAAGTCGTCAATCTGAGAGTCAGATTGCATTTCACAGCTTATGAGAGTCAGATTGCATTTCACAGCTTTATCCAATCTCCCACTACCAAACCAAATTCAAACTCCATCCCTATGCTAATATACACACTCATCTAACCCAATTTCCCACCATCAAACCAACTTCAAACTCCATCCCTACACTAATATATGCACTTATCTAACCCAATTTTTTTTCTGCTTCTCTTTTAAAAAAATAATTGTGACAAAGATATTTACTAATATCTTAAATAAATAAATATTTCATATAATTTAAAATTGTATATGTGTATATATACATATAACAGGTGATGTGGTATTGCTTATAAAATAATAAGTGTATTCATGTATGCTATATTATATTGTATGTTTAAAATTATATCAAAAATATTATTTATTTTCAATAAGGGTGATCAGAAAATCTGATGCAATCCTGTCAAATATCCTCGAACACAATTAAAGCTATTAGTATAAAATCTATTAGTAAAGTTGAAAATCATATGATTTTAGAAATATAATATAATACCCATTAGTAAAAAATTTGTCCACTTTTAAATTTGGTTTTAAAATCTAAGATTAGATTTTAAAACAATTCTTTGAGGAATGTTTGGCCGGATTGTATTGTTTTCAGACTTATTAAAACAAAAGCATGCCTGTCTGCAAATTGCAGATGGTCATGGTATGTAAACTGCCTCAGGTATTATAAGTAAAGACATTCCATAAGAATTTAACAAATATATAAATAGAGCCAAATACAGAGGAAAACATCTACTTTTAAAGAGCAATGGCTAACTTACTCCATGCTGGTCGTATTTACAAATTAATGTGCCATGAGTAGAGGGAAAATCCACCTTTGACGACCATTCCCATGTCACCTTCCACAAAGGTATTGCACTGAACCTGTCTTCCCATGACTATAATAATGTACTTGAAAGTTAAATAGTGGAAGTGCTACCTACCTGACTAACAAGAATTATAAACTAGATCTAGTCTACGAAACCTGGTGGACACTGCAATCACTGAGGACCACTACTAATGATTAAAATAATGAATTTATGCTGCTGCTTTATACCCATAAAATCTTCTTTAAGTTAAATGTTAATCTAACTGTTTCATATAGACACTTATGTAATGTAAGATAATGTAATCCTAGATGATCTTGAGATCAGAAATCAAATAGTAATTTAAATAACTTGTAATATTTACATGATTCTCTCATGTATTCAACTCTCTATATAAACTCTTTATTAATGTCTCTCCTGTCATTAAGCCTCAATGATATAATATTTTCTATTTCACTTTCATGTAGCAGCAATATCTTATAACTTTATTACTATATTTTATATTTTGAAACTAATATGCCAATAACCTCCTAAACTTGCAAGCAAGTTCACACTCTCTCTTAAAGCGTCTCCCTCTTTTTGTATGGAGGTTAATTAATTCTTAGTCAATCATGACTGCAGACACTTTCCAGCTTTGGAGAAAACAAGTTAATTGAGTTTAATATTATAATCAAATAGCAGAGCAGAAATCTGCCTTTCCAATTAAATAAATTCTAAGAAATGTTTTTGCTAATTTAAAAATAATGATGCTAGTTCTAAAATCATAAAATGTAGTTATTTAAAATTAAATAATTTGTTCTATGAAATAATTTCAATGACCATCACCTAACCATGTATATATGATTATTTGCAATATGTTATAAAAGCACTTCGAATTGAATATTCACCTTTTGTTTTAGTGTTTGTGGAAAGTTTATATATAAGTTAATGCAATAAGGGAAGGGGGTTCTCAAGACAAGGTAGATTAATATTTCTATCATTTTATTTTAAGTTATCAAATACTGTTTAGTAACCTAATCATACCATTATGCTGGATATTCTAAATACATAGGTATTAATTAAATAATTTTGATTTAATTGTTCCAAGTGTTGCATGAATACGGGCTTCTTGGTTTACTTTTATATATATTGTGCTTCATCCCACTGGGTATATCGGAAAACCAAACCCTATTTCATCATATCCAGGTCTGAGATAAGGCTATGAACCCCCTTGGGACCTTCTTCACCCCTTATGGTAGTAGCTCTGCATGGTATCACTCCAGAATAGCCAGCCCATAGCATCTCCCAATAGATTATTCTTCATTGAATGAGCCAATTTTGCTAAAGACACAGAAAGAAATTGGTCTCTATTTCTTCAATATTAAATATAAAGAATCTTTAAGGATCCGATACTGAATCATAGATAAATACACCATCATGCTCACACCACTCTCTTATTTCTCATTTCAAATAAAAACCTATGAATGTCCATTAGCCATAATGTTATGATTTTACTAAACAGATTTCTTTATAATTTATTAATATTCTCAGTTATATATATATATTTCCAATGAACCCTCCCACAGATGTTTTATGCTAAGCATAAGTTGAGATTAATTATTCCATTCATTAATGTTAACAATAATTATATAAAATTGTAATAAACTAAATAATATTTGTAAAGCAAATTTGGTCAAGAGTTACTTCTCTCCCAAGGGGTGGATCAAAGACTCTTAAAGATACTTATATTATAGTGCTAGTTAAATTTTATTTTTATACTATAATCAGTCAGTTGTTGACGTATAAATCAACCTGCACTAAAATAACCTACCAATGAATGTGTATGTGATTTCTTAAATTGTAAAAGAAAAACCTTGGCTTATAAATAGAATGCAAATAGCTAATGATAATCAATGGAGAATTATTGTAATCAACTTACTAATGCTGTATTTTCTTTACATTAATAAATTAGAAATATATATTTAATTAAGCCTTCAGAATCATGGTTTCCTTTAGTTAATAAATATTATATCTTGATTAAACAAATTATACTTACTATTATTTGTAAATAACATGAAAGGTCATGATCATTTAAACATGCCAGAACTTATGATTATTGTTATGCTAAAGGCTTTACCATAGTGTCCATTTCCAAATAAAGTCTCTTTGTTTCTCCACTTTGTGATGCTGGCCAAGAATGATAAATAATAGATCGGATATCATCAGGATTATAAGATGGTAGATCTGGAAGATAGGTAAATAAGGCAATGTTCATGAGTATTCCCGACCTGTGTATCTTATGCATGACTGAACTTGAGGTACTTTTGCCTAGATTCTAGACCTCATTATATGAACATACAAAACCAGCCAGTACAGGTTTTTTTGCCCTCAGTTTGGATGCCCAGTCATGGGGCAATTAATTATTCTCACACCATATATATATATATATATTGAAACAGTAAGATTCGTATTCAAATCTTAAGTTTCACCTTTTTCTGTCGTCTCTCACTGACCGGTCTATCCCGCCCAAATTTAAACTTTTTGATATCGAGTTGTGTGTGTAACAATATTAAAAATGTATAAATATATGTAGAATTTAGCATAAACACGCACACATTTCGATCTCAAATTAAATGCAATAAATAGGGATAAAATAATATAATTTAGATTTCTTTTAGTTATATAATTTTGTATAATTTTAATCATTTATTTTGGATTATAAAGTTCGTATTTATTGCTTTGTTTAAATTTCATTGAATAATTCTAAAAAAATCTGATGTAATATTTAATTAAAAGTTAAAATAATCGTATGTTCCCTTTTTGTTTTTGAAATTTAAAAGCATCGGTCAGTGATAGATAATAGATTAATTAAAGAAAAATTCCCCAAAATGTAATTAGGAAATGGAAAATGTAAACAATAGAATGACAGCTTTCTTTAATTAAAAAAACCAACTAAATGCATTGATTATCCTCAGGGCAGATTAAGTAGAACCTAAAAAAATCTTAACAAAAATGTGAAAGATCAAGATAAGAAAAGAGGCCATCTTAGACTTGCTGGAGACATTCACTTAAACTTTAGCTTTGCTCTTGATCACTGAGAGTCTCCAAAAATATAAAATAATTTGTTCCTGCCAAGGTATAACCGAGTAAAGCACCTAGATTATTTTCCATCGGGAGATGGCCTATCAGATGCTGAACTTTCCATTGCCCGTCATAAATTCACCATGAAGATCTGCTGCCTGAAATAAATGAAAAAGCTGCTGCTGCTGTGAAATTCAATGAAATATCTAAATACAAAAATCTTGCCACTCGTGAACTTTTTGCTGCTAAGCTAATGGAATCAGAAAACTTCTTATAAAACAGGTACCTGTGTTCAAACTCTAGAGTACTTTAATAATATGCTATAGCTCTTCTTCATACTACTTATCTAAATTATAAAATGTAAAAACTACCATTTGTATAACTAAATTGAATAATTAATGGAATGTGTAAATGTATCTAATAATCTAGCTTACCTCACTCTATCTTTCTTGGTGCGTATTTCTATAATCTACATTTCTATCTATAGTTATTATTTAATTATTGCATGCTCATAATTATTTCAATTTTCAAAGTTTAAATCTAGGATCGCTTAAAACAATGAATGCGTGTCAAATTTTCATTAATATTTACTTTCTTTAATAACTTTACTTTCATATAAATCGACACGCATTCAGTGCATCATTTATTGTAATGCAGGGTCTACTACTTCGCAAATGGCTGGCATATTAGTTGCAATAATTCCCAGTTTATATATATTTTGTATTTATTAAATCTAATGAATAATTCTAGAAAATCCCATTTCTTTGAGAGTCGCCAGAGTTCTTGAGTAAATGGTGGTAATGTAGGGCCAAGTCAGAAACCTATTTAAATCTCATCATAACCGTTTATACAGTATACATGTGTTACGTTTTAGAGATGCGATGACCCATTCCGCTGTAAATATTCCAGATTCTTCAGGGTTGAAATTAACCCCCGTCGTCCTACACAAGCAGACATAATAAATGTTCCCGTAGGATTTGACCTGTCATGCAGCCAGCGGCAAATTGCTACACGTACCGCTTGTCCCTGGTTATGCTTATGTGACACCTTACTTCGTCAGGCTGCGGCAGAGACCAGCCTGACATCCTTATAAACTCATTCACGGCATTGCAGTTTCGATATACTGCCATTCCATATCACCTTTCTAAAGCATACCACATGTTCCTTTATTTCGTTTTATTATTCTATATATCACTCCGGCTCTGCATTATCTTCATAATTCACTCTCAAATAAATGTTTGCCCTTAGTTATAAATAAATATTTTAATTAAATAAATATATGTCTGCCGCCACTCTTAAATCTTACTTTAGACTCTTGCATTGCAAAGGTATATATCCCTCCAGGCATGCATTAGAAATACTCACTCGAGAATTTTAGGTAGCTGGATTATGCCTTCAAATAAATGTATTCCTTTTGTAAACATTACAGTATCGGAAATACCGCTACTGAAATCCTCAATATAAAATAATGTCTCAATAAATAAATGTATTCTTTAAAATATAATCATGTCGCAAATCCCGCTACTGAAGCTGTTAGTCCATAAAATATTATTAGATTGTTTTATTAAAATGTATTAATAAATAATTTTAAACTATACATCTGCAGTTACATTTCATTTATTCGATACCCATTCTATCTAATATTTCCTCGATTATGTAAATATGAATGTTTAATTAATATTAGTTTGATTATTGGCTAACTCGAGAATAAAATCATGAGTCTTTTGCATATCCCTGACCACCGTGCCTAAGGAAATATTTACTAATGTCGCATCAGATGTGTTGCTTCATGGATTGTATTGTGGAACCGATAAACTATGTTCGAACTCAGTACCACAGGTGGCTTCGCTACTCGATGGTGCTGCTGTTCTGTATGGTGGTCGAATTCTGCACTATGTTTACGAGTCACACGTTTTCTGACCATTACAATATGTATAATTCCCCCCCCCCCCAGTTTTGCGCATCAATGTAGGGCTTCAATATTATAAACTTTCATACCTGAAAGATGATATAGTGTTGAGTATATATAATGTTTTCCTGAATAATACCTAATATGTATGTAATTTTTCCCTTGGGTTTGGACACCCAATTCATGTGGCCTTAAAATATCATACACACTCTGAACAAGTCATTATTAGTCTATATATGTATAATTTTTTTCTCTTCTTTTCATTAATAATGTCGAGCATATATGTGTAATTTTTTTTTCATGAATAACTCAAATGTATATGTAGTGTTCTGGGGTTTGTAAAAGAAAGATTGTGGCAGTTTTGAATACTTTCCACACCCATAATGAAATATAAAAATTTATGCTACAAAGAATAATGACCAAAATTTTTTTATTACATTGTAAACCTCACACTTGTTGTACAGTCTCAATGAATAAAAAGATGTATATGTATATAATGATGTAAAGGTGGATCATCTAGTCAAATATAATGTAAAAGATATAAAAATACAAAAATACAGTGTAATAACAGTCTTACCTTGTTGGCATGGTGCCCATACATAAATAAAAATTTTTAACAGGTTAGATTGAATGAAAAGAAAATGCCAGAAACAATAATTTTGGATGAGAATTTTCTTCCACGAAATTATATACTATGTGAAATAATCTACAATAAATGAATTGTTAAGTATGTTTCAGGTGCAGAACAACCAAAGCAATTGTGAAAGAAAGATTAGATAATAGTAATAGAAAACATTTTTATAGATAAAATTTAGAATTAGAATAGTTGAGAAATGCAAAAGTAAAAGTCAGGTATAATAGCATAATAAAATAAAACAAACCAATATAGATTGGGTTATGGGAATGGAGGAGTATTATAAGTAGGAGATGACTGGAAGAATGGGGTGGGAAGATATAGTATTACATTGATAAAAAAGAGAAAAAGTCATAGAATGAATAATTTATATATATTTTTTACTTTTCAGAATAAAAAATACAGAATGAATCATGAGATCATGGAAAGCCTAGGATCATTGGTTATCATAGTTTGTGCAGGTGAAAATTTTTCATGGAGAATCAGGAGAACAACTGCAGGAATATCTTGAAAGTCTAAAAGAACTCTTCTTCTTTCTTTCATCTAACGACACTGCACATATAGTACTAGTGTGTCATTACCTAAAGAAGACCACCAAGGACTGGTGGCATTCCTTAAAAATAAAACCATGTTCCTTCAAGGAGTATGGAGCAGCAGTATTAATGCATTACTGGAGTGAGGAGAGATGGGAAGGAATCCTTCATAGCCTGACTGTTGAAAAATATAAAGAAAGTGGCAAAGAAAATTTATACACAATTTTTCCTATGCCAAGTGGCCCAGATGCACACTAACAACTTTCTCATACTCTGATGCTCACATTACCAGAATTATTAGACATAACATGCCACCATGGCTGCAAAACTTGATGTTGGGGAACTGGATCAGCAATGCGATAATCATTGCCCCACCACCATAGGTTATGGATGTTCACCATGAAATACCCAAGAAGATAAACAAAGTTGATGATGGTTAAACCAAGTATGTAACAGGAACAACATCTCAGAAGATAAAAGCACACCAGATGGAACAAGATATGGATGTTCACCATGAAATACCCAAGAAGATAAACAAAATTGATGATGTAATAAACCAAGTATGTAACAGGAACAACATCTCAGAAGATAAAAGCACATCAGATGGAACAAGATATGGACACCACTCTCAAAAAGAACACCATCCATATCAGTGTCATAGCCCCCTGACCATGATTATTCATGAACAAGAGGACCTGGTGAAAAAATGGGAAGCCAATCTATCCCTGACCCTTAAAGTGGATGTGAGAGGGGTCAGAACACTTACACCCTATTAGTATTGAAATTATGGAATCAGAAGCTGAATGAAAATAAAGGAACATGCATGCAATTACCATTGTGCACTGTTCATCTGGTCTTGGTGAATGGAAAAAGAACAACAAGTGAGAATTATCAAATCTGGCTTTTCTCAAGAACTGTTTGTCACACCTTTCTGATTGTTTTGGGATTAATCTATGATATGGTATTGGGATCCAACTTCTTGACTCAGCACAATGGGTTATTGATTACCCCAGGATGATGTGCCACCTAGGGAATGAACATTTAAGATTTGAACCATCAAGATCACCAATTGCCAAGACAATCAGCTGTTTCATCCAACCATAATCACTGTCAGAGTTGAAGAATCAGCCTTGAAGGGGCCTTTTTCTCCACATTGGACCTCATAGTCAGTTATTGACAGATGGTCTGTATACTGCTTTCAGGTATCAAAAATAAACCCATGTTTTTAAAAGAGTCCCCTTTGGACTCATTCACAGTGGATCTGGGTTAATGTGATGCCTGAAATAAGTACTGTCGGAAGACATGCAGAAGCATATAATCTGTTATGCTGATGATATTGTCATTGTGTCTACAGATTTCAAAGAGCATGTGAAATACTTAACTAAATTCTTTCAAAAATGTGCCAAGGAAAATATTACTATTAACTTAGAGAAAAGTTCATTCATAGTTCCTAGGTCAAATTATAAATGAACATGGTATTAAAGTTCATCCAGAGAAAATTTGGAGGCAATTGAGAAATTTCCCAAATTAATATCCTGAAAACAGGTCAGATCCATTCTTGGCCTATGTAAATTTTATCATAGGTTTTATCCTGTGTTTGCTAATGAAACAACAAACCTAATGGATTTACTATGTAAATTAAAAATTGGGAGTGGACGGATGTGCATGGCCATGACATGGAAAAGATCAAAACTAATTTGTTCCAGACCATTATGTTCCACCATCCTGACTTTAAACACCCATTCTATTTCCAAATGAACTGTAGTAAAAAGGGTTTGGGAGCAGTTCTATTTCATGATGGGTCCAGCTAGACAGCATCAGGTATTATACTTTAGTAGTTGAACTTTGAAAGGTGCTGAGGTCAATTATACCACCTTAGAGCAAAAAGCCCTCATGATTGTTTAGGCTTGCCAAACATTAAAGCAGTTCCTTCTAGGGGCTAAAATTATCATCATTACAGATCATAAATGCCTGGTGTTTTTGAGCAACAGTTTTTTCACAAATGAATGGTTGAGATGGAGCCTCACTTTGCAAAAATTCCAATATAAAGTAATATACTGCCCTGGTGCAGAAAACATAGTTGCAGATATATTGAGTCGATATCCTTGCCCATAAAATCACAAAACCCAGAAGTAGGTGATCAGACAATAAAAATCATAACCATTGCTAAAGAGACCATTGTGGATTCCAAATTAAAAACTCTATGATATTGGCAGAACCTAGAACCCCAATATGGAACAATAATCCAGCAGTTGCAAATGAAACAGTCAAGAGATGATACTAATCATTATGGTTGGTGGCTTTTCCAATACTGAATCGTAGATGGAATTCTGCAAATGGATACTAGAAGCATGGATAATTTTTGGAAAATACTGACTCCTAGGTGATTGAGAACCCAATTAATAACACACATACATGAAGCCTTGGGACACTATGGACTAAGGAAAACTGAAGAAGCCTTAAGATGCCAATTTTACTGGTCAGAGATATACACACAGATACTCCTCACATTAAGAAAATATATTACCTGTGCCTGATGCATATGCTGGTGCTAGCAAACCCATTATAACTATAGGCCCCAAAGAGCTATTAGCTATTTGCTCACTATGATCCTCTCTTAGAATTTTGAGGGTTTTAATACCTTTTAGTGATGTACAATGTCTTTTCAAAATATGTACAAGGATACCCAGTAAGGACAGCTGATTCCAAAGCAGCCATACATGTACTTACTCCAAATTATGCAATTCTGAGATATAGGAAAGCCCATTACCATACTATCTGACCATGGGTCTGCTTTCACCTCAAAGGAATGGGGGACTTGGATCTCAGGCAAGGGCCTACCCACTGGTTCACATCCATAAGAAACCCACAATCCAACCCATGCAATAATTGGTCCTGCAGAAAAACAATAGGCAGTTCTGCACTCACCTTACAACTAACCACAGGAGTTGGGTAGATAAACCAAGGAAGTGATTAGTAACATTAATCACACAGTAAACAAGTCAACTGACTTTTAACCAAAATGACTCCACCATAAAAACCTTGCCCAAAGATATTCAAGGTGCATTTACTATACAATGAAACCAACATCAACCCACACTGAGACCAAAAGGGTACCAGGTTGTGCTTAGCACACATAGCTAAAATACGGATACAGAAAGGGCATGTCCCATACCATCAATTTCAGGAAGAGAATGAGATATGGCTATGAAACCCTATGAAACCCTAAACCCAGCAACACAACAAAAAAGAGTTCAGAAAGTTCTTTCCCTTATACTATGGGCCCTATTGCATTGAAAGGAAATGTCGAGACAATGCCTTCTTACTGAGAGAGAATGATGGGATCAAGGGAACATTCAATGCATGACAATTGAAGCTGTACATACCTCCAGATTGAGAAAGACACTGTAAATAAAGCTGGTTGGACAGTATAAAAAAAAAGATGGACAAGTAAAATGATTAAAGGATTGGGACCATGCTTAATATGATGAATGATTATATATAAAGATAGTTTAAAATTTTTTTTGTTACATTCAGGGTATATACTGAACCAGGTCCACCCCTTTTCCCTATTTTGCTTGAAGTACTCATCTTTATGTGAGTATGAGCATATATATCTATATACACATATGACTAAAAAAACACAAACAAATGTGAATCGTATTATTATCTGTTTTATAAAATGTGATCTTTATATTATCGCTTTGAATTTAGGAGCCTATGCAGATATAATTATCTTTGATATTACCCAATAGTATTTTATGAATGTCTAAATAAAGATACCAAGCATCAATCTTACCTGTAGGTAAGAATTATACTGGATAATATGAAGCACATATTACAATGATAAAATGAACCAGTCTTTAGCTAGCTTTCTCAGGGTGGGTGGTAAAATTACTGGGAGTAGATCTAACCTATTTTAATCTAATCAAAAAAAAAAAAAAACTAAAAAGAAATAATTCACCATTTAATACATGTTTGTTTGCACTAATATTTATGCAAATCAATAACACTTCTATTTCTTTCATTCAACATTATTAAGTTTTTTTTTGTTAGCACAAACACACGATAGTCATTAACCTTATTTTAAATGACATTTATGATACGTATTGAACCAATAGATTATTGATTTTTATTTTTTATTTTTGTAACTTATTATTCCCATGCTTCTAATTTTTTTCCTTTCTTTGTTAGTTTACCTTTTTTTTTTATTTACCAAAACCCACACATACAAACATGCTATAACATGTATATTACAAGAGTTTAATCATGGAAGGATTAATATAATAATAATAATAATAATAATAATAATAATAATAATAATAATAATAATAATAATAATAATAATAATAATAATAATAATAATAATAATAATAATAATAATAATAATAATAATAATAATAATAATAATAATAATAATAATAATAATAATAATAATAATAATAATAATAATAATAATAATAATAATAATAATAATAATAATAATAATAATAATTTAAAAACTTTCCGTGGAAGTAAAAAAAAAAGTTCATAATTAGGTCAAATAATAGTTTTTATGGATTATGTAGTCTATATATATATATTTGAGCATGGAGTTTAATTACGTAAGCTTAGTAGTAAGTCATACATATATATACAAACAGAAAAAGTACCTGTGTTTTCCTGGGGAATTGATTAAATTCACCTGGTGAAGGAGAATCTCTGGCCCTTGGATGACAAAACGAATTTTTGGAGTTTAGATTTCACTTAATGGCCTGAATTCTATTTATTATTTGTTTCTTTTGACAAATGTCATGATGGTCCTGCAATATTATTTTATCAAGGTGATCTTTTAGGCTTGACATCTCTTCTCAGGCACCGACCGTTACTATACATTCAGGTGAGAGGTTGGACACCCCACACATTGAAGTTTCTACCCCAGTATAACCATATTTTATCAATATATAATGCTGATCTAGATTTTCTTTTTTTACTTTTTTTATATACATCTAATAAGCCTGCTTTCTTCGTGACCAAAACTTATAATAATCTTTTTTTATATATCTGATCTATCTCCCACCCAGTTCATTTGGCTTTTCCAACATGGGTGCAGAACCATCATATATGACAGTAATTAATCATATGTCAAATAGCATTAAAGAATAAAAATTTAAAAAAACAACAAATTGCATATAATTAGAGTTATACAGTGGTATGATTTAAATCAAAGAATTGAGTGAGATTTTTTCTTTCTAAATGAAAAAAGAGTGAAAAGATTAAAGGGGATTTTAAGTAAAGAGAAATACATATCTTCCCAAGCTAAAAAAAAAAAAAGTAAAATGAAAATTGTGTTGTTAAAAAAAGTAATAGTTTTAGAATAAATTACAAAAAAAAGTTCCTTAGCTGTAAAGAATTGAATAAATAGAATTTTTAAAAAAAAAATTTAAAAGAATTAAAATAAATAATAATAGTCAAGTATATAATATAATCAGTGGCAGATATATGTTTAGACAGGCTAAGTGTATTTAGAGACAGATAGAGACAATAGGACTAAGTGGATTAGAGTCAGTGGTATGCTTTGAATAAAACAAATATTGAAATAAATAAAAATAAATGTGAGGATAGAAGTAATCAATCAAGATGTTATATCAGTAGAAAGGGCAATCTCATTTAAAAATCAATCAGTAGAAAGGGCAATCTCATTTAAAAATCAACAGGTAGTAGAGAAAGAAGAGATATCAGAGATCCAGATGATGACCAAAACAATGATGAATATGATAAAAGCTGAGATAAAAGAAATGTGTCAAGAATTCAAGGAAAGTCTGCAAGAGTTCAAAGCAAAAATAAAGAAAGAAATTAGAGAATTAAAAGCAGAAGTGAGGGAAATGAGATGTGAAATAGTGGGGAAAGTAGAGAGAAATCAAGCCATACAGATAGATTTGATTAAAGAAAGTCAGGAAATAGAAAAGGAAGTTGAGGTGATAAAAGGCATGAAAATTGAATTGGAACCAAATAGCATTAAAACAGATAAGGTAGAGATAAAGTAGAGATAAGCAGAGGTCAGACACAGATAGATAATGGGGGAGATAATGTAGTAAGAAAATTAAAGAATGCCGGTCAAGATATAGAAGAAAGTTACAAATTAAAGATAGGAAATAATATTAAAAAATTTCCACCAGAGAAGTATAGTTTCAAGGCAGAAATAGAAGCCATTTATAGAGTGACATTATGTAGCATGGTTGAAAATGTTGTAGATGAAGGATTCTCTCCATATGGTATTATTAAGACAATTAACAATAAAATGAGATATTTCAAAAAAAATATGGAGTTTTGATCAGCCAAAGGGCCTTCAAACATATGAAATAGAATAGAATGTGAAAAAGACAAGATAATAGATTTCAGGCAAGTGAGAGACAAAAGGGAAAAAGTAATTTATATTAGAGAGTTAGTAGAAAAAAAGACAGAACCACCTGACTGAGTTTAGGGTCAATAAAGGACGAAATAAAAATGGAAAAGAAAACAAAGAACTGGAAATGAATAATCAGTTGGAATAAAATCATTTTGACAAAGGTGATAAACCTGAATATAGAATTTTGTATTTAAAAGTAAATAAATAAATTTAAAAAAATGAAATGTCTCAGGAAATAATAAAAATGGAGGCATCACAGAAAAAAAAGATTTTTTTGGGTAGAAAAAGTGTTTGTAAATAAATGATTCAAACAAATGGTTTAAAATAATGTCAGTAGGAATAAGTAAATAGCGTAATAAAGTAAAATAGTTTTTTGAATACATGCATGTTAATAAGAGAAAGTTAAATAAATGGTTTAAAATAATATTCGGAAGCATTAATATAAATAAATAATATAAATGAAATAAATCTAAGTTTATATTAGGAGTGTAGAAGAGATGGTAATTAAAAGAAAGAAGGGTATGAGGTATAGAATTGAGTTTTAGGGAAGGGGTAAAAGTGTAAGGCTGTAGACTGGGTGGAAATAGTACCCGTAATGGACTATAAGGAAAATATTTTTAGGGTGAAGGTTCAGAAAGTTCTGGGCTTATCCATTTTCTTTACATATGTGTGCTGGGAACAACCAGAGTAAACCACAGGTTAGTTATTGGGGGAGAGTCCCCATATTTGGTACATCATTTCCAAAGCTAAGTCGAATTGGACAGTAGATGAATCCTGTCATTCACAGTGATTCAATTTCACTTTCTTGGATGTAGTCTCATAGTTTGAGTGCTTCCCAATGTCCAGTAGAAAACCCAGTATAGAAGGTTCATTGTATATAATGTGTAAGTTGGTATAAGCCAGTAAGTTCTGCATCTCAAAATCCCTGTCTCACCATAAAGGAGTGTTGTCCTCATGGTTGTCATTCAGCACCAGATCATTGTTAGCAATGTTGTCAGCCTAGAAAGAAGAAAAGGATAATCAAAGAAGATTGACCTCAGTGTACAGAGTCCAGATATAAAGAAAGAAACTTAGATAAAATAAATATCATAGAATAAACAAATAATATATGTTTTTAAAAATGTTATTAAGAGATAAAATGGTCAAACTGACACATTTTACTCTTGTCAGGGGAGTAGTGTAATGTACAACTATTTAAGCAGTACATATTTCATAATAAAAGTGTTAAGATTAAAATTGTATTCCAAAAATATTTAAGAGGGAAAAATAATTAGTATTTGAAGTCTGAAGTCAATAATAAAGGTTTAAAAAGGTTTTAATTTTGTTGTAAAGACGTAGCACAGATTATTAGTATAAGTTTTATAGTTTAAAATAATAATAATAATAAAAAATAATGTGAGGGGGGGGGAAATTAACTAAATAAAAAATATTTAAAAACTATATTTCTCTCTTTTCATTTATTTAAAAGAAAATAAGAAAACACAAGTGTTGATATTTAAATACATTAAAAATAAAAAATAAATATGCATGCATATAAAAAGAATAATATTGAATTAAAAATGGATAATAAAGTTTGTAAAATAAAAGTTAAGTTGAATTCAAAGATTGCTCGACTGATAAACCAAGATTGAATGGAAATAATTAATTAGCAATGGCTACAAATAAACAATGGGAATAATTAAAAAGTTATATCTTATCCACAATCAGATTAATCGAAGAAGGAATGTGAACAAATAAACAATGGGAATTTAATTAATAAATTTAATTAATTTAAATGTTAATCAAGCTGATTTGGAAGGATAAGAACAATAGAAGAACCACATATAAATAGATCTAAAAAACTCATCATCATCAGATCTTTGTTAGCAGTGTTATTCCAGTTTGTGCAAATAAATCTTATTTTTGTCAAGGCCAAGAAAACTGCATTGCTAATCAGAAGTCAAAGTATGCCACTGTTCTCCAGTCTCTGATCCACCCTAGAATATCTGAAGCTCTCTAATTAGCCACAGTAAACATATAACAACCTGAGCTGTTCAAACATTTGTCTGTCAGAGATGAAGTGCAGCAAGGGACCACATTAATCAACAATCAAAATTCCAACCAGTTGATACAACACACATCACAAGGAGAATGAAGCAGCCATCTATTCATATCTGAAAACCTATAGGTAATATTAATTATTCTTTATTTTCATTGCTATTATGTCAGTAATTTATTGTTGTAGCCATTGCAATCTTTGAGATATCCAGAGTCAGCAGAAATGAATTCCATAAATGGCATAAAAGAACTATTTATGTGCAAGTTAATGTGATAAATAAATATTTGTAAAAGTACCCCAATCATACAAATAAACTGCTTATATGTCAGAATATGTATGCATTATTAATGCTTATGTATATTTACTATTTTATGTTTATTATGATGTGTGTGTCTGGGATATTATTTAATTATTATTTTATTCAAAAAAGAAATGAATTAGTTCTCTAATTAATTTTAAGTGTTTAAAAAAATTATTTTTGGAAATTAGTATTTGTCGGTCAATTCTTTTACTAATACCACTAATTAAAGCAGTTTATTATATTACTTTTTTGACTGAGCTAGTTGGGATTTATCAGGCACTGAATTTAGTGGCTGTCATCCAGAGCATGTTTGTTATTTCTTGTAACTGGCACCTGAAGTTTACTTCAAAACAAATAAAGTGCTTTGAAAGACAGGATTTAAATTCAGCAGCAGGAGAAGTTTTGTAGCTTGGAAATGTGGCTGTAAATTATACCTTGTTTAAATAATTTCGATCTAGCTATGTACCCTCTGGGTATTTTTCTTTGCCTAAGGGGCTGGTGTGATGTAATACTAAATCGCAGCTGGAGTAGATCGTATTTATAATAAATAATTTGTCATATAGTCAACGATGTTTTTCACAATTTTGTTTTTTTATTAGAGAGTAAAAAATTTTGTTCTATTTTTTTTTATTCGATCCATCTTTCATCCAGTTCAATACATTTTTCGAATATCTGCAAAGTGTCAACAACAAGGGGAAAAATAAAAAAGAGCTTAATAATAGTTAACATTAGATCACCCAAAAACTTTTTTTGATACAGATACGTGGCCTGATTTCAAACCAGGTTGTTATTTTGTCACCGAAACATGAAGTATAAGATATTTTTTTTTAAAAAATTTTCTCCTTACTTTAAGTCATGGAGAATGAAGCAGACAATCTGAGAGTCAAATTGCACTTCACAGTCTTACCCAATCTCCCATCACCAAATCAAATTCAAACTTCATTTCTACACTAATATATGCACTTATCTAACCCAAATTTTTTTTTGCTTTTTATTAAAAAAAAAAATATTGACAAAGATATTTACTAATATCTTAAATAAATAAATAATATTTCATATAATTTAAAGATGTATATATGTATAAAGGATATGTATATATAACAGGTGATGGGGGATTGCTTATAAAATAGTAAGCATATTCATGTAGGCTATATTATATTGAATGTTTAAAATTATATCAAAAATATTATTTATTTTCAGTAATGGCAGTCAGAAAACCTGATACAATCCTGTTGAATATTCTTGAATGCAATTAAAGTAATTATTATGAAATTCATTAGTAAAGTTAGAAATCATATGATTTTAGAAATATAGTATAATACGTATTAGTGGAAAATTTATTCATTTTTAAATTTGGCTTTAAAATTTAAGATTAGATTTTAAAACAATCCTTTGAGAAATGTTCAGCCAGGTTGTATTATTTTCTGACATTAAAACAAAAGTGTGCATCTAGTCTACAAATTGCAGATGGTCAAGGTATGCAAACTGCCTCAGATATTATAACTAAAAGCATTCCATAAAAATTTAACAAGTATATAAAAAGGGCTAAATTCAAATACAGAGAGAACATCTACTTTTAAAGAGAAATGGCTAACTTACTCCATGCTGGTCATATTTTCAAATCAATGTGCAGCAAGTAGAGGGAAAATTCACCTTTGCTGGTTGTTCCCATGCCATCTTCCACAAAGGTATTGATCTGGGCCTGTCTACCCATGAACTATAATAATGTACTTGAAATTTAAATAGTGGAACTGCTACCTACCTGAACAACAAGAATTATAAACTAGATCTAGTCTATGAAACCTGATGGACACTGCAATCACTGAGGACCTCTACTAATGAGTAAGGTAACAAATTTATGCTGCTGCCTAATATCCATAAAATCTTTAAGTTAAACCTTAATCTAAATGTTTCATATAGTCACTTCTGTAATTTAAGATAATGTAATCCTAGCTAATCTTGATATAAGAAATCAAATACTGATTAAAATAACTTGTAATTTTCTTACCTGATTTCCTCATGTATTCAACTCTCTATAGAAACTCTTTATTAATGTCTCTCCTGCCATTAAGCCTCAATGATATAATATTTTCTATTTCACTTTCATGTGGCAGCAATATCTTATAACTTTATTACTATATTTTATATTTTGAAACTAATATGCCAATAACCTCCTAAACTCACAAGCAAGTTCACTCTCTTTTATCCCCCCCCTCTTTTCATAGTGAGGTTAATTAATTCTTAGTCAAAAACATATTTTGTTATTTTTATGACTGCGATGCTTGCCAGCTTTGGAGAAAACAAATTAATTGAGTTTTAATGTTATAATCAAATAGCAGAGCAGAAATCTGCTTTGAAATTAAATAATTCTAAGAAATGTTTTTCCTAATTTAAAAATAATAGCGCTAGTTCTAAAATCATAAAATGTGGTTATTTAAAATTAAATTTTTGTTCTATGAAATAATTTCAATGACCATCACCTAATCATATACATATGATTATTTGTAATACATTATAAAAGCACTTCGAATCAAATATTCACCTATTGTTTTAGTGTTTGTGGGAAGTTTATATATAAGTTAATGTAATAAGGGAAGGGGATTTTCAAGACAAGGTAGATTATTATTTCTATCATTTCATTAAGTTATCCAATACTGTTTACCTATATAAGGCTAAAACCTTAGTACATGTGCCTTGAGTGCTTAATTTTAGCAAGAGAGATCTCTACAAAACATAACGCAAGATTTGACTTTATAAAGACAAGAGGCACCCTCTTATCTCTCAACCTATTTTCTTAATTATATAGGCAAATCTAACGCATTATGATTTGGGAGCATGAAGCTAATAAATTCTTTACTGATTAAGTCCACTATTTCTGTTAAACATTAATGTTCACAAAATCTTTCGATTTACAATGAATCAATATTCAGATATTAAATTTAGAAATATTTTGAATCAATTTAAAGTTGTAAATATTAATTCTTATTAAGCGTGATGTCAGCACGTAATACTTATATAGGCTAAACCCTTAGTACATGCGCCTTGAGTGCTTAATTTTAGCAACAGAGACCAGTAACTCACAATCATACAATTAAGCCAGATATTCCAAATACATAGGTATTAATTAAATAATTTTGATATTAAAAGTTATATATATATATATGTTGTTCCAAGTGTTGCATGCATATGGGCTGCTTGGTTTACTTTTATATATATTGTGTTTCATCCCACTGGGCATATCGGAAAGCTGGATCCCATTTCATCATATCCAGGTCTGAGAACAAGGCTATGCATCCCGCTTGGGACCTTCTTCACTGTGTGTGTGGTAGCTCTGCATGGGATCGCTCTGGGACAGCTGGCCCATAGTATCTCCCACCAGATTATTCTTCATTGAATAAGCCGATTCTGCTAAAGATGCGGAAAGAAATCAGTCTCTATTTCTTCAATATTAACTATAAAGCATCTTTTAGAATCCAAGACTGGATCACAGATAAATACACCATCATGCTCGCACCACTCTCTTATTTCTCATTTCAAATAAAGACCTATGAATATGCATGCATTATCTATAATATTATGATTTTACTAAACAGATTTCTTTATAATTTATTAATATTCACATGTGTGCACCATTCTGTGGCAGTTATATATATTTCAAATGAACTCTCCCACACGTTTTATGCTCAGCATAAGTTGAGATTAATTATTCCATTTATTAATGTTAACAATAATTATATAAAATTGTAATAAACTAAATAATACTTGTTAAGTGAATTTGGTCAAGTGTCACTTTTCTCTCTAGGGGTTGATCAAAGACTCTTAAGTATACTTACATTATAGTGTTAGTTAAATTCTATTTTTATACTGTAATCAGTCAGTTATCGGCATATAAATCAGCCTGCACTAAAATAATCTAGCAACGAATGTGTACATGATTTCTTAAATTGTAAAAGAAAAATCTTGGGTTATAAATAGAATGTAAAGAGCTAATGATAATCAATGGAGAATTATTGTAATCAACTTACTAATGCTTTATTTTCTTTACGTTAATAAATTAGAAATATATATAACTATGCCTTCAGAATCATGGTTTCCTTTAGTTAATAAATATTATATCTTGATTAAACAAATTATACTTACTATGATTAGATGATAAGATACTGCTAATATTATATGTAAATAATGTGAAAGGTCATGATCATTTAAACATACTAGAACTTGTGATTATTGTTATACTAAAGGCTTTACCGTAATGTCTATTTCCAAATAGAGTCTCTTTGTTTCTACATTTTGCGATGCTGGCCATGAAGGATAAAAATAGATTGGATATCATTGGGTTTGTTGCTCATAAGATGGTGGATCTGGAAGATAAGTAAATAGGGCAAAGTTCATGAGTGTTCCTGACCTGTGTATTTCACGCATGATTGGACTTGAGATACTTTTGCCTAGATTCTAGATCTTGTTATACGAACATACAAAACCGACCGGTACAACATTAGCTATTTTATTTTAACTACATAGAATTTCCTGGGAGTAATACTATGAATTTATCATTTATCCATAAGAATATTTCAATTAACATGTATATATATGAATAAATGAAACATTGCATAATGCTAAATGAAAGTCAAATAAAGTTAATGGCTACAAACCAATGCTAGAATGTTTTAACAGTGATACCTGTATTTAAAAAACACTAAGTCTTAATAATGCAGAAAAGATAGAAGGAAATTCTTGTACCCAAAATATTGTAAGTTCTTAATTATATTGATTTTAAGAGTATTCTCAACACAAGCACTAATTTAAATAAGCTGAAATTAGTATAGGTGTTTAAAATAATTTTGAAATCAATATACTTAAGAATTTGTAACATTATAGATAAGATAATTTCCTTTTATCTATGTTGCATGAGTCAGACTTTGTGTTTCTAAATATAGGTAGCCTATTGAAACATTCTAAATTTCTAGATCCCAACCAAACATTCTAAATTTCTAGATCCCAACCTTTAGTTCTATTAATTTACTATCAAAACTTTAGATTTCAGATTGTTATCTTCTACTCTGGCATGCAATGAGGCTAGGCCATATTTCAAAACTCTCATTGGAATTAATTTCATTTCATATTTTTTTTCTATATATTGGTACAAAGTACAATATAATGAACTTTGTTTATTATGACGATGTCATCATGTGCAACATATATTACCTATAACTATAATTAAGAGCCAAAATCTAGAATTTTTAATTAAAGAGAACTGTTAATTAAAATGTCAATTTGTTTTTTTTTTATATATACAAAGTGGTCTTGGAGTGAAATAGAGTAGGACAGAGTGTTTATAATGTGCTATCATCTTGTCTAGTGTTGATATTATATTTTTGTGTGTCTTAAGATGGATATTTATATAATGCAAATTTAAAAATAATCTTAATCATTCCACAATAAATTGTGAAAAATAGCAAGTCGTAACAAATCAAACACCAAACTATCTTTTCCATTTTTAAAAGTAAAATTATCTCATTCTTTTTACTAGGCTTGGGCTAGTAAATATTTTTCATTCATATCAATAATTTTTTGTATACTAATCTTATTTAAATATTTCTTTTCACAGTTTAAATACAACTTCTTAATATTATACTTATAGTAATATTGATAGATTGCGGCTATTATGTTGTTAGATCTGCATTCAACTTTACATCGGCTTTTATAACACTGATCTTATTTATAATTTAGTGCTATATAAGCACTGTATACTCAATTACTTTTATAATTTTATATTAAAAGTAAATAAAAGAGTAATCATAGATAATAGATATGTATCCTTTGTTAAAATTGACTAACATTATTTTTAAAATTTTAATTACCAATGATGCCACACAATATTATGATTAATTCATAAATTTTTAAAAAAAAATTTTTAAATAAAAAAAATTTTGTGTTTATAATTAAATTCTTTTCCCCCAAAAAAAAAAAAATTGTTGTTGTCTTATAGGGTTTTTTTGGGGCCCTATAAATATTTTCCCATAATAAAAAATATAATGGGGGGGGGGGGGGGGGGTTGTAGTGTTTTTTTTGAGGTTATTTTTAATTAAAAAAAAAATTATGTGTGGGTAATTTTAACCCCAAAATAAATTAAAGAAAAAAAAAAAAAAAAAGAAATTTTTTATTTGGTTTGAAAAAAAATAAAAAAAAAAAAATTTTTACTGATATACATATAACAATTGCTGTTAATAAGGCAATTTGTTTAAATGAAGTTTTTCATTAGTAAGAAAACATTTTTGTCTTGCATTGGTGGTCGAGAGATCAGCGCGACTGCCTTGCACTTGCAGGTAGTTGCCCGGGTTGCGGGTTCGCGTCCCGGCCGATGCTATGACACTTATAAAAAAAAAAAAAAAATTTAAATTGCAAAGCTGAAATGGAAAGTTATAAATAGTTATCTAATTAAATGCTCCATTGGTTCTTCCTACTGTTTCTGATGACGTAATTTGTCTTTCAGCCATTTTTTGAAAATTGTTTTTAATTACTCCAGAAAACACCCATGTGAATATAGATTCTATTATCATAATAATTATTACAATAAAAATCACTATTCCTAAATAATAATTTTTAGGCAGATATAGAAAAGTACCTATTTTTTTGATCGACCAAGATATATAAATTGCGCAAAAATATACCCCATTAAGAATAAAAAAATTATTTACTGAAGTCAATGAACCAATAATAAATACTGGTTGACGAGAAAATAGTTTAACCAATATTCCAAGAGAGCCGCTCATTAGAAGCAATATTCCACAATGAAAATCAGGTCTTATGAAGAACGAACGAAAAAAGAATTTATATGGTAGCTCATCCAGACAAGCAGAAGTCGTTAAAAAAATACCACAACACAGCTGTGAAACACCGATACCAAGTAAAAAATTAGCATGTTTACGACTTAAGAGAGTCTGTTGGTCCATTTTCAAAAATTATATTTAAATTAGATTTCTATTTATTTCTTTTAATATAGGATTAAAAGTTCTCAATATTTATACTGAATTCAATGAAGTATCGGATTAAAGTTCACTTTTAATCAATTCATATTATTTATAAATAAAAGATAAAAGGAAACAATAAACTTACCTACAATATGTATTTAATACAATTTAGATACTATTACATTTATATATACACATATATTTTATTTTATTAAGGATGTGTCTGTACAAGATTTAATGTAATGATAGAATACTCCAGACAATAAAAAAATATTATTAATTATGCAGAAAAAGAAACTAATTACTGCAAAGTGCGTGTAAAGAAAAGTTACTTTATGCAAATTAGCAAAGCTGAATAAAAGATCTGCAGAAGAATTAAGAGGATAATAAAAATAAACTAGCGAAAAAATAAACTAGTGAAAGTGAAGTTGTTTTGGAAATTAAAAAAGAAGAGCTTTAGTCAAGAATCTAATTGGATTATCTCTCAATTAATGTGTGTTAATAGTAAAGTGTTTACAGAAATATAAACTACAGAGGTAAAGAAACTTTAGAGATGTTAATCTCTGAGGAGATATGAACTTTAAAGAGATCTGAGTGATCTTATACTCAAATAGCAATTAGCAAGTTGAATTATTAATATTTCCTAATATCATTGTTATTATTCAGAGTAAATAAGCTCTTGAAGTTTTATTTAAGTATTGTTGTCTTTCTTTTTTAATAAATTATAATTATCCAGTTGTCAACTGACTGCGTGATCCTGGTTATATTATTTGGCTCAGTCAACAGGATAACCTGCGAGACCTAAAATATATTATTTGTCACAGATCAATAGTTTAACATGTCAAGCTTAGATAAAGTATTAGTTGGAGATATTACATTTGCAGTGTAGTGAACCAAAAATGTAGAATAACATAGACAACAACATTTGATATACAAAATCCAGGTCAATAGCAAATATATGTGAATAGTATTGAAAAGGCTTATGAATGGAACAACAGATGACAAACTTAAAGATGTAATGCTATAATAGATGTCTAGTAAAGATGTCTTGACTGTGGCAAATCATTTATGTGATCCTGAACTGCCTGAGGAAATAAATACTCTATGATAAAACTAAATACATATTTTGAATGCATAACATCAAATTTTATGGTGCATTTTTGCTATTGAGGTCTCAGTCACGAAATGAAAATATATGTGGATATGATTTGGTCCTATGAACATTAGTGAAGAATTGCAAATTTACGGCATATAGCGATGAATGTTACTAGATCAGCTATTATGGAGAATAAAAGTTGTAAAGCTTAGAGAAATATCACTGAGAAGCAATTAATGTACAAGGTTATTATTAAAGCTGCAATATACCATATGGAAACTTTCAAAAATGTGAAGGAGAGTAATAATTCAGAAAGAAGTATAAATGCGGTAAAACCAAGAGGGATAAATAAAGAACCTCCTATTTGTTATTGTTATGGAAAAACAGGACACAGGTTTAAAACAAAAAAAAATGTTTTAATTGCAAACTTAAAAGATCGTTTATCAAAATTATGTAAACAATGAATGACAAAGCAAGATTTACAGTGAAAGGAGAGAAATGTCTAAAAAGGTGACAATGATAAATAAATTGAAAGATAATGATGATACACGTAAGTTAAACATGAAAGTCTGTGGACAAATGAATTATTACTATTGTGGAAGCAAAGGGCATATTAAAACAATATTTTACTTTAAAAGGTATAAGTGTTATAATTTCAGATTGATAGGCCATTTGCCAAAGATCTGCAATAAAAAATGCCAAATGTCTAAACGAATAATAAATTAAGAGAAGGAATGGTGAAAAATGTCAATGTTCAGGAAATAAGTATTGGACATGTTAAAACTGCTACAATAAAAATAAATGTCCATAAATTTCCACTGCAACATAAGTTAAAGTCAAAAATAGTTAAAAGCAAAACTAGTCCAGATAAAATATAATGAAGCATGAGAACACACTTGTCCACATTACTTTCAAATAAAAGTATGAAGACAAATGACTATTTAGAAAATGTAAAATTTACTGTAAACCAAAATGTATGAAATAAAGATATAATAAAGAGGAAATGGCTACTGGGAATAATTACAAAAGTAGAATCTGAAACAAATAAATGAAATAAGGTTAGAAGATGGCAGAGAATTTAAATGTCATATTAATAATATTAAAAAATGGTGAACAGAATCATTAGAATATGTAGTAATTATTACAAACTCAGAGAAAGAAAATGAGACAGATTTTTCTGATAAAACAGAATTGAAAATTTCATTTAGCTCTCCTATTCAAGAAAAAGCTATCAAAGTCAATACTGATGGAGAAGGAAATATTATGCAGCCAGAGGAAGAAGAAAAAAACCTCAACAAGGCTTAATTGAATACAGAGGAGACTGACAAAGCTACAAGACTATGTTGTGAATAAAACAGTGTTTTAAAATTATCATCGTAGACATTAATGTTAAAATTGGTAAATATTTGAAAAATAAAAGTGCTATGAATAACTTTGAATATGGTGATAGAAATGGGAGAGGACACAAACTGCTTAATGCAAATAGACATGGAAGTATCCAAATGATGATACAGCAAAATTGGATTACATTTTCACTAGAAAAAACATATTTTAATGTTCTTAATAATTCCAACACAGGAAGTCATCATCAAGATGTAAGATATATGTTAATGCAAAACAGGGATTTTGAAGGTGCTTCAGATTTGAATGAAATCAATGGGAAGATAACTGATATAAGAATTGCAATCAAGATAATTGATACAAAAAGAAGCAATTTACCATCAAATTTTGTATTAAGATAAAAGGAAATATATATAAGGAATATAAAAATATATGCAAATGATCCATTAAGAAGATTTGCATATCTCAAGTTTTGTAAAATATTGTAAAATCATAAAAAAAAGTGTTTAATAATATGTAAGAAAATATAATTATGAAGTTAGCAAGAAAATTTATAAATGAGATTAAAAGTCTCAAAAGTGTAAAACAATTTAATATTGAGGGGAAACATTTCTA
Source organism: Epiperipatus broadwayi (assembly GCA_028023455.1). Lineage (NCBI taxonomy): Eukaryota > Metazoa > Onychophora > Udeonychophora > Euonychophora > Peripatidae > Epiperipatus > Epiperipatus broadwayi. The sequence goes on along the minus strand of JAQFVV010000126.1, from coordinate 2,437,201 downwards.
CAATAAAAAGAAAAGATGGAACTATTATTATAAAGAGTGATAACATCATAAAATATATGAAGAGTTCCATAAGGAATTATATAGTAATAATAATAAAATTGACTAACATTTTATATGAAGAAGTGAGATATACAATTAAATCTATGAAGAAGAGAAGGGGTCTATGAAATAATTGAACTGTTATTAACATATTAAAAGGAATGGGTAAAGAAATAGAAATATTGCTAGCAAAGTTATATTCCAAATGTTTAAATGATAAAGATATACCAGATGATTGAAAAAATGCAGTAGTAATATCAATATTATTTTAAAAGGGTGATGAAGTTATTGCAAATTACATACCTATCAATCATTTATCAATTCTATTCAAAATATTTACTAAGACAGTTATAATTTGTTCTACAAGAATCTTGAATTTTAACTAACCAAAAGAACCTGCTGGATATAAAAGTGGCTTTAGCACTATGGATTACAGTCAAGCTTTAAGAGAAATTATGAAAAAGGCCAAAAGTTGCCATTATGTTTTGGATTTGTAGATTTTAAAAGCATTTGATTCTATAATCACTTTTATAGAGACTTAGAATACTCTCAGTTGTATTTATATGTTGGACTATTTCCATCATAGTCCAACATATAAATACAACTAAAACACCAACATCACAAACCTTCAAGAAAACATTAGAATACTATCATATTCTGAAGAATATCTATTAAAGTGCAACAGTACTGATATGATTAAATGGTTTATACTAAGAAGATTAACATTGAGAAGGTTATATGAAAAGGTGATTCCATATCTCTAAAACAACTTTTTACAGCAATTTTACAAAAAAGTATTTAGTGGATTAAAATGGAAAACAACGGAAATAAAAGTAAGTGGAGATTATTTGTCATCTAGATTTTTCAGATAATAGAAAAGTGTTGCAAATAATGCTTTAAAGTTTCAAGAACTATTGTGAATTATCAGATGACAATTTCCTCATAAGAAGAAAATGAAGATCGATAATGATAAGTTTGCCAAATTATTGATACAGATGAAAACATAATGAATAAAATTAATAAAATTAAACTTGGATGGACTACTTTTGATAGAAATAACATAATATGAAAAGAAAATATGCTTTTGAGTTAGAAAAGGAAGGTTTTTAATAGATGTGTTTCATCAGTCCTTATTTATGAATCTAGAACTGGGACATTTAATACAGTGTGTAAAGGTGTAGTAGAGATGTACATTAAAATGACAAGTAGAGGTTAAAAACAAAATACATGGGCGAGAGAACAAACAGATATCATTGAAATCACTGGAAAAATTAAGAAACTGAAATAGAGATGGTCTGAATATATTACAAGAAGAGATGATAATAGATGGACATTTGAAATCTTAAACTGGATCCCAAGAGTTTGTAAAAAAAAATCTAGAAAGAGCCATATGTGAGGTAGATAGATATAATAAAAGGGTTTGCTAGTAAGATGCGAAAAAATTAGTTTAAAGGTCGGAGAAATTGGATTAAACTTGGAGAAACCTTCATCTTGTTATCAAGAAATAGTGATTGAAAATCATGATGAAATGCTAATCTAAAATAAAATTAACTTTAAATGGTTTGCTGCAAGACAAAAGCTTCTCAAACAGCTTCTCCAAAAAAGAGCAATATGTAAAATCCATATCTAACTTAGTAACCATGCAATAGAGTTTGTAGCTATTTCTACATAGAACATAAAGGTCCAAAATTAATCTGAGCTGGTTAGATAAATGCCAATATGCTCTCTGTAAAATAAAAAGATTGACGATAATTTAAAGGATATTAAAACACTAAACATCACATGATCACCATTCTTTATGCTTATCCAAGCTGTTTAAACAGAAGCAAAACTCTCCGTATAATACCACCACTCAGTGCAAGCCAGATTAATCAATGGATGCAGGTTTGTGCATAAAATCCTGATCTAGTGCCTACTTATCCAATATCCCCAGACTAGTTTCTAGCTTGTGACTTTCATCAGTGAGTAGCCTTGGATCTGAGAGCACTGCACCTAAATCTTATTATCTAATGAAACCCTCCAGCAGTCATCTTTTAACTTATTACCTAACTATAAAGTTTTGAGTCCAAAATGAAAACAGAATTTAGCGTCCATACTTTTTGGTGTCTAGTTTTTTAATAACCATAGTCACCATAATCCTATTGGACAGGATTGGTATTAAACCATTAAACATAGCATGATCACAATTTTTTATGCTTACACAAGCCGTTTAAACAGAAACAAAACTCTCCATACATTAGCACCACTCAGTGTAAGCCAGAGTAAGGATATAAAAAGTCGCATTCATTATCAACAGTAAAAGAGATATCATAATTCTGTAACCATTAATCACAGTTACCTTTGTTTTAACAATTTTCCAAAAATAAACAGGTAGAAAGGACATTACTCACCAGAAACTGCCAATATTTTCTCCCTTATTTTACTCTCCAACAAGGTATTTGCAGTGTTCAATTACTCTTCATTTAGATGCAGTGCTCTAATTGTGAGTAAATATAAATTTATAACTTTTTTTCTAGACTCGGGTGCCATATATAATGTATCAATTTATTAAGACACAGATTTAACAATAAAAGTTTTGTGTGTATATATACATCTATAAATCAATAAGTATATTCAACATATATTCTAAATCACCAAGTACATACTTCATTTAAATCATCAAGTACATACAACATACACTTTCAAATAATAAAGATCTACACAGCCTATAAGAGTCCCTGTGTTCACTGGAATTTAATGTCCTTGTCCAATCGCGCTGTATTTGGCTGACAAGAATCAACCTTGACATTATAAATGCATTCTTCAACAGAGATAATCCATCTCCCCTATTATGATTTGTGTTTACTTTGCAGTTTCCTTAAAACATTACTTAATTTGTTTATTTTTTCCTAGTCGTAAGTCTTAATTAAATTAATAATAATTTTCCAAATTGACTTCGAATTGTTTTTGAATTCCTGTTTTGTATTTAAATAATAAATATTTTTTATTGATATATATATTCATCATTATGCTCGATGCATCTTTTACATATTTTTTTAGACTTTTTTATGCATCATCCATGCTTCTTTCCATGATCATAAATGTCACTCTTTTTATAATCATCTCATATTTTTCCTTTTTTTTCTTACTACAGCTTATTCAGTAATTTTAATTTCAGTATGATTACATTTTTTATTTATCTTTCAAAGCAACTTTTATTATTAAAGATTACATAGAAGATTTTCGGGTCTATTTACCCGACGTGATTGATTACAAAGCATTCAATATACAAAAAAAAAACCCAAAACAATTATGATCTTGTTTACAAAAGGACACTCTCCAGACAATAATTACTCCACAAAAGCATTACTATAATCTTGCCCAATGTGTATCTGTACATAGGTCTACATGGCCCAGCCACCAAGAAGTTATCCATAGCCCAATGATCCCACCCCCAGAGTCCAAAGCGAAGACTCAAGCTTCAGCTGAATAGGTGGACAAGCAGCACTGCGCCAACCACCACAGCAGGCAATGAGGTCCAAGCCCAAATCCACAAGACAACAATCCTCGACCCACAGCCGAGCCATGGAAAGACAATTCTGGATACCTCTGTCTCCCAATTTAGCAGTCCAAATGTGCAGGGATCATTTCTGTTGGGTTAACACATTTTTAAATTAAATTAAGAAAATATCTACGTGTATATCAAGCATGTATAAATAAATAATCAATAATATACATATATAACAATACTCAGTCTTTAGTTAGCTAACTAGGTCGTGTCACATGTAGAGTAATGTAATGTGTATATATGCACGTGCATGTATGTTTAGGTCATGTTACACGGAGTAGTAAGAAATTGTCTTTGATCGGAAGACAATTACTGTGTATATATAAAGCATTATTTTAGTAATGAAAGCCTATTAGATATTATTTAATCTTTACAAACAAATCAGATAAGGAATTGCTTCTGTATTTTCACTTTATTTATTTTTGTAAAATATATCAAAGTTCAAAATATATTGTGTCTATATATATTTTCATTAAAAATTTAATTATAACTTTAAAAGTTGTAATGGGGCAACAGAAAATTATATTAGGAAAGAGTCCATGGGTCGGAGCAGAACCATTAGGAATTATTCATATTATTTTGGGTCTTGGAATTACAGTTTTGGGCGTCATGGGCATATGTTTTGCGAAGCCGAGTGAACTCTATTACGTGACTGTACTTAACGGTTTGATTAGTTTATTTACCGGTACGTCCAACGTAGCAACCGCTTTAAAATATCGTTTATCTTCTCTCGTTAGAACTGCTTATATTTTTAATATTGTAAACTGCGTTATCTGTTCTGGATATCTGCTTGCACAAATAATATTATTATTTTTACCATTAAATGGAAACATAGGATACACATTTTTATCTGATTCAATGAAAGCCGTTGTTATTATACTGTGCGTAATCGTAGTCTTAGAACTATTGAACTCGTCTATTTCTATATGGGTCTTTAACAGTGGTTTTATTATTGTAAGACAGTTTGCCTATAACACGCAAGGAATAACAAATTCTGAAGTAGTTCATTATTACAATGCTGGCCCCAATAATACGCAAGTAAAATTAGATGGAGTTGAGAATCCTATGTTTGAAAGTTACCGATATTAAGAAAATCGATAAATTAAATTGATCTTAAAAAAAAAAAGTTTATTTTTACAAATTGGCTGATATTTCTTCACTTGTTTTAATACACAAGTCGCACATTTAAATAATATATGTTGACAGTAATAATCAATTTACCAATTAAAAATTGTATCCTGAGATAACTTAGGTTTAAATAAAATCTTGGTAGCGTTGTTCAATTGAATGTTAATTAAGCAAAATATTATTTTTAAATTCATAGTCTAATTCAAGAATATAAGCTAATTAAAAATAGTCAAAATAAGAGTCATAGATCACATGCCCCTATTTTCTTAAGCTTGTAAGTTATAAACAATGGGGATTGCCAATTCCTCAACAAGCTTTGGGATAAATGCTTAGCCAGAGAAAGCATTTAAAATATCTGTCAGGAACCCCCCCCCCAACCCCCTGACCATGGTTTCGTGCTTTGGCACTCCTCAGAGAGGTGCCAGGGTAGGTTCAGACACTAAATCTAAAAATACCAACCCAAAGCCAGCATTCATCTAAAAGTTATTTATTGAGTGGAAAATCTGCATTTATCACAAAGCTTGTTGAGGAATTGGCAATCCTCAATGTTTATAAGCTAATTAAATCTCGTGGAAAAATAGACTTAGATATGTACCACACATATACGCACACATATATAAATAAAATATATAACGATCCACAGTAAAAGATTTCTTTAATAATCTCTTATAGAGGAACAGTGAGAAGAGAATACAATGTTCACCAGAAACACCAATTATTCGATGATGAGGGTTTCCATCTTTGTTTCTCTATCTAAGCATAGTTAATATTTATTTACTGGTCAATGTTTGATACTCAGCTACTGATTACTGCATGAAAAAATATCCCAGCTTATTGAACAATTTTTTTAAGTTTATTCTGATCGAATTCAAACACAAATGAATCTTTGTATGAAATAGATAAATACTACATATATGTTACATACATTATAATATCTGAAATTTATGCATAATCACCATGAATTATGAATAATTGCTTACGAGGGAACATGATTAACATTGCTGAATTTAAACCACTAAACATCACATGATCACCATCTCATGCTAGCACATAACTGTTAGTAAACAGGCAAAATAGGGATTTTATACACAAGCCTTCTGGGATCCATTGATTACTCTGGTTAGCACAAGGTGGCACTACTATATGGAGAGTTTTTGCCTGTTTATTGCTGAATTTATTAAATTAATTTGGATTTGTGAATATAGTAATTCCAATCATTAAATTATTAATTTAATCAATGAATAATATGTTTAATATAAAGGTAGGTATTACTGCAATATCATATGTGATGGGTATTTAATAAATTCCTTATTATATATGCAGCAAAATTGCTTAAAAAAATGATTTGCTTAGAATTTACCGATTATTTTGTCAAAAATATTTTTGAGTTGAATTATATGTTTTTATGACTTTTTTTAAAAAATAAATTATCTCTTTCAGAACAAATTTATTATATTAACAACTATGAATTTATTTATAAGAACAGAATGAGGACACAGTTTTATTAAGTTGACTAACCAGAATCGTTCCACCCCTTTTCTTCCGATTGAAAGTTGTGTATAATCAATCTTTGATGATTTCACTTTTATTAATTATACAAGCTGTACCAACAGAGGCAAAACTCTCCATACAGTAGAATCACTCAGTCCAAGCCAGAGTAGTCAATGGATGCAGGAAGGTTTGTGCATAAAATCCCTGTCTAATGTCTACTCATCCAATATCCCCTGACTGTTTTCTAGCTTATGGCTTTGATTAGTGAGGAACCTTGGATCTGAGAGCACTGCACCTAGATCTTCGGATCTAATGCAACCCTCCAGCAGCTACTTTTTACTTTTTTTTAGCTAACTATAAAGCTTTGAATCCAAAATGAAAACACAATAATGTTTTCAAGCTAAGCTCATTAGTTTGTATAGTTGTAGAGATCTGAATTCAGTTCAGCATCCATACTTTTTAGTGTCTTTGGTTCTTTAATAACCACAGTCACCATAACCCTATTGAGCAGGATTGGTATTAGTTCATCTAATATTGTTTTTCACAGAGGAAAAAACTCTCCATACAGTAACAACATTCAGTGCAAGCCAGAGTAATAAATGAATGTAGGAAAGTTTGTGCATAAAATCCTTATCTAGTGCTTACTCATCCAATATCCCCAGACTAGTTTTTAGCTTGTGATTTTCATCAGTGAGGATCTACTGTATGAAGAGTTTTGCCTCTGTGAAAAACAGCTTGTATAAACATAAAGAATTGTGATCATGTGATGTTTGATGGTTTAATACTAATCCTGCCCAGTAGAGTTATGGTGACTGTGGATATTAAAGAGCCAAAGAGACTAAAAAGTATGGAAACTGAACAGAGTTTAGATCTATACAAATATACAAGCTAATGAGTTTAGCTTGAAAGCATTATTGCACTTTTATTTTGCACTCAAAGCTTTATATTTAGCTAAAAAGTAAAAGATGGCTGCTGCAGGGTTACATTAGATGCTAAGATCTAAGTGCAGTGCTCTCAGACCCTAGACTCATCATGGATGAAAGTCACAAGCTAGAAAATAGTTTGGGGATATTGGATGAGTGGGCACTAAATAGGGATTTTATGCACAAACCTTCCTGCAATCATTGATTACTCTGGCTTGCAGTGAGTGGTGCTACTGTAAGGAGAGTTTGCCTCTGTGAAAAACAGCTTGTGCAAGCATAAAGAATGGTGTTCATGTGAAGCTGTACCCATGGTTGTGTTCAGGGTAGCATAATATATATTTAAGTAATGTTTACATGAATAATAATACGTGTTGCCAACAGCAGTTTAAAATTATTGTTGCAAATACATTTTTATAAATAATGTTGAATGTTAAATAAAATGGTTTTAATTTGAATCACTTAAATTCTAACATTCTTTATGGAATAGATAATTTATTTAAATTTCATTTGTATCGCATACTTAATTTCCCACTTGTAAGTTGAGTATGATCAAAATACTAGGATGTTAAAATTTCGGAGCCATTTTAAAACTTGGTTTATCACATCAGAAATCTATTTAAATTGGAATCCTAAAAGTTGATCAAATTCAGTAGTATAATTTGACTTTTAGTATTTGTTTTTCTTTTGCTATACTGCAGCTTGTTTGCACAAAAACGACTATTGTTCTTTCAAAAGATATTTTATTCATTTATAGAGCAAGGTACATAATTGTGTGTACAGGCAATAGTTAGAGCAGCTATTAACAAGCATTGTCTGCAATGGGTCTACATGGATACAGTTCAGGTAAGAGGGTTAGGAGGTAGGTCGTCCCATCCCAATTCATCACAGCAATAGGGGGAGGAATATACTACAAATTACCAAATTTTTTAAATTATTAAAATCATCAAGATTCATCAAGTTTGGTATAGTGGGTAACGATTCTCAAGGCTTATAATTTTACATAATATTTACATGAAAATGATTATGATCTTGACACATTTTTATAATAACGCATGAGTTATCAACAGCAAGATCACAAAAAATATATTTTTTTATGATCAGTTAGACTACTGAATTTGATTAACTTTTAAGATTTCACTTCAAATATATTTCTCATGGGATAAACAAATTTTTAAAGTGTCTATGAAATTTTAATATCACGATATTTTTTTCACATTCCACTTGCAAATGAGAGATTGAATACATGATACAAAATTTAATTAATTTAAAATATATTTACAAAATCAAATTTTACCTCACTTTACTAAAAATTATAATTCTACTATTGAATTTGATCAACATTTAGGATTTCAGTTTAAATATATTTCTTTTGTGATAAACTAATTTTTAAAGGCTATGAAATTTTAATATTATGTGTTTTTATCACATAACACTTGCAAGCAAAGAATTAAGATTATGGTCCAAAAAATATTTAATCAATTTAAAATATATTTACACAATAAAATTTTATTTAGATTATCAAAAACTGTCATTCTCTTCATTTCTCTAGTATGTATTTCAATATGCCAAAGACTATAATCTTTTAATTGATGCCCTTTTTTGCACTTTTATTCATTAAAAAAAAAGATTAACATTCTAATGTATATTTATATTTCAAATTACCAAAGTTTTTAAAACACGTACTATAAAGCAAAAATCCATTTCCTATGTAATTCTCCAAAAACAAAAAAAAATCATGCAAGATGCAATATTTGTTGAGTTTTTAAGTAACAAACAAACTTTTAAACATATATATATATATGAAGGATTACCAGTAACTTATGAACAACTGTAATGTAGCATTTCAATTTAATTTAAACAAGCTTTTAATTTAAATAAGCTTGAAAGCAAAAAAAAACCCCTAATTCTTTGTTTTAGAGTTTTAGTATTTATTCTGTTTGTTGATTACAAATCTTTTGCAAATTCTTTAATCCTTATTGAAGTATTTGAATTTTACTATAACACTTATTGTTGCCACTTTTATATGTGATTTCTTTAAGTTTAGGACATGCAGATAATCAATCCCTCATGATTTCTCTAAATTACTTACTTTTAAAAATAATAGTAATGTGTGTAAAATAATCTTTTACTAAGTGCTTTATAATCACAAATTATTATTATTATTATTATTATTATTATTATTATTATTATTATTATTATTATTATTATTATTATTATTATTATTATTATTATTATTATTATTATTATTATTATTATTATTATTATTATTATTATTATTATTATTATTATTATTATTATTATTATTATTATTATTATTATTATTATTATTATTATTATTATTATTATTATTATTATTATTATTATTATTATTGTTGTTGTTGTTGTTGTTGTTGTTGTTATTATTATTATTATTATTATTATTATTCAAAGGATAAACTTTATTAGTATTCTAAAAGGTTATACAAGTTACATTTGACAACACAGTTCTTATATATAAATTAGTTTCACAAAACTACATATGTACAGTGATTTGATCAGTGATTGTATGCATTATCAAACTAGAAGTATTTAGGAAAAAAACAGTTTAACAAAGTCAATGATGATCACTCAATCATACGATTATATATAATTAGATGTACTTCAATTAAATTAAAGCAGTAATGTGTCTAATGTGTGTCAGACTTCAGAACTGGCACAAGGATCCATGTTAGATATAGTTTTTTTGTTAGTGCTTTTATATAAGTTCTTGTATATTCCAGGTGTCAATGTACTTAGATTGATCAGTAATCTTCATGTCCCTTTCACGTATGGTTTGTAGCTTATTTCTGAATGTGTTTGGATGTCTTCTGGGGTTATAATTGTATATGAAATTACACCTTGTACACCATAAGGCATAGAGTAAAAAAGTGCAGATTCTTATTTCAGCAAAGATACCCCTTTTAAAAGAGTCAAAAAGGGTTTTCGTATTGATTTTTTAATCCTTGAGTGAAGTGCTAATAATTTCATGAATGTTTTCTAGACTTGGGCATGAAAAAAAAAAGGTGGTTTTGTGTCTTCGAGTCCCTATGGCAAAGATTACATATATCATCTATATCTTTATAGTTTCTTTGATATTTCAAAAACTGTTGTGTAGGTAGCGAGTCCAGATTTATCTTTAGGAGAAAGTCAAAATATTTTGGTTCAAGTGACCATAGTTTAAATTTGTGACATAATTGTTTATTATTAATATGAAGTGGAGTTTGTACATCATCTTGACTTGGATGTAGAAGTTGATAAACTTCCCAATATTTATATTTGGCTTGTGGTGGTTTAAAGTTAAGAGTGTGGATTGTTAATAATGGTGTAAGTAGTGTGTTCAGATATCCCTGGAGAGAAGATGGTCTATCTGTAGGGTAATCTTGGCAGAAATGTCTAAATATGAAAATTTTTGTGCACATGTAGATATTATGTTCAATGTTTTTTGTATCCTGAAGACATGTATTGAGTGAAGGCCAAGGCCATTTTGTGAAAGGGGTTATCTTAGACGTTTTACTGATATAGAGATAATCTTTTTTCCCCAGAATAATAATAATAATAATAATAATAATATTATTATTATTATTATTATTATTATTATTATTATTAGCTTTTTTAATAATGCATAACTACTTTAAACAATGCAAAACTCTCCATACAGCAGTGACACTCTGTGCCAAACAGAGTAATCAATGGATGCCAGAAGGCTTGTGCATAAAATCCCTATCTAACAATTATGTGTTAGTATAAGAGATAGTGATCATGTGATGTTTAGTACTTTAAACAATATTACAATATTTTAAATAATTCTGTTAAAAATATTTAGCAAAACAAATATTCAAGACTTTTTCAAGCTGAAGTTCACTCACAATTGCAAACTTATTATTCTACTACACAATATTTTTTTCAGTAAAGAATTTTTAGAGAATATTACTTTTGGATGAAGAGAAATTCCCTAGTAGTCACTGCAAGTACAGACTTCCAAATTCTACATCTGCAGATCTGCTCACATTAGAAGTAATATCATAATTTTTTCTGAGCAATTAATTTATCATTAAGCAAAAATCCATAATCTATGTAATCATCACCCAAAAATGAAAGATGATCATGCAAGATTCAAACCCACCAAACAGAACTACAAGTCAGATCCAAACTCAGTCGGTTCAAACTGAATTCAAACCCAACTCACCAGCTCAGATTAGTAGAAATCTAAATCGATGGCACAGTGCTATGTGCCAAGAAACTAGCTCAATGGTTGGTGAGGATCAGAGACCCCTGAACTGACATTAATATCTGATAATAAATGACTAAAATAATTTTAAATCGAATCATATGTATATGTTCAGGTTGCCAACATAGACAGCGAGCATTAACATTAAAATAATTATAAAAGAATTAAGAACGAAGAAACCAAGTGTGTTTAGAAAATATTTAATAATAATAATTTGTTTTGTTTGAATTTTAAATAATGATTATATTAATTACCTCTAGCCTTTAACAGAATTTATAATAATAATAAGAGTGGCGGTCCTTGTTATATGCCAATGAATATTACGCAATATTTGAAAGTCTATGTCTATGCCCCGAACAAGGAATAAAAGGAAGATAAAGGTATTCATTAGTAAAGGAATTTATTACTCTAATTTTATACAAAAGAATGTGATATTTATTTTCACATTCACAAATCCATTCACGAAGAGCAAGATTCGTATTTAGGGCATAACTTTAATCTTTATTGGAAAAATTATTTAATTAAATATGACTGAAAATTTGTTCAACTTTAATTGAAATCACTTCATCATGAATTACGAGCATCAGAGCGGGCTTTACTGGAACATAGAGGTAACTGTCCTGACGAATTATGAGCTAAAAAATGAAATTGAAAGACGATAGCTAGTCGATAATCAAAGTCCTATGGCAGCTTGTGTCTGACAAGTCTTATGCCCTTTGACTAATATAAACAGGAGAGGAAGTGTTTTCTTCCTCCATAATTCAAAACAACAGAAATATGATCACCGACCAGCCTAACGGAGCGGAAGATTGCCCTACATCAGCAATGTTGAAGATGATGACTTACTAGTCACCGTTTGAGAACTAAAACCCAATTATAGAATGCTCTACATGATGACTTGATCAAATGAATTAAAGTCAAATGAGTTTTTAAATAAAACTATTTTAAAGTATTTGTAAATCATATTAATTATGCCCCAATCATCGTGCCTGTCCTGAATCTTAATAGAAAATAATAAAGTTGAATTAGAATATATTTATTTGATTCCTTTATCGGCCCTTTGCAAAAAAACATTTTAAGATTATATTTGAATAATAGACAAATATTAGTGAGATGAGAAAATAGCGGTGGCATAGATTAGAAACGGAGCTAATAATTTATTATTAGCCAATTATAAAAATAAGACACAATAATTTTTTTCGACTCGATGATTGATAGAACTGTATAAATCTAATTCTAATGGGCGAGAATTAACTATCAGAATTTAGTTTATATTACTTGTATAAGGCAAAGAAAATGAAGGAGATCATCGCGTCAAAGGATTATTGGCATATAATTAAAATAACAACATTAATAAATTACACAAATATATAATATAATAAATGAACTGCCAAGTAAGAAAAGAGAAAGTTAGAGACTAGAAGTTGAGAGAATTACGATATAATAGCATAAATAAAAGTAAGTTTACACAGAGATTATGACATTTATAGAATGAAAAGAGCTCTTAAAAGGAGTGTAAAGTAAAGTTCGAAACTGGCCAGAAAGTTTAAGGTTCATTATGGAAATATATTACCCATTTCTTCTGGGCTGGATCCTTAAGTTACACGTCCAGGTTGGTAAAATGTAGGCACCATTTGGTCGATTACTTGAACAGTATTTTAATGAATTTTCATGATTTTAGCAGCATGATTGGTCCAGAAAGGATTCAGCAGCACCATTGAAGATTTTTAGGGGACTTCAGGAACAATAGCCAGATTCCTGATGTTTTAGCCCTTCACCATGATCAAAACACTATTCAAACTTATGATTTTTAAACACATAGAGTTCACTGCACTTCTCTACAACAAAGATGGCTTTTTTTTTCTTCAAAATTTTCAGAGCTATATATATCTGTCCTCTGATGCCTTCAGGCTAGCGCTTCTTTCATTATCAATGTTTTTAGATTTACTGGTTGTTTTTAGATACATTCCTTTGATAAGGCTTTCAAACTCATTAACTTGAATTCATTTTCTAATTAGAAAATGAATTCTTAAAATCAGAAAATGATTTTAATTAGGAAATCCTTATCTTTTTTCTAATTAATAAAACTTTAACTGTTGTTTTTGGAAAGGGAAAATCTGAAAGCTTATCGAAAGAATGTAGCTTTTAATCAATAAAACTTTAACAAATTATTTAAAAATAAAATCAAACATTCCTGACACAGTGAAACTTTTAAACAATTATATATATTTAAATATTTACAAATATATATGCACAATCCACGCAGTTATAATATATAAATTCATGAATAATTCTATCATGAATTTATTAATAGAATTGGTCAATTTAAATCTGAAACTAATTAATTTTAATATGCATTTATGAAATAAGTTATTCTTTATGGAAATTAGCGTGGATTGAATGTATAAAGCCTCATTGCATCGGAAATTTAAGGTTAGTACTAGGGTTTGAAGTGGGCTTATGGCTAGATGTCATGAAGCTAGGATCGAACTCAGATCCGACTGCTTCAATATATATATATATATATGATAGAATCGTCACAGTGTTGGGTTATTTATGGTATGAAAGACTGGAAGGCTTGGAGCTAAGTTCGTAGAATGATTCTCAAATGAGCAAACAAACAAAAATAAAATATTAATTTGGTCTTGAACAAAAAAAAACTATTATATTCAACTTCTATATAAGTATATGAATATCATTCTAAGAACTTGTAAGATTATTATATTCATCAAAATATATAATTAGCAACCATGCTTAGTGCCAAAATGATTTAAATCGTCCTTAACAAATACATATATCTAAATGAAAAAAAAAATACAGAGTTGCTGCTCACTTCTACAGTAATAATATAAAACAACTTATTTATTTAATCTTTTTTTTTTTGCTGAGAGTTGTCCTAGGAGGCTGTAGACTGTTATCTCATGCTAAAGATAAATGTCTAAATTCTACTTACTATAATATGATTTTTAGCTTAATAGTAAGACTTGTCTCATGTTTTTTAAACTATGTGCAATGATTAAGTCCTAAACTTCAGAATTAAAGGTTCCATAGATAGCTTCTCAACATAGTAGAGTTGTTTTATCAGTTAAATTTAGTCAGTTAATTACAACAATTGTGTTCAATTTATAATCTTAATGTCAAAAGTCATGTGATCTTCCAAGAAAACTAATCATATGATTAATACTTCCATTTTTATTTATAAGATTAAGTTTCCAAATACTCATTTTAAACCAAAGTTGTATAATTGTTTTAGAATAGGACTATTTGTCAAAATAAATAAAAACTGCCAAATGAGTCATAAGTTATCTTTATACTTCTTTATAAAAAATATTATTAAATATAGTATTTCTGGACACAATGTTATAGCTGTGAGGCAGTAAAATATTCTCTGTGTAGTAGTGTATATTATGAATTATATGTTTTTTCTTATCATGCTAATCTTCAATTAATAGTAACTTATTAGCAAAACCATTCTTTACAAGTGAGGGCAGTGATAGAATGGTGACTAAAGATTCAGACAGATATTCATCTGAATAAATTTGTGATAAGGTCTTTTTCATTGTACTTATATATTGAACTATTTCCATCATCTATCAAATATTGACCGCCTGTAGAAAAATTTTAAACTTTAAATTTTTCAATTACATTCATCTGTTAGTAATAAAACACAGGTTAATGTATAATGCAATATTTGAAATGTTATTACTTTCTTCAGGTGTTTCTGGATGGACTAATGATGGTATTAACATGGAAATTGAATCTGGATCTTTAGATTCTTAAATGTTGACTTTTAAGATAATATTCCAACTAACTGCCTTTGGCATAATAACTCAGTTGATTAGAGTGTTACCTTGAAATATAATATTCAAAAATATAAAGATCCAAATTCAATTCCCAAGCTAGTAGCTACCCTAGTCAGGCCAGAAATTTCTGAAGGAGAGAGAAAATAATACCACGTGAAAGATGGTGTTATATATTTATTTCAGTGCTATTACCAGCAGTTGAATGCAATTGAAAAATCCAAATAATGTTTAAAATTTTACTTAAGACATTCAGTATTTAATGTTAGATAATGGAAGGAATCAAACATATATTTATATACAATATTTTAATCATACGTTTTAAATATATGGTGTGATAGTAGTTTTAAATATTGTAACCATTGTTTTGAATACTCTATCATGAAAAATACACACAAAAAAAGAAAAGCTTTTAAATTTCATAAGGGTTTCATAATACCACTAAACATCACATGATCACCATCTCATACTGGCACATAATTGTTGTAAACAAAGGCAAAACTCTCCATACAGTAGTGCTGGAGGGTTGCATTAGATCCTAAGATCTAGGTACAGTGCTCTCAGATCCAAGGCTCCTCACTGATGATGGCCACAAGCCAGAAACTAGTCTGGGGATATTGGATGAGTAGACACTAGATAGGGATTTTATGCACAAGCCTTCTGGCATCTATTGATTACTCTGGTTAGCACAGGGTGGCACTGCTGTATGGAGAGTTTTGCCTTTGGTTTCATAATACCTGATACATTTCACCCAATACACACCAGCATTTTACTTCTTCCATATTCTTCTTGGCATCACCACACCAATGATTGCCATGCATTCTCAAATCAGTCAGACACTTTATGAAAGTAGAATTCCTGTAATCTATGCAAATAAATTTTATGGAAATAAATTTATCAATGAAAAAGAAATTACAAAAAAAAAAACACAGATCTAGATATACTACATATCCTATTTAATTAATGCACCTGGCTCTTTTCATATTTAATGCACTAATTGTTTCTTGCTTCTTTGCTTTAGCCTAAATTATCAAGCATTAATATTTTCAATCTAAATCAACTTGCTTGTATACTCATATTAATCCAAAAACAATTGAGTATCAATATAATATGTTGCACTTGATGGTGTAATATTGGTGAGAGACCTTTCAACTAATTGACCAAAGAAGGTTCTGAATCTTTTGTACACATTGGAAATAAATCTCAGTCATATGCTATTCTTCTTAAAAGTATTTATAAAAAAAAATCTCTTAACTTTTTATTACCACAAAGCATCTATAAAATATGCCACAGACAACTAATAATAATAATTAAAAATTTGTCACATGGAAGATCATGTGATGATCAAATACCTGAAATGTTGAGGCTTAAGTTGAATTTATGGTCTATTATCTCTCAAGTCTGTTACTGCACTAAATAACACACAATAAGGGTTATAATAAAAATCAGTAATGGTTAATAATTGAATTGTTTTGATGTTTATCTTGTTTCCAGATATGGATTTGATCATTGTTATAAAAATAATGCCTCATCTTCAGTTGTGGCACATTGCTATTTCTACTGGTAACAGTTCTTTTTTCTTCAAACTTGACAATTTCTTATAATCAATAGGAATCATCGCAAAAGCCATTAAAATCTTAAATCTATCTTTATCAGTTTGTAGTTTTTATGCACCATTATTTTAAAGAGATGTTCAATTTCATTGTTTCCATATTACAAGTGATTTCTAAAATACTTTGGAATCTATTAATTTTAGATCATGAATATGCTTATAAAACCAAAAGTAGTTCCCCACTTTATTACCATCTACTATAATCTTGAATGATTAATAATCTCCATTCTTAGATCAGTTTCTGGATTTTGACTTTATTCTTTAGAATTCAAAGTTGGAAGTAATACAGGCAAGCATTTCAATGCAATAAAATGTCTAGTAATGACTTAATATTCAAACTTGCAGGAGACAATGCTATAGCAGGGATTTTTTCTTGGGTTTATCATATTGTGTGACTGGATACTACAACAGTTCTGGTAAAACAGCTACTGATGTTTGTTGAAATCGCTATTGTTAAAAATGTCTACTAGTTATATGTGTGGAGCATATTAAATCACTTGGTCATTTAAAAATAAAACATCTAATTATCTCTGGTCATTTGCATCAGTACAGGTTTCTTAGTGTCAAGCACAAGCTATTATAAGACTTTCTAAAACACTTTTGTTTTTATAACACATCTCAAATGGCTATCAAATTTGATATCTACATATATTACCTGTAGGCTTTTACCTGTTAATTTGGATCCACTATATTTTTTTCTTTTGAGTGGAACAGTTGTTTTTCAATTAGTCTTAAATTAGATTTAGAGTTTATATTTATGTATTTTTTTACTTTTAAGAATTTATAAAGTTTACAAGTTTTTTTAAAAATTTAGAAAATAATTTTACAATGCAACAGGATATTATAAAGTAACTTTATAATGTAACAATAATAAATACAAATATAACAATATTAATCAACATAGAATTAGAACAAGTATAATGGAGAACAGTAATAAAAAAAGGGTAGATATCACTTGAGATATAACAAAGACATATGTAAACTAAAAAACAATGGTGAAGAACTAATTACTAAACCAAGCTCTACATAGCAGCAACAATGTCTGGAGAGGCTAATGCCCTCTCTCCATTTCTAATTTTTAAATTTTTGTTATAAACAGATTTTACAATTTCCTGGATGTAGGGATAAAACAAAAATGGCATCTTAAAAACAAAAGGATAAACATAAAAGATAAAATGAAAAAAAATCGAATGAAAAAAATTGTGTTAATGTTATCAATGAGAGTGCCAATAGAGGAGTATACAATTTGGTGATTTAATCAATGGTATTTCTATAGGTAAGAAGGGCATAATATTGTCACAAAAATGCTGAATTGTTTCTTCAGATTTATGACAGAGAAGACAAAGAGGGTCAATGTTAACATGCATCATTTTTTGAAATAACAAATGACTGGTAGGTAGAGCTTCTAAATTAATTGTTTTGTTTGCCTTTCTACTAAAGAACCAGCTTTTACAGCCATTTTACAATAGAATGTACAATCTTTATTTTATATAATACTCCTGATAAGTTTATGTAAGTAACCCTAATTTTACTCTAATATTTAAAAGAATTTTCATGAATTATAAGTGAATCACTTTTTAAAAAAATAATGTACTGAAATGGTAAAAACAATTTATATAATTAATTTGGTTTTATATATCATTCTTCATACATAAAAAATTCAATAAAATTGTTCTATTTTCTTTTTTTCTTTAGAAACTTTTTATTTTTATGAATCCATATATCTATTCCAATACATTATATATGAATCATATTTTTATAAAACTATTTGATGTAAGATATGTTGAAGACTATTTTTTGATGTTTAATGGTAATAATAGGAAGTCTGACAGTTTTTTAAAAGATATTAATTTTATAGATGAAAATATTCAATTTACAATGGATAAAGACATAAATAATTTGATTAATTACATGAATATTGAAATTAAAAATGTAATAATGATTTGCAGAGTAAATTTTGAGACAAGTATATATAGAAAAAGTACATTTCATGGATTATTAATTAATTGAAAATCTGACATAGACTACATACATAAAATAAACATTATTAATAATAAAATAATTAGGATAATTAATTTATGTTCTGAGGAAAAATTACTTGAAGATGAAATTGATAATATAAAGAATGAAGCAATGAAAAAAAATTATCCTATAAAAATGAATAATAGATTGTGTGGTAAAAGAAATATAACAAAAATAAAAAGAAGTTTAAATAAAAAGAATTATATCCATAATGTAATGTATAGAAGTTTCAATTTATCAAAAAGCACTTTCTTTGATATAAAAAGGATAATAAAGAATATTAACAAAAAATGTAAAAGAGGAAAGCAAATTAAATATTAAACTAGTATACAAAAAGAAAATTAACTTAGGTAATTTGATTAATACAGCAAAAAATGAAAATGTTGAAAATATAAATGGAATTTTTATGATTAAGTGTTTAGATTGTAAGTATTAATAAGAATTTACCATATATTGGCACAACAAAAAATTAACTAAAAATCAGAGTGAAGCAGCTTTTAAATGACAAGAAATCAAATATTTACATTCATAGTGAGGAAATTAAACATAAAAATTTGGATATAAAAATATTAGAAAATGTTAAATTATATAAGAAAAGAATGTTAAAAGAGAGTTTATATATTGGCAAAGAAAAACCTGTTTTAAATAGAACAAATGGTTAAATAATAATTTTAATTAAAGGTAATTACCTTAAAGAATAATATATAAGGGTTTCTTATATTTATATAAGATGCAATAAAAATTGATTTAAAATAATAATAATATGGGGAGGTTAGTAATAATAATAAAATGTATATAATGAAAAGAAATATATGTAATATACTAAAGAAATATATTATGAGTTTAAAATGATATATATATATATATATATATATATATATATATATTCTTGATAATGACTACAAGAAAGTAATCAAAACATCAGAGACATATATAATGTATTGAAATATTTATATGGATTCATAAAAATAAAATAGTTTTTAAAAAGAAAAAGGAGAGAGAACAATTTTATTGAATTTTTTCTGAATGAAAGATTATTTGAAGTCATATTTTTAAAAAGTTTAAAGAAATTTATTATTATTTATATATCATCATATAATATTTTTCAGTTATTCTTTTAAACGAAGTTCATTTTTGAATCACCATAACATTTTTTTTACATAGAACTGCCTGTTAACAGAATGTATAAATCCTAAACAAATACAATTGGCACACCATTATAAATAACTTTATTTATACTTCAAAATTTTACAAATTTAAATATTTTGATAACTAGAAACATATTTAATCAAAGATAATAATTAATCCTAATGGTTTTTAATGAAGTTCTAGAAAATACTTTTATCTAAAGATTTAAAGATGGATTAAAATTTCATATCAGCAGCAACATTAGCTTAATTCAGTTAAATATAAATCTTGTAAGATATTAATATGATATTAATTCTCTCATATATATTAACATTTTCTAGTGAAAATCACATGATGCAGTTGGAAAGTGTGCATCTAATTAAAAGTCTACTAAAATTATTTTTAAAACTTGTTTATTTCATTATAATAATACAACATCAAGTTATATGTCATAAATTACATATTATCACTTAATATATTCCATTAAATAAATCCTTAATTTATTTTGTTCCTTAATAATTATTTTTCTTGGCATGTCTCATAAAATTTTTCTTTTATTAGAAGACAATTCTATTAATAATGATTGTACAGTAATGATTTTATCTTTCACTTAGGTTATAAAGGATCTCATGCACCAGAAATTCCTAGTAGCCATATTTTAATTCTTAATTTTTTTTGGTATGTATTTCAAGTCTCTAAAAAATTATTTTTTCAGTATTTGTGGAAATGTGAACAGAGTAAGACTTTTTGTTTTGAAATATTGTTTCGCATCTCAATAACCATATGAATATTAGCAGTGATAATGGAACTCCGATTGTTTTTTGTTTTTTTTTACCAATCATGAAGTTTGATGCCAATATCTGCTTAGTGAGTTTTTAGAGAGTAGTAGAGTTGATCTAATGTTGCTTAAGAAAGAACAATAATCACTGATAGGTAAGAAAGTTTTTTTGTTCCACAAAACTCCATCTTTAAAATTTTCTGAGGAAAATTGTAGTTAGGAAATAACCATAAATAAATTTAATGCCAGAATGTGTCAATGATTCATCTAACAACATATTTTATAGTATTTTTATAGATGAATGGGATTTCTAATTGAGATCATAATTGGATTTTAGAATGCAAAATCATAGATAGCTCATTGTTAGATATTTGATCATTTGAAGTTTGTTCATGTGAACTCTGATATCAAGATAGACTAGTTCATATATCACCAGGTTTGATGTTTTTTCACAATTTTACCAACTCACTTACCTAATAATTGGAAAAGATGATGTCAAAAGAGGGTCAATATATATTCTGCTGAATGATTTAGGTTTTATAAATTGATTAAACAATTTAACATCATCCAATCCAAGACTATTGTCTTTTATTGGTGTTTTTAATGTGTTGTGTGATAATAGTTTAGATCTGGAACCCCATATATTTAGGTATTTATTAATGGTCATGATGTATAGAATCTAACAGATCTTTAAGAATAAAGTTAACTATATTATTTTTGGATAATTAATTGGACTGAAAGATAATAATTTGATCAAGAACTTATTGATGATTAATTTATTGACTATTAAATTGGTTTTAATCATAGAGACACATATTGGAATATCTAAAAATTGAGCTGGAACTGCTATAAGCTTTGATGAGATTTTTTCCTATATAATATCTACCATGCTAAAGATTTATTCTCTGATACTATTTATCCTATCAATGAATAATATTTCTGTAGTATAATTTTCATTACACCATTGTCATGCAAGGTAGGGACTGGTTTTTATTTACTTTTAACACCTTGTGGAGGGCTGTAATCATAAACATAAAACCAAAGACACCTGAAAAAGATATATGATATTTTTCACATGTCTTTGGTCATATGTTTATGACCCTTCACAAAAAAGAGGATAGAAACCTGTCCCTATTATGCATAAGAGTGATGT
This sequence comes from Epiperipatus broadwayi, assembly GCA_028023455.1. Taxonomy (NCBI): domain Eukaryota; kingdom Metazoa; phylum Onychophora; class Udeonychophora; order Euonychophora; family Peripatidae; genus Epiperipatus; species Epiperipatus broadwayi. The sequence continues at coordinate 2,415,334 of JAQFVV010000126.1, read as the reverse complement.
AGAAAAAATTGCCTTACAGAAATATTATTTATTAAGTCGATAATCTCTAGTCTAATGAATGACTAATAAAAAAATATTTATTGATCCATTATTGTTTTAAAAAATTTTTTTAAGTTCTCCTCAATAATAAGGTGACTTCCCTGATAATTATTACTACATCATCAACATAAGACAGTATATTTATATCTCTTCTAAGGCTTAGGACAAATATTCTTGGAATATTATCATTGACCTCTCTCAATAGAGAATCAATGTATTGTGCTGGATGGTTCTACAGAAGGACTTACTTACATGCATATATGTTTTGGCTGGTTTCAAACTTCTTCATAATACATTTATAATCTTATTTAATTATAAATGTTACGTGAATGAACTGGCATGTTCAAGCAAAATGGGAGATATTATTGATAGCTTTAACTATCAACAAAAGCCCACCTCGGCTGCTAGATTCAAACCCCTACTATCCAAACACTTTATTTGATTCAGAGTAAACCCCAGGGCACCAGCTCCTCTCAGACTAACATATTTGGGCAGTAGGCTCATAATCCAGTGCTCGAAACAACCCAAAAACTAGCCCAGTCTAATTTTAATCAATAATAAAATATAGAAAAAAAAATTGGTAAAAAGAGATTGATAAAAAGAAATTGATAAAAAGAATTGACCAACAAATAAAGTTTTAGTTTAAAGACAATTTATTTTAACTAGCATTAATTATACTAAATTTAAATATCCTTATAATTTTTAACTAACATAATATTGGTATTTTTGTCATGCACATTTTAATTTAACACAATATAATATATCTTATGAAAAAGCAAAATAATATTTGACATTGATAAATTATCTCACATTCACAAACACGCACATCAATAGTTTATTTTATGCATGCTTATAGAGTTCAAATTACATCCCTCTGTAGGATTTATGAATTACAGCGATGGCTACTATATATAAATGAGAATAATAAAATATTTTACCTAGGATTTTTGAAATGTGGATATTGCTTGTTGTTAGCTGCTTCTAATGAAGTATATCTAACCGGTTAGATTTGACATTTCTTGAGGAGATTTTATGCTAATCCGTTGGTTTTATTCTTGTAGACAGTTGAACATTGACGGAGGATTTCTGAGCTGTTATTTAGACATTATTTCATGGGCAGGTTTTGATGATCTTGTAGGACTAAAAGGCTGAATTATGAGTGTATATTCTCAAAAGCTGCTCAGCACTGCATTTCTGTTTTTGGATACATAATATGAATTGCACTGTTATCTCTGGTGAAACAAGACTGACACTAGACAAACTGTAACTGAAACTGAACATCTGATAAAAATCTAGCTATTTATGTATGTGAAGTGTTTTTGTTTTAATATCCTCTGGCAAAATGTGTTGTCGAAATTCCTTTAGTAGCTAATCCTTTTTAATCTTGTTGTTGGGTATTTCAATTAGCAGCTATCACAAACGTGTTTTTTTATAATTTTGATTAGTAACCACTGCTGTGTTTTTAAATATATTTCATTTCAATATTTATTTTCATGTGTTTTTCAATACGCATTTATTATATATTTTATTAACAAGCTTACATTCATGCACATGTATAATTTATCCTAATAAACTCGAATGAAAAGAGATTTGTATTTTTTTAAACTTTAAATTATATTTCGACTAATAATAATCAACTCTACTTCCTTTTATAAAACTTTTAGTTTAACTTTTCTAACCAAAACTTCCCCTCCCCCCTTTTAATCAATTATTTTCTAACTTTTATTTCAAACTCTAATGATAGAAAACTATTTGACTTTTATCTTTTCGAAAACAAACTGTAATAAACTCTTCAACATTCAAATATGTTTTTCTTTTACGAAAGATTATTTTAATAATTTTTTTAGATAAATTAGTATGTGCCAATTTTAATATTGGTATATTGCACCCCCCTTTACATTCAAATATGTTTTTCTTTTATGAAAGATTATTTTAATAATTTTTTTAGATAAATTAGTATGTGCCAATTTCAATATTGGTACATTGCACCCCCCTTTGTTTGAGAGTAAAATGTGTCATTTTTGACCATTTTATCTCTGAAACTTTAATTCTTAATTTCAAATATTATTATTTTCTAAGTTTGCTTTTTAACATTCTTTCATTTTACATACTAAGGGCAATCTTCAATTATGCTTTACTTCTTTCTATGCTGAAGACATTGCTTACAATGTTCGGAGTCCTGGATAGTGACCACCGGACAAACTAATTTTGTGGCACAGGGATCTTTTGTAAATGAGGCAGAGGCAGTTTCACTGACTTATACCGATTTACATGTATGAAAAACAAAGCTTCATTTGCCGGGTTTCTACCAGACTTGGAAAAAGAAAGGGTCATGGCGAAGGGCAGGAATTATCAACTGTCCATTTTCGACTTACGCTTTGGAAAATGAGGTAAGAGATATGGGGATTCTCCCCCTGTAGAAGTGACTTGCGGCTTATGCTGGATTTTCCCAGTGCACATTTTAAATGAGGAATGATCCTGCCAATCCATTACGGGTACTAAAATTTATCCAGTCGACAGCTTTAAACTTATCCTTATGTAAACTTATTTCAATACTACCCTCATTCCCTTAATTTCAAACCCTTATACACTTTTAATATAACTTAGATTGACTTTATATTTATATTACCCTTTCAATATTATTTTTAAATACACATGAACATTACTTTAACATATTTATTTATATTACAATATTATTTATAACCCTTACGAACATTATTTAAAATATTTATTTACACTAATCTTATATTATCTTTAACCCATTATGAACATTTTAAATATTAGTTTTATGATACTATTTTTAAACCATTATTTTAACTTCTTTATCTATGTGTGTGTATTCAGAAAAACTATTTTTATTATATTACGATCAATTATTTATTCAACTTTTATTAACTTGTGTATATTCAAAAATAACTTACTTTACTACGATTCATTATTACACTGATATTTTATTTATTTTTTTTTGACTTGACTTTAAATCATTTAATTACTTCCTTTTATTACCATGCTTGTATTCCAAAAAAAAAATCTATTAGTTTATTACGAGTCATTCTTTATTATTATTTACTACAGATATATTACACTTATTGATTTAACTTGACTTTATCAATTTTATTTTAATTATTTGACCTATTTATTTACAAACATTTTTCTTAATTAATATGTGCGTGGAGGAAAAAAAATCTTTTATTTTACGAAGCCTCCGTTATTATTATTACTTAAACAAATCCTGATTTTAACTTTCCTTTAAATTTATCATTATTCATTTATTTTTAATTTTACTATCTTAGTTTTAAATAGAAGTTTCAGATTTAAATTTATCAAATTATTGACGTTAGAATAATTATATTCGTACTCATTGTCCATTTCCGGTCATTATTTCAGTTTACTTTAATATTGTGACCCTTAACTAACTTTTAAACTATGTCAGGCAGTTCCTTCTTTCTTTCTACTAACAAACTAACATAAATTATACTCCATATTCCCACTTCTATCCCTCGATTAAAATTTATTTTATCTCTTTCTCTTTCCATTTTATTTTCTGCCTTGTAAATTACAAAACCTTTAAGCTTCACAGACCTCCGTATTTTTCTTAACTGTGAATATTTTTTCTTACACTTTCTCTTTGTTTTAAATCTTCATGTAAAATGAATACGAACATTTACTTTAAACCTTTTATTTTTAATTCTTTGTAAAAACTCTTTTATGCTATCTTCTATCTTGAACTTATGTCTCTCTTCTATTGTTTGATCTACTTTTATTTCTACTTTATCTGTTTTAATGCTATCTGATTCTAACTCAGATTTTATGTCTTTTATCACCTCAACTTCCTGACTTTCTTTAGCTAAATCTTTCGCTACAACTTCTATGGCTACATGATTTGTTTCTACTTCCTCTATTATTTCACCCCTCATTGCCTTCATTTCTGTAATCACTTCTATTTTGACCTGATTAATTTCTTTCATCAATTCTGCTTTGAGTTCTAACTGGCTTTGATCAAATTTCTGACACAATTTTTCTTTGAGGTCTTGTTGACTTTGTTCAAATTTTTGACACAATTCTTCTTTAAACTTTTGCATCATATTCATCATCATTTTTTTTCTCCTCCATTTTTTTTTCAACAATATTTTTTGTTGACTAAATTTAAATACGAGCTGTTTATTTATTTTTCTTTCTAAAATAGAAGTATACGCTGACTCCACCCCCTTCTGTCCATTTTTCTCTACCTGTTTCTAATGCTTTTTACACCACCCAAAAACACCCAACTGTCTGATTTAAAAGGATGATTTATCTTAACCAACGTAAATAGCACAAATCTCTTTTCATTTAAAGAAAAAAAAAGGTTTCGGTCAATTTTTTTATTTTATTTTTAAATTAATACCACTTTAAATATGTAATTTAGCTTTTCTTCAAGGTTTTTATTTTTAAACAAGAACAAAGTATTTAATTAACTGTCATTTATGACAGGTTCGCCCCAAGTTGGGCACCATTTGTGCCAGATGGTTCAGCAGAATGACTTACTTACATGCATATATGTTTTGGCTGGTTTCAAACTTTTTCATAATACATTTATAATATTATTTAATTATAAATGTTACATGAACGAACTGACACGTTCGAGCAAAATGGGAGATATTATTGATAGCTTTAACTATCAACAATGGCCTGACCTTGGCAGCTAGATTCAAACCCCTACTATCCAAACACTTAATTTTTTTGGAGTAAACCCCGGGGGCACCAGCTACTCAGGCTAACATATTTGGTCAGTAGGCTCATAATCCAGCACTTGAAATGACCCAAAAACTAGCCCAGTCTAATTTTAATCAATAATAAAATATAGAAAAAAGAATTGGTAAAAAGAGATTGATAAAAAGAAATTGATAAAAAGAATTGATCAACAAATAAAGTTTTAGTTTAAAGACAATTTATTTTAACTAGCATTAATTATACTAAATTTAAATATCCTTATAATTTTTAACTAACATAATATTGGTATTTTTGTCATGCACATTTTAATTTAACACAATATAATATATCTTATGAAAAAGCAAAATAATATTTGACATTGATAAATTATCTCACATTCACAAACACGCACATCAATAGTTTATTTTATGCATGCTTATAGAGTTCAAATTTCTTGTCTCTGTAGGATTTATGAATTACAGTGGTGGCTACTATATATAAATGAGAATAATAAAATATTTTACCTAGGATTTTTGGAACGTGGATATTGCTTGCTGTTAGCTGCTTCTAATGAAGTATATCTAACCGGTTAGATTTGACATTTCTTGAGGAGATTTGATGCTAATCCGTTGGTTTTATTTTTGTAGACAGTTGAACATTGATGGAGAATTTCTGAGCTGTTATTTAGACATTATTTCATGGGCAGGTTTTGATGATCTTGTTGGACTAAAAGGCTGAATTAAGAGTGTATATTCCCAAAAGCTGCTCAGCACTGCATTTCTGTTTTTGGATACATAATATGAATTGCACTGTTATCTCTGGTGAAACAAGACTGACACTAGACAAACTGTAACTGAAACTGAACGTCTGATAAAAATCTAGCTATTTATGTATGCAAAGTGTTTTTGTTTTAATATCCTCCAGAAATATGTTGTTGAAATTCCTTTAGTAGCTAATTCTTTTTAATCTTGTTGTTGGGTATTTCAATTAGCAGCTATCACAAACGTGTTGTTTTATAATTTTGATTAGTAACCACCGCTGTGTTTTTAAATACATTTCAATATTTATTTTCATATGTTTTTCAATACACATTTATTATATATTTTATTAACAAGCTTACATTTACACACATGTATAATTTATCCTAATAAACTCGAATGAAAAGAGATTTGTATTTTTTTAAACTTTAAATTATATTTCGACTAATAATAATCAACTCTACTTCCTTTTATAAAACTTTTAGTTTAACTTTTCTAACCAAAACTTCCCCTCCCCCCTTTTAATCAATTATTTTCTAACTTTTATTTCAAACTCTAATGATAGAAAACTATTTGACTTTTATCTTTTCGAAAACAAACTGTAATAAACTCTTCAACATTCAAATATGTTTTTCTTTTACGAAAGATTATTTTAATAATTTTTTTAGATAAATTAGTATGTGCCAATTTCAATATTGGTACATTGCACCCCCCTTTACATTCAAATATGTTTTTCTTTTATGAAAGATTATTTTAATAATTTTTTTAGATAAATTAGTATGTGCCAATTTCAATATTGGTACATTGCAACCCCCTTTGTTTGAGAGTAAAATGTGTCATTTTTGACCATTTTATCTCTGAAACTTTAATTCTTAATTTCAAATATTATTATTTTCTAAGTTTGCTTTTTAACATTCTTTCATTTTACAGACTAAGGGCAATCTTCAATTATGCTTTACTTCTTTCTATACTGAAGACATTGCTTACAATGTTCGGAGTCCTGGATAGTGACCACCGGACAAACTAATTTTGTGGCACAAAGATCTTTTGGAAATGAGGCGGAGTCAGTTTCACTGACTTATACTGATTTACATGTATGAAAAACAAAGCTTCATTTGCCGGGTTTCTACCGGAGTTGGAAAAAGAAAGGGTCATGGCAAATGGCAGGAATTATCAACTGTCCATTTTCAACTTACGCTTTGGAAAATGAGGTAAGAGATATGGGGATTCTCTCCCTGAAGAAGTGACTTGCGGCTTATGCTGGATTTTCCCAGTGCGCATTTAAAAGAGGAATGATCCTGCCAATCCATTACGGGTACTAAAATTTATCCAGTCAACAGCTTTAAACTTATCCTTATGTAAACTTATTTCAATACTACCCTCATTCCCTTAATTTCAAACCCTTATACACTTTTAATATAACTTAGATTGACTTTATATTTATATTACCCTTTCAATATTATTTTTAAATACACATGAACATTACTTTAACATATTTATTTATATTACAATATTATTTATAACCCTTATGAACATTATTTAAAATATTTATTTACACTAATCTTATATTATCTTTAACCCATTATGAACATTTTAAATATTAGTTTTACGATACTATTTTTAAACCATTATTTTAACTTCTTTATCTATGTGTGTGTATTCAGAAAAACTATTTTTATTATATTACGATCAATTATTTATTCAACTTTTATTAACTTGCGTATATTCAAAAATAACTTACTTTACTACGATTCATTATTACACTGATATATATATATTTTTTTTGACTTGACTTTAAATCATTTATTTACTTTCTTTTATTACCATGCGTGTATTCCAAAAAAAAAAAAATCTATTAGTTTATTACGAGTCATTCTTTATTATTATTTACTACAGATATATTACGCTTATTGATTTAACTTGACTTTATTGATTTTATTTTAACTATTTGACCTATTTATTTATTTACAAACATTTTTCTTAATTAATATGTGCGTGGAGGAAAAAAAATCTTTTATTTTACGAAGCCTCCATTATTATTATTACTTAAACAAATCCTGATTTTAACTTTCCTTTAAATTTATCATTATTCATTTATTTTTAATTTTACTATCTTAGTTTTAAATAGAAGTTTCAGATTTAAATTTATCAAATTATTGATGTTAGAATAATCATATTCGTACTCATTGTCCATTTCCGGTCATTATTTCAGTTTACTTTAACCTTTTAACCGCTAATTATATTATTGGTTGTATGAGGTAAAAATCAAATCTTTTAATTGGCCAACTCACAAACTGAAGACAAAGCCTATTGTTAAAACATATTCACCTATAATATTAAATTCAACTCAGATACGTTTATAAAAAGTATATTACTAATTTTTCAGGTTATGAAGAGAACGAAAGTTCTTTCAAAAATAAATTGCTATTTATTTATTCTAAAATATTCAATTTCGGCAACATAAAAGCTATAATATAAACAAAAAGGTCGACTTTTACGTTATAGAAAAGTAAATATTTCTTTTAAATATTTCTTTAATATTTTTACTAAAATCTTCAATATTTTTCGAAAATAATTTTGTTTTTTTAGTTTTTTTTTTTAAAAACTAGTTTAATTTCTGAAATTATATTTTTTTAATACTTAAAATTGCATTCGAAATGAAAATCTCAGCGTTTTTCTTTATTTTCTTTGATCAGGTGGTTTCTTTGTTCTTTCCAGCCAATCAGAATGTCTTTTTCGGCTAAGATCTCGCTAATAACCAATTACAACCGATGTTCTTTCTTTGTTTAGGTTTAAATGCATTTTTTTTATTTTTTACTTGTAAAATAAGTCGGAAGAGGGCACCATCTTACAGAACTTTTAAAAACCTATTCAAAACCTATCAAACGAATTTTTTAGCATAAGAACTGGCAGAGTTAGAGTGACGTCAGATGTCTACGAGGAGCCTCGTAAAAAACAGTCTTTTGGTTAATATTGTGACCCTTAACTATCTTTTAAACTATGTCAGGCAGTTCCTTCTTTCTATCTACTAACAAACTAACATAAATTATACTCCATATTCCCACTTCTATCCCTCAATTAAAATTTATTTTATCTCTTTCTCTTTCCATTTTATTTTCTGCCTTGTAAATTAGAAAACCTTTAAGCTTCACAGACCTCCGTATTTTTCTTAACTGTGAATATTTTTTCTTACACTTTCTCTTTGTTTTAAATCTTCATCTAAAATGAATATGAACATTTACTTTAAACCTTTTATTTTTAATTCTTTGTAAAAACTCTTTTATGCTATCTTCTACCTTGAACTTATGTCTCTCTTCTATTTCTTGATCTACTTTTATTTCTACTTTATCTGTTTTAATGCTATCTGATTCTAACTCAGATTTTATGTTTTTTATCACCTCAACTTCCTGACTTTCTTTAGCTAAATCTTTCGCTACAGCTTCTATGGCTACATGATTTGTTTCTACTTCCTCTATTATTTCACCCCTCATTGCCTTCATTTCTGTAATCACTTCTATTTTGACCTGATTAATTTCTTTCATCAATTCTGCTTTGAGTTCTAACTGGCTTTGTTCAAATTTCTGACACAATTCTTCTTTAAACTTTTGCATCATATTCATCATCATTTTTATCATCATTCACATCTCAGATGCTTCTTCTTTTTTTTCTCCTCCATTTTTTTTCAACAATATTTTTTGTTGACTAAATTTAAATATGATCTGTTTATTTATTTTTCTTTCTAAAATGGAAATATACACTGACTCCACCCCCCTTCTGTCCATTTTTCTCTACCTGTTTCTAATGCTTTTTAACACCACCCAAAAACACCCAACTGTCTGATTTAAAAGGATGATTTATCTTAACCAACGTAAATAGCACAAATCTCTTTTCATTTAAAGAAAAAAAAAGGTTTCGGTCAATTCTTTTTTTTTATTTTTAAATTAATACCACTTTAAATATGTAATTTAGCTTTTCTTTAAGGTTTTTATTTTTAAACAAGAACAAAGTATTTAATTAACTGTCATTTATGACAGGTTCGCCCCAAGTTGGGCACCATTTGTGCCAGATGGTTCAGCAGAATGACTTACTTACATGCATATATGTTTTGGCTGGTTTCAAACTTTTTCATAATATATTTATAATATTATTTAATTATAAATGTTACATGAATGAACCGACACGTTCGAGCAAAATGGGAGATATTATTGATAGCTTTAACTATCAACAATGGCCCACCTCGGCTGCTAGATTCAAACCCCTACTATCCAAACACTTTATTTGTTTCAGAGTAAACCCCAGGGCACCAGCTAGTCTCAGACTAATGTATTTGGTCAGTAGGCTCATAATCCAGCACTCAAAATGACCCAAAAACTAGCCCAGTCTAATTTTAATCAATAATAAAATATAGAAAAAAGAATTGGTAAAAAGAGATTGATAAAAAGAAATTGATAAAAAGAAATTGATAAAAAGAATTGACCGACAAATAAAGTTTTAGTTTAAAGACAATTTATTTTAACTAGCATTAATTATACTAAATTTAAATATCCTTATAATTTTTAACTAACATAATATTGGTATTTTTGTCATGCACATTTTAATTTAACACAATATAATATATCTTATGAAAAAGCAAAATAATATTTGACATTGATAAATTATCTCACATTCACAAACACGCACATCAATAGTTCATTTTATGCATGCTTATAGAGTTCAAATTACTTGTCTCTGTAGGATTTACGAATTACAGTGGTGGCTACTATATATAAATGAGAATAATAAAATGTTTTACCTAGGATTTTTGAAACGTGGATATTGCTTGTTGTTAGCTGCTACTAATGAAGTATATCTAACCGGTTAGATTTGACATTTCTTGAGGAGATTTTATGCTAATCCGTTGGTTTTATTCTTGTAGACAGTTGAACATTGATGGAGGATTTCTGAGCTGTTATTTAGACATTATTTCATGGGCAGGTTTTGATGATCTTGTTGGACTAAAAGGCTGAAATAAGAGTGTATATTCCCAAAAGCTGCTCAGCACTGCATTTCTGTTTCTGGATACATAATATGAATTGCACTGTTATCTCTGGTGAAACAAGACTGACACTAGACAAACTGTAACTGAAACTGAACGTCTGATAAAAATCTAGCTATTTATGTATGCGAAGTGTTTTTGTTTTAATATCCTCCAGAAATATGTTGTTGAAATTCCTTTAGTAGCTAATCCTTTTTAATCTTGTTGTTGGGTATTTCAATTAGCAGCTATCACAAACGTGTTGTTTTATAATTTTGATTAGTAACCACCACTGTGTTTTTAAATACATTTCAATATTTATTTTCATATGTTTTTCAATACACATTAATTATATATTTTATTAACAAGCTTACATTTACACACACGTATAATTTATCCTAATAAACTCGAATGAAAAAAGATTTGTATTTTTTTATACTTTAAATTATATTTCGACTAATAATAATCAACCATACTTCCTTTTATAAAACTTTTAGTTTAACTTTTCTAACCAAAACTTCCCATCCCCCCTTTTAATCAATTATTTTCTAACTTTTATTTCAAACTCTAATGATAGAAAACTATTTGACTCTTATCTTTTCGAAAACAAATTGTAATAAACTCTTCAACATTCAAATACGTTTTTCTTTTACGAAAGATTATTTTAATAATTTTTTTAGATAAATTAGTATGTGCCAATTTCAATATTGGTACATTACACCCCCCCTTTGTTTGAGAGTAAAATGTGTCATTTTTGACCATTTTATCTCTGAAACTTTAATTCTTAATTTCAAATATTATTATTTTCTAAGTTTGCTTTTTAACATTCTTTCATTTTACATACTAAGGGCAATCTTCAATTATGTTTACTTCTTTCTATGCTGAAGACATTGCTTACATTGTTCTGAGTCCTGGATACTGACCACCAGACAAACTAATTTTGTGGCACAGGGATCTTTTGGAAATGAGGCGGAGGCAGTTTGACTGACTTATACTGACTTACATGTATGAAAAACAAAGCTTCATTTGCCAGGTTTCTACCGGACTTGGAAAAAGAAAGGGTCATAACGAATGGCAGGAATTATCAACTGTCCATTTTCGACGTATGCTTTGGAAAATGAGGTAAGAGATATGGGGATTCTCCCCCTGAAGAAGTGACTTGCGGCTAATGCTGGATTTTCCCAGTGTGCATTTTAAAAGAGGAATGATCCCTGCCAATCCGTTATGGGTACTAAAATTTATCCAGTCGACAGCTTTAAACTTATCCTTATGTAAACTTATTTTAATACTACCCTCATTCCCTTAATTTCAAACCCTTTTACACTTTTAATATAACTTAGATTGACTTTATATTTATATTACCCTTTCAATATTATTTTTAAATACACATGAACATTACTTTAGCATATTTATTTATATTACAATATTATTTATAACCCTTACGAACATTATTTAAAATATTTATTTACACTAATCTTATATTATCTTTAACCCATTATGAACATTTTAAATATTAGTTTTACAATACTATTTTTAAACCATTATTTAACTTCTTTATCTATGTGCGTGTATTCAGAAAAACTATTTTTATTATATTACGATCCATTATTTATTCAACTTTTATTAATTTGTGTATATTCAAAAATAACTTACTTTACTACGATTCATTATTACACTGATATTTTTTTTATTTTTTTTTACTTGACTTTAAATCATTTATTTACTTCCTTTTATTACAGTGCGTGTATTCCAAAAAAAAAAATCTATTAGTTTATTATGAGTCATTCTTTATTATTATTTACTACAGATATATTACGATTATTGATTTAACTTGACTTTATCGATTTTATTTTAACTATTTGACATATTTATTTATTTACAAACATTTTTCTTAATTAATATGTGTGTGGAGAAAAAAAAATCTTTTATTTTACGAAGCCTCCATTATTATTATTACTTAAACAAATCCTGATTTTAACTTTCCTTTAAATTTATCATTATTCATTTATTTTTAATTTTACTATCTTAGTTTTAAATAGAAGTTTCAGATTTAAATTTATCAAATTATTGATGTTAGAATAATCATATTCGTACTCATTGTCCATTTCCGGTCATTATTTCAGTTTACTTTAATATTGTGACCCTTAACTAACTTTTAAACTATGTCAGGCAGTTCCTTCTTTCTTTCTACTAACAAACTAGCATAAATTATACTCCATATTCCCACTTCTATCCCTTGATTAAAATTTATTTTATCTCTTTCTCTTTCCGTTTTATTTTCTGCCTTGTAAATTAGAAAACCTTTAAGCTTCACAGACCTCCGTATTTTTCTTAACTGTGAATATTTTTTCTTACACTTTCTCTTTGTTTTAAATCTTCATCTAAAATGAATACAAACATTTACTTTAAACCTTTTATTTTTAATTCTTTGTAAAAACTCTTTTATGCTATCTTCTACCTTGAACTTATGTCTCTCTTCTATTTCTTGATCTACTTTTATTTCTACTTTATCTGTTTCAATGCTATCTGATTCTAACTTAGATTTTATGTCTTTTATCACCTTAACTTCCTGACTTTCGTTAGCTAAATCTTTCGCTACAGCTTCTATGGCTACATGATTTGTTCCTACTTCCTCTATTATTTCACCCCTCATTGCCTTCATTTCTGTAATCACTTCTATTTTGACCTGATTAATTTCTTTCATCAATTCTGCTTTGAGTTCTAACTGGCTTTGTTCAAATTTCTGACACAATTTTTCTTTGAGGTCTTGTTGACTTTGTTCAAATTTTTGACACAATTCTTCTTTAAACTCTTGCATCATATTCATCATCATTCACATCTCAGATGCTTCTTCTTTCCATTTTTTTTCAACAATATTTTTTTGTTGACTAAATTTAAATACGAGATTTATTTTTCTTTCTAAAATGGAAATATACGCTGACTCCACCCCCTTCTGTCCATTTTTCTCTACCCATTTCTAATGCTTTTTAACACCACCCAAAAACACCCAACTGTCTGATTTAAAAGGATGATTTATCTTAACCAACATAAATAGCACAAATCTCTTTTCATTTAAAGAAAAAAAAATGTTTCGGTCAATTCTTTTTTTTATTTTTAAATTAATACCACTTTAAATATGTAATTTAGCTTTTCTTTAAGGTTTTTATTTTTAAACAAGAACAAAGTATTTAATTAACTGTCATTTATGACAGGTTCGCCCCAAGTTGGGCGCCATTTGTGCCAGATGGTTCAGCAGAATGACTTACTTACATGCATATATGTTTTGGCTGGTTTCAAACTTCTTCATAATACATTTATAATATTATTTAATTATAAATGTTACATGAACGAACCGACACGTTCGAGCAAAATGGGAGATATTATTGATAGCTTTAACTATCAACAATGGCCTGACCTTGGCTGCTAGATTCAAACCCCTACTATCCAAACACTTAGTTTGTTTTGGAGTAAACCCCAAGGGCACCAGCTAGTCTCAGATTAACATATTTGGTCAGTAGGCTCATAATCCAGCACTCGAAATGACCCAAAAACTAGCCCAGTCTAATTTTAATCAATAATAAAATATAGAAAAAAGAATTGGTAAAAAGAGATTGATAAAAAGAAATTGATAAAAAGAATTGACCGACAAATAAAGTTTTAGTTTAAAGACAATTTATTTTAACTAGCATTAATTATACTAAATTTAAATATCCTTATAATTTTTAACTAACATAATATTGGTATTTTTGTCATGCACATTTTAATTTAACACAATATAATATATCTTATGAAAAAGCAAAATAATATTTGACATTGATAAATTATCTCACATTCACAAACACGCACATCAATAGTTTATTTTATGCATGCTTACAGAGTTCAAATTACTTGTCTCTGTAGGATTTACGAATTACAGTGGTGGCTACTATATATAAATGAGAATAATAAAATGTTTTACCTAGGATTTTTGAAACGTGGATATTGCTTGTTGTTAGCTGCTTCTTATGAAGTATATCTAACCGGTTAGATTTGACATTTCTTGAGATTTTATGCTAATCTGTTGGTTTTATTCTTGTAGACAGTTGAACATTGATGGAGGATTTCTGAGCTGTTATTTAGACATTATTTCATGGGCAGGTTTTGATGATCTTGTTGGACTAAAAGGCTGAATTAAGAGTGTATATTCCCAAAAGCTGCTCAGCACTGCATTTCTGTTTTTGGATACATAATATGAATTGCACTGTTATCTCTGGTGAAACAAGACTGACACTAGACAAACTGTAACTGAAACTGAACGTCTGATAAAAATCTAGCTATTTATGTATGTGAAGTGTTTTTGTTTTAATATCCTCTGGCAAAATGTGTTGTCGAAATTCCTTTAGTAGCTAATCCTTTTTAATCTTGTTGTTGGGTATTTCAATTAGCAGCTATCACAAATGTGTTGTTTTATAATTTTGATTAGTAACCACCGCTGTGTTTTTAAATACATTTCAATATTTATTTTCATATGTTTTTCAATACACATTTATTATATATTTTATTAACAAGCTTACATTTACACACACGTATAATTTATCCTAATAAACTCAAATGAAAAGAGATTTGTATTTTTTAAACTTTAAATTAATTTTCGACTAATAATAATCAACTCTACTTCCTTTTATAAAACTTTTAGTTTAACTTTTCTAACCAAAACTTCCCCTCCCCCTTTTAATCAATTATTTTCTAACTTTTATTTCAAACTCTAATGATAGAAAACTATTTGACTCTTATCTTTTCGAAAACAAACTGTAATAAACTCTTCGACATTTAAATACGTTTTTCTTTTACGAAAGATTATTTTAATAATTTTTTTAGATAAATTAGTATGTGCCAATTTCAATATTGATACAGTATGTAGCAAATAAAGTGGAGGATCCTTGGATAATTCTTTTAAAATATGAAATATTCGATCTTGCCTTATGTAATATTTTGTAGCTGCTTTTCTATTTCTTATATAAATTACTAGAACATAAATATGAGTGGGGTTTTCTGGTATGACATTATAAATCTGTTTAACAAGAAAATGTAAATCTCCATGGACAAACACACCTTTGAAAAATTGACTTTTATTGCAATCACATTAGACGATTTTGTTTAACATGTAATACTATTTCATGATATGCCAATATTGTATGATAAATATGTTTTCCAGATATAGAGAAATGGACAGGTAAAAGTTTAGTTACCAGGATGAATTTAATTTTTTCTAATAACATTCTAGCAACTAATTTAGTATGTTTATCTTCTATTATTAAATGTCTTAATTGATTGATAAGTGGATTAATAGTATTATGAGTTTTCCCTTTCATAAATAATATTTATTTATTAATATTTGGCTTATCTATGTACTCCATAGTTAAAGAATTAAAATAATTTGTCATGTAATTAACTATCAGATATTGTATGGATTTATGTACATTTGATGTGATATTTGAGAATCTTAATGTTATTGTAATTGTTTTGTATAAATCTATTCAATTTACATTAACACTTATGTCTGCATATTTCTAAAAAAAAAACACATTTTATATGAACTAACACATACATTCATTTATATAGATATATGATAGTGTGTGCATATGTATAGAATGAGAGATTTAAACTTAGGATCTTCAGTCTACATGTATCCTCCATTCCATGACAACTAATAGATGCGACCACATTGGCGCAAGTGATGAGTGCTACTTTGTCACTAAATACATATATTGGTGAACATTTATCTTTTTCACATATGTGTGATCATGTGTATCAATTGTTTAAGGTTGAATAGAGGATAAATATAGACTGAAAAAGTTCAAATTCTCTATTTACTATAGTAAACATTCAGTATACTGAATGAATAGATTAATTATATATATAAATATAAGATTGGGTAGCATGTGCAAATATGTGGTCATGTATTTAGCTTAAACGTTTAATAAAATATACCAACCAAGTAATACATAACTTTTGCTTACATTTAATCTACATTTGACAGACAGAAATAATCCATCTTAAAACCCTCCATACTGTATGGCATGTAGTTTAAGAAGTAGAACATTCGTTTATCATGTGGAAAATACAGGAAATTTTAACCTCTATCTTCAAAAAATATGGAAATATTTTTGCTTTATGCAGTTTAGTACAGTGTTGGAATAACAGACTTAAATCTAAAGTTCCAAGGTTTGTTTCTCAATTAAACAAAAAAAAAATCAATACAGGATAACTAAGTAGTACATATTATATGCTCAATATGCCACTAAAGTTGTCAGATATCAAATAATTTTTTGAGAAATTAACCATATAATGAATATCATCCTTGATCCATCACTGTAACTATGACTAATGAACAAAAGCCATATAAAAATTTTAAAGAGATCCATAGACTAGTTTCAGATAATGGACTTATCAAGTAAAGCAAAACAACCTTTGCACTGAAACTATTCAGTAACAACTTTATTTTATTTCCATTAAGTTTTGTTTTATTTTGTTACTTTGAATTTTCAAGATTTTCATATAATTAAAGCAAACCATTCTTTTAGGATGTGAGTTTTGGATAAACCAAAACATAAAGCTGTAATATTTTCTGTTTGGAAACATAATAAATTGAATGTGGGATTTCATAAAAAATGGAGAAATTAGAATTCAGTTTAATGACTAACAAGAATGCTTAAAAGTGATCATTGTATTAAAACTAGTAGAAAAAGTTATTTACTGATTGCAATCACTTTAGATCATTTTTTTGATTGTGATCACTTTCAATCTTTTTTTGATAAATTGAAAAAAGCAAATAGCCATGTAAAATGAAGTTGTAATCCTATTATATCAGTGACTGATACTCTTTTATAAAATCATGATATTTTGAATTGTTAGAAAAGGTATTTTGATCATCCTTTGAATAAATAAAATAAAAGGCCAGATATCAGCTTTTAAACATATATCTATCTCACAAAAATAACCAGCACAATGAAGTTAATCTTAAAATAAAAAATGTCAGCATACTGATGAGATACTTGGAAAAATTTTAAATATGGTAATATATTTGTTTCAAAACTATTTGAGAATTTTGGGATATCTGGATTCATAATGTTTTAATTTGTCAAAAATTATTAATATAAAAGAACTATAGTAATTATTGTTACATACCTGTATTATTAAAAAATCATTAAAAATCATTCACTACTTAGCCAATCCTAATGTCAATAGCAATCAACAATTTCAGTCTGTTGTTAAGGCAACCTCTTTTTAACCATAAAAGTGGAATCCCTTTATTATTAAAAGGTTGCCTTGACAACAATCTGAAATTGTTAATTGTTATTGATATTAGAATTGTCTAAGTGTTAACTGTTTTTTAATGATTACTTACAAATCCATTTGGCCTTGAGCATTATTACACTTATTATTGAAAAAGAGTTTCATTGAATAAAATAATTCTTATAATATATAAATAATTATGAAAAACTCAACATGATTTAAAAAAATCAACAAGAGATTTTAAACATATTTTATAGACAAACAAACACACGCACACACACACAAACAATATCAGGAACAAAGATACAAATTTATGTACTATTTTGATTTTATCAAGGCACCTGACTAGGTTAATCAAAAAAAATTGTGAAAATTGAAAATGATCCACCAAGTTAATCTAGTATTATATAAAGGCTACATCATGATGTAAAACAAAAAGTTATTACTGATGGTGAAAGATTTGAAACCTTTGAAAATAAAACTGATGTTAAACTATGATGGGTAATAACAATTTCACTTTCGATTTTTATAACAACGACTCTTTGAAAGAGTTTAGAAAATAGCTTCATAAAGCAGAAATCAAGATGCAGAAAAGTTTGATAGTAAAGTTATTATTTAAATGATTAAAAACAAAAACAGGATGCTAATTGTTATAGTCCTCTCTTCTCTCAGAAGTGGACTATTCCAGATTCTGTCTTTATCTGATTGGATTATGCAGTGTTTGCTGCTGGCCAATAGGCTGATGTACAGCTAAACACATAGCCAATAATTAGTACAGACCAATAAGCAATGATGCTCGCTGAATCTGAATGTTTTCAGCAAGGTTAGGGATCTGCCTATAAATAGTCAGCCTTTTGTGAGAACAGGGGGAGAATGTCTATCTAACCTACAAAAATAGTACGCATTCACCCAGGGAAGCTCTGCTAACCTGAACAGCAATAAGCATTTCCATGACAGCAATACGCTATTTGTCCTACACAGCTACGCAAGTTCACAGAGGGACCAGATGCTGCTAAGGCTATGGTTGACTTGAGGCAAGCTGTCTTGTACAGCTGGAAGTCATACCCCATACCCATAAGGCAAGCTATCAGGTATAGTTTGGTAGCAGTAGGACCACAAGATGCAGAGCCCAAAGTTTATGTTAATCTATAATATTCAGCAATGTATATATTCTCTTGTATTATATATATTTGTAGATATAATAAAGATTATATTAATACTCAGGTATTTGTATTATTTTTCTGTAAGTTGGTTCTGTAATCCAGACAAAACACAACACCAATGGTAGAGTTATTCTTTCCAATTTAAAAAATGATCTACAGAATAAATCAATGGTTTAAATACAAATTGAAAGACTTAGATTTTCTAATTAATATTTAAAAAGTCTCAAGTCCTTTATGAATTAATGTTATAAAAAGTTTTCAGCACTTTGAACTTAGATTGTTACCAACTTGAACATGTGCATCAATTTAGTTACTTTGGAAGCTCTTTAGGTAAAAATATGGATTTTGATGCTGGATGAAATGCAAATCTATTTCTCCTATTTCAGGTCTGTTGAATTTAAATTATATATATATATATATATATTGTGCACTTTCTACTAGGTCCAAATAGGTTTACTGAATCAATTTTTGGAAAATTTTAAATTAAGGGTATATTTTAAATAGTATAACTGCTGTATAATGTTGGTAATATTTTAGAAATAATAAAAAAAACTTTGTTAAAGTAAAGTGAGAATAATAAATGTATATAAAAAAACTATGTTACTATGTTAAAATAATAAAGTAAAACTAAAAATTATGATTTTTGTATGGTTGAAAAAACTGGCCATAGTCAAATAATATACTGAAAGTCCTATTAAATAAAGTGTTAGAAGTTAGTTTAGAATAATGACTTAGAATTAAATAAACTAATGTATTTTTAAAAAATTAGATTTAATATTTGTGTTATAAATTATTTGTTAAAGATATAATATTTTATAATGGACAAATGTATTTAATTTATTACAGTTTAAATAATTTCTAAATTTATCTATTCCAAATTGTATTATTATATTTTATTTTATTTTTAAAAAAGTAATATTTTGTAATAGAATGTTTAAGATAATTCAGTTTTCTGACAGTAATTATAAAAATTGATACACATTGTCTGGTTTTTTAAAGTCATGTGACCAGTGAATACACATACTTGTGTGCTTACAAGTTTTACAAATAAAGTTTCAAAATTACTTTCAAATTGTTTTAAAAAATTGAAAACATTTGTGCATAATAAAAGTAAATGTTAGGAAAAATATTTATTTGGTGGTCTTAAAACAAATGTAATTAATATAGTTAAATTTTTAAAATAGATACATTGAATTTAAATATTGGATAAATTACTAAAGTATTATTTTTAAAATGTTATTTTAAAGTGTTTAGTTTGTTTAAATAAAAGTATAAAATTAATTTAGAATTAAATTTTCTAATAATATTTAATGAGTCATAAATTTTATTTCTAAATTTTAATTACACAAAATTGATAATTATGTAAATTAGATCATAAGTTGGACATTAAAACAGCCAATCAAATCATCAATTCAATTTAGTATAAAAAGTAGATGCTCTCATTTTTCTAAGGTGCTTTTTATAACTTAATAATTGCTTAATAACTTAATAACTGGTTTATTTATTGTCAATATTATTATCATATATTAACATCGAAGTATTGCTTAGTTTACTACTTAAAATTATTGTTTTAAAAGAAAGGATTTGAAGGATTATAAATTTACTAAACTAAAGCTATGCGTTGCTAAATTAATAAATTCTCTACCAATTATTTTTATTGAAGCTTGAGCCAACTTCACAAAAACTATGGATTTAATACCAAAAACAAAAATGTATTCAAAAGAATTAAGGATGAAAGTACAGCTACTAGAGGAAGGTACTATTTTAAATATATTGGGGGAAAAGCTATATCATTATTTATTGTTAATATTTTGGACATTGGCAAGAAAGTTAAACAGAAATATTCTTCGAAATTTTAACTTTTTTATGCATTATATTTTAAAGATTGATAATTTTATTTGGAGAGCAAAAAGTTATATGGAAAAAACATAAATTTTAATATTTTTTAAAAAAGTATATTTTAAAAAGTTGCAGTGAATATTTTAAAAGAAAATACTGTCTTTAAAAAGTTTATTATAAACTTTTCTTGAAAATGGTTATAAAGATAAAAAAAAACCTGATAGTATTACAGATATATTATTTTTATATAACAAGTGGTTATTAAAAAAAAAAGACCGTAAATCATTTAATATTCTAAAAACTGATTTTTAAAAATTATTTGTCAGTAAAAGAATAAACTGGGTAATTAAAATATTATCCTGACTAAAATATAACTTTATAAATGACTTTATTTAAATTACCAGAAAATAAATGATATTTTAATGGAATATAAAGTAAGTATTTTCCATACAAATTATATAGCCGTCACTGGTGCATCTGAACCCAGTATAATCCAAGTGAATGGGAAAACTCTGGAGATTATTTTTAAAACTTTCTTAAGTGATATCACATTCAATAATTGTTATCCTGAAAGCTATAGACAATTGACTATGTTTTTATATAAACTTTCATAAAAGGATTAATGATTATTGTTGAAATAATTTTGGATACAAAAGTCAACTTATTTCATTTTTCTTTTTTTTTTATGAGTTTATGTGCCGCAGGAAAGAGAGCTCTGTGTTGTTCTAAAGCTTTGGACAGTGGTTGTCTTAGCAACAAACACTGGGGAGAAAATTTCTATGAAAAACTTCTAATAAAGAAATATTAGGAGGAAAGAAAAAATCTTTAATTTGAACTTTATGGAGAAGAAAGAGTTGGAATTTTCGTAATTATAGTTTTATTTATCATTTCACATATTATTTATAGTATTAAGTTTTTATGAGTGTTAGATAGGAAAAATTACATTTAAATATTTATTTAATCTAACATAATTAATATTGTAAGGAATATTTTAATATTTTTTTTTTGTAAAGTTTTTTCATAAACATTTTTAAAATATCATAATGATTTTTGAATGGATGTTGTTATTATTTAACATGTTTTTTTATGTGAAATATTGGACTAGAGAATGTCTAAGAGTGACCGACAAAATTAGTGTCACTAGGTAAATCTTTGTAAAATATATAATTTCACATGATGTATATTTTATTGTTTCTAGAATTTCTTGGAATATTTTTTATAGTATTATCATATGAACGTATAAACATGTGTGTGTGAATTAATTACATATAAAACTTTATTGTTATTCTAGAGATATGAGCTAGGATTTTTTTTTTAAAAAAAAGATATGCATCCTTTTCTTTTATATTCCTAATGTAATATAACTTACTGATACATATAATTTTTATATGATTCTTTAATGGATGAACCTTATTTTGAAAATATTTTAAATATTGAATTTAATATCTTAAAACAAAATCATTTGTATTTTTTTGCTGAGTTTTAAAAGTGAATAAACCTTTTCTTGTAGTTTTAGATTTGTTAAAGTCATACATGAATTTTATTTATTATTTAGAGTAAGGCTAGATATTTTTGTGATGCAGATTGGTAAATCTTCTGTGAAGTTTTAAATGATAGTGACCTTGGGATTATGAAAAGAAACCATGGAATGCTTATATGTAGGATCTATGGAGAATAGGAAAGTAACTTATATTATTATCTTAGTAGTTTATGCAAGTACAGATAATATAGCCCTGTGACTTGTATATATTTTTCATGGGCAGTGTCTTTTTTGGTATTATGTATTTTAATGTTTGAATGAGCTGAATAAATAGCCTGGACATTAGTATTATATTTGAGGTTATTAGACAGAAAAGTCATACCTCTTCGTTTACACTGTATCCATGTAGATTATCCCATATATTTTATACTATTGACTCCATACTCTAGTTAGTTCTTCATGCCTATGCATCGTATCACTGTCTTAATTTCATCAGTTATTGCATCGTATAGCATTGTACTTATGAAAGAAAGTAATGAATAATTTTGAATTGTAGATTCGTTATTTGAAAGAAGATGAGATAAGTTTTTTATGTTTTTGGTATAGGTTAAAGTCAAATACAAATGAAATTGAATATAAATGTTAACAGTGAATAATAAAGAATCATAAATATTTTTCATGTTTTATTCTAGCTATTTTTAAAAAGACATAAAATAGATGATAATTATTCACAAGATTTTGAATAATTCTGATATTTAATTTTACGTGTTAATGCATATTTTTAAAAATAGAAACATCAAAAATGAAGAACACAGAATAGAATGAATGCTTATATTTTTGTGAATATTATTTTATGTTTTAAACATATATGAAACACATATATAAGGATTTTATTTACAGTAGTGCCAAGCAAAGTATGTAAAAGAACATCAGTAATATTATTTGATTAAAGTCAATTTATTTATTGAGCGAACCAAGATAATATGTAAAATAACACTAGCACTATCATACTAGAAGTTTGATTAATTTATTATAAAAATCTATGAACATATTTTAAAAATAAATGTTACTTCAGTATTTCATATTTTTATATATTCTTGGACGCTTACGAAATCCATATATTTTAACTGTGTCAATTAATGGATAGTATATTAAACTATAAGTGTATTCTTAAATTAGTATTAGTATTATTATTATTTTTTAAAACAATGTGCAAAAGTTAATAAGTCGGAGTAAAGGCTTATTTACTTGATTTATTTATTTTTATTTTTCAATGTGGAAATATGTAATTTTAATATTATTTTTCATTAGTTTAGTATTTTGTTAGGTTTTTTTGTCAAACACAATTGTAAATATTGTATATAGTTTGTTAAAAGCATATAATAAAATTTGTTAAACTGTCTTGCATTGGTGGTCGAGAGGTCAGCGTGACTGCCTTGCACTTGCAGGCAGTTGCCCGGGTTGCGGATTCGCGTCCCGGCCGATGCTATGACACTTTAAAAAAAAAAAAATTGTTAAACTTGTTTTTATATATCTTTGTGTTATATTGATTTTATTCACCACCGCAAATACATGATTGACTGATACCAAAACAAATATAATATTTGCACAGTACAGATATAATTATTTATTTAAGGAAATCACAATGATTTTAAAATATAGTATACTTGAAAAATTTCTTTTTGGATTAGTATTATTATTATGGTTATAACTGATTACACAATTTATTGCATAGAATTTTAATATTGTTTGTTGCCACATATTATCAGATTATATAAGATTATACCACATATTCTATTTAAGATGCCACATGAGAACTAAAAGATTATATTATATTATTATTGTTGTTATAATTACTATTAGTTACCATAATATTAAACAGTGAATAAGATTAATAATTATTTAATGAGGAATAAGATTATTATTTATTGGTTGTTATTATTATTAGTTAGGTGTAATTGAGGATGATACAAAATCCCTTATCAGACTTAACTACAGGGTATTATAAATTGATTAGAGTTATTTTAAAGAACCTGAGATAATTATAGTTATATTGTTTTAATAAAGAGATTAGAATTTAATTAGTAACATTATATTAAATTGATTGTTATTATTTTAAAGTCGTAAGAAAGCTATGAATTTATTATTATTTGAAATAATAGGGGGGGGGACTTATGCCATTGAGATAGTATCCTGTGGGATATTGGTTAAATGTAATTCTTTACTAGTTGTACTTCATTTCATTGTCTCATGATTTATTAATATTTTATTTATTTAATTTCTTATAAACTGAACCATTTATTATTATTAATCAGTTAGAGCTAGTTAAATAGTAGATATTATTGTAAGATATTCTTATTATTGATTACAGTAAGATTATAAATATTTTAGCCGAGAGTAATCATTTTATCTGAGCTAGTTGTATTTTCCTATCATTATAAGTTCTAGATGGTGAGGGTGCAATATATATATATATATATATATATATGCACCCTCACCATATAAGTTCTAGATGGTGAGGGTAATATATATATATATATGGCTATTATTTTGCTCAATCCCTATTATTGTAATGTAAACATACTAAATATTTTACTTAAGGATCCCTTAAAATTCTATAAATAGATGGCAAAGTAATTGGTATGCTCTTTAGCTAGTTAGATGTGATATTATTGAATACACCACAAAGGCAACATAAATTGAATTAATGATGAGATTTTCTAAAAAAAAATATTTTATGGTAAACATGAATATGCTTTTTATGACAGATCCGGACTCCATTTACACTATAAATATTATCTTAAAGACACTCTAAAGAAACCTAGTAATTACTTTCATTGGTAAGATTCCCATAGTGATATTTACATATTAGTTTATCAATGAGATGTCACATACATAACAATCTGGCAATAAATTTCTAATCTTGAGATCTCATAAAATAACATCTACCCAGGAGCTTCTGAGATCTTAATCAATCAATTTTGAAAAATGACAACTTATAAGGGATCATCCTCAGTAGTGGGCGGTTTCCAAACTTTAATCATTTACTTTTATAAAATATACTACAAACATTGAGTTTGCAAAAATTAAAGATGAATCATAATATCCATATACACATTTTCCAGATGATCAATTACTCATGCCAGAATTTTATGATGACATCACAGCATAGTTTAAATTGAAAAAATGTTGAACAAAACCAACATTTTGAATAATTACATTTTCTTCATCAGAATATTATCTAATATTCACTTACAAATTAATTCATTTTCTTTTTAGAAGTTTGTAAATGTCTTTTAGGTCTTTATATACACATCTGTTTGTGTTGACGAGGTTTCATTATTGTTGGAGTAATATATAATTACCGATATGGCTAAGGGTAGAAAATAATAGAGAGTTCAAAAATAAAATTCACTGCAAAATTTGCCTTGCATATCTGATTCAATGATAGAGTGGGGACTCTGAAGTCTTAAGGTCTGTGATGCTTGGCCATTAGTACTCAAACTTATTATGAATCTCCAAGCAATAAACAATTCTATTTGTTTTATTACAAAATTAAAAAACAAAAACAAAATAATAGCATTTTAAAATGTCGCATAAACATTCTAAATGATTAGCATATGATATATGCAAATGTATTTGCATTCATAGATAGATTTGCATACTTATCACCAGAATGCATTTTTTATTTTTTCTGGAGTTAGAATATTCGGTGTTTACGTATTAGACTTGCTGCTCGTATTTGCAATAGCAGAATGACGTACCTTTCTCCAGTGAGGGGTGGGAGTGGTGGTGTTTCCGACGGCAGAATGCCATATTAAAAAGTCAAATTTTTAACAATAAGAAAAGTATAAATCAATCATTAAATAACAATAATCGATTGATTTTATTGGTCGAGACTTCAGAATTATCAGCATAGGGAATCGGTCCGACTAGCGTACTTTTCAGAATCTGGCAATTTACCACTGCACTAAATCACGCAGACTACATGATGTTTATAGTTAAAGTATTCAGTAATCTAGTTAATCTAACTTGCTTTTTAAAGAACTTAATATACATTCAATACACATACAAAATTGCCCTTTAAAATATAATTTAAAAATATTTTTAATATTGTTGCCGAGACAATATACTTTGAACTCGCGATAAACATATCTTTATTTAATTAAATAAAGGTGAGAACTTATAAAAAGATTACATTTATTTTTTAATTTATTTATTATTATTATTATTTTTTATCGCACACACATAAAAAAAAAAAAAGATAGGTAAAGGCAAATGTTTAGAGTTCGTGGATCCGTTCTATCTCCTTGGAATATTTCATATATTTTAGGAATTATTCACTGCTTTTTCGGAGTCGGAGAAGCTGCTTGTTGTATTGCGTTTTTAATATTTACAACGTATTATTTGAGTTTTTATATAGCTACAATTGCGCTAGGGATTGTTAGTATTTTCGATGGAATTTTTGCCATAAAGGTCAGTTTTCAAACGCAACCAACCAAAACAACAAACATTTACATGATATTAACGATATTGCTTTTACTTGCTAATTCCTGCTTATTTTTTATTCAAATAGGCGTGGTATTAATTCCTACTAAGAGATTTTTATATTTTAGCGCTAAAGAACAAACTTGCCTTATAGTGCTACAAATTTTATTATTTTTGGAGTTTGTAAATTGTTTATTTTCTACATGGAACATTATTCGTGGCAAAATGAAATATCCTTGGTGGCTACCTGAAAATGGAGGAAACATGCAATATCGAACTCGAAGCAGTATTTTTATAGCAGGTGTTGACAATCCTGTAGCAAATTATGAACAATTTGCATAACTTTTTTAAACTTTCAAAAACAACTTAAGAATTAAAAATGCTTGAAATTTTATTTCAATTAATTAAAAACTCATTTTCGTAGAAACTTTTTTTAAAAGCTTAATATTGTATTCTAAATATTCTGTAAGATAAAAAAAATTAGAAAATTTAAATTTTTTTTTTCTACTTCATATTTAACAATGATAACTTTATTTTTTCTAAATAATCTTTTGATTAGAGATTTTATCAGGTGAATTATATAAAACAATATGAGTTTATATATTAAGTTGGCAATAAAAATATAAAAAATAGTTATATTTACAAGTTAAATACTCTATATTTAACAAATCTATCTTTTTCTACAGACACCAGCTCAAAATCCTAATAACATAGTGATTAACCATCAATCTGTCATACTTCTCATCTAGGGTTTGAATCCCGATCATGAAAATTTAACATCATTTCAAATTACAAATTAGCTAAAATTTATTCTTAACAATCTTCCTGTATTTGTAAGTAGTTCTTAGGGCTAACTCAAATACCCACATAATTACTGACTCCTCAGTTAACTTCACATGATCACCATTTCTCATGCTTGCTCTTAACTGTTATTAAAACAGGCAAAACTCTTTATACGTATTGCCACTCAGTGCAAGCCAGAGTAATCAATGGAGACCTGAAGGCTTGTGCATAAAATCACCATCTAGTGCCTACTCATCTAATATTCCCAGATTAGTTTCTGGCATGTGGCCTTCATCAGTGAGGAACCTTGGATCTGAGAGCACTGCACCTAGATCTTAGGATCTAATGCCTCCAGCAGCCACCTTTTATTTCTACTTAACTATAAAACTATAAGACCTAAATTAAAAACACCATACTATTTTCAATTCAAGATCATCAGTTTATATAGTCATATAGGTCTGAACTCAGTTCAGTACCTATAAATTTTGGTGTCTTTGGTTCTTTAATAACCATAGCTACCACTACCCTATTAGGCAGGATTGGTTTTAAGTCAATAAACATCACATAATCACCATTTCATATGTTTGCTTTTAACTGTTATTAAAACAGGCAAAACTCTATACATATTGCCACTCAGTACAAGCTAGAGTAATCAATGAATGCCAGAAGGCTTGTGCATAAAATCCCCATTTACTGCATACTCATCCAATATCCCCAGACTAGTTTCTGGCTTGTGGCCTTCATCAATGAGGAGCCTTAGATCTGGAGGGTTGCATTAGATCCTAAGATCTAGGTGCAGTGCTCACAGATCCAAGACTCCTCACATTTGAAGGCCTCAAGCCAGAAACTAGTCTGGGGATATTGGATGAGTATGCACTAGATGGGGATTTTATGCACAAGAACTTCTAGCATCCATTAATTACTCTGGCTTGCACTGAGTGGCAATACGTATAGAGAGTTTTGCCTGTTTTAATCCTCAATTAACTCCATAACTCTCACTTAGAGGGGACAAAACAAATGCAAAAAATCTTAAAACATCATCAGCTGGACCTGACTTTTTTGGAGAATTGTTTTAAAAGTTTTTGCCTGGAAATGGGGTAATTCAATGCTACTTTATGTTTTAGTTATCTAAAGTCAAGTGCCAATACACATTTTAAACATTAGAAATGTCAGTCATGGAACGTGACTTTTATATTCTGCCATTTTATTACCACACTAGATTTATGCAAGGAATCAGATTCTGTGATAGATTTATGCGATTTATTATTTAATGTTTATATTTGATTTTATGACAGTCTTGGTTTTTGATACTGTACCACCAATTATGAAAACTGTATTATGTCTTTGTCTAATGATGAGTATATTGTCATGAATCTGTTCAATCTATGTTACCCTTACCCCCTGGTTCTGAATCATTAAAAACTTTATTTATTAATTCATATTAAATAGATTGTTAATTTAGCTAAAGATACCCTAAGCTTAATAATGTGTTTGTACTATAATTTTTACTGCATCACTCTCACACAAGTATATACTATGATGTTATATAATTTGTGATTAGTGAAATCTCATTTTTAATATAAAATTTAGCTTTCAAGTTTATACACATACATAATTGTAGTAATAACATCTCAACTTTTAAACACTGGCTATATCAATGCAATACCCTTTACTATTGAAATCAAAGCAGTTTACATTATAAATATAAAATGAATCTATTTTTGTTTTCCTCCCAAACTTGTACACAGACAACAAATTAGATAAGACATTTATTGACATAAAATTCAAGTGAGAATGTTGTTTGTGCAGTTGTATTTAAATCAGCAAATAATTTGAATTTACAAGATAGAATTAATTTATACTCATTGTAATAACTCTGTAAACAAACAACAAACCATCAATTTTATAAATATCAGTTTAAATAATTGGAAATAATATGTAGCAATAAATGGAATAAAAATATCCCAACTTAGTGCTGGTTATATTAACTAAATTTTCTGAAAAATCCCACTTTTATTGATGGTGCTTCTGTTATTTTGGCTTAAATTTACTTACTTGCAGTTATCTTTAGGGATCATTTTCCAATTTTGCATTTATTTGAACAAAACCTGGGACTAATATATATTAATTTAAAGTAAATCTGAAGATGTCAGATCACAGAGATAATGTAATATAATTGAGCTGACAATGTTGCTGATTGGTAATTTCTTTGTTTTCAGATTTGAGAGTGCTTGCACGAGCTTTTGTTTTGATTTTAAATTTTCCACAATTTCTTTACATATTTATGATTATTTTTGCAAAATATTTGTGAAATATTCATTTTTTGACAAGATTATTTAATGATTAAATTCATATTTTGTTTGAAAATATTTGCTTTTATAAGAAGACAAATCATGAAAATGTAATAATGTAAAGAAGGAAATTATAATTGGCTGAAAAGTAAAGTCTCGATTGTGAAAGCAGTTATTTTTTGTCTTTTTTTAATAAGTGGAATTTTAAATCAGGATTTCATTGCTATATCATATTGGAATTTAGAAATAGAGTTTAAAATAAATTTTATTGTTTGTAAAACCTTTTTGTTGGCAATTGTAGATAATTGTGCGTGTAATAAAAACTGTTATTCTGATTATGTATTTCAGTTTGTTTTTTTTATATTAATAAAGTTGAAATATTATTCTTAAAAATGTTTTTTATTTGAAAACTTAAATTTCTAACAAATA
This sequence comes from Epiperipatus broadwayi, assembly GCA_028023455.1. Classification (NCBI taxonomy): domain Eukaryota; kingdom Metazoa; phylum Onychophora; class Udeonychophora; order Euonychophora; family Peripatidae; genus Epiperipatus; species Epiperipatus broadwayi. The sequence goes on along the minus strand of JAQFVV010000126.1, from coordinate 2,385,086 downwards.
ATTTGAAAGTTATGGTAATACAATCATTAAAAAAAATTGGAAAAATCATTCAAATTATTGCTAGAAGCTGTCAAAAATGATAAATTATGAAAAGCTAACGTAATTTCCTCTAGCATATAGTCAAAACAATTTATATTACAAATAAAAAATGAATTCACTTTCATCTACTTTCCAAGTCCCTACATATGTGAATGCTTCGTGTTATTAAAGGCTGTTGTTTCGATTACTGTTACATATTATTTAATGTTGCTTTATTTGAACTTTACATATTTGATACTTTGTTATTTGTTTACAGATTTATTAAAATGAATGGAAATTTAATTCTATCTCTGACTTGAATGAGACAGAACAAACATCACTTCTAAATTGTAGTTTATCTAATAAATGTCATTGTCTAATTTACTATCTATATAAGAATTTGAGAAGGAGATAAAAAGATATTCATTTTCCATTTGCAATGTAAATTGTTTTGAATATGATATTAAAAAGCATTGCATTAATATAGTCAATACTAAAAATTTATCTTGTTATTATTCTATTTACTATTTCATATTATTTAGCATGATATAATTTAAACTTTATATATATAAATTTTACTAAGTTCAACAGCATATACATAATTTTTTGCCACTATTTAAACATGTAACCTATAAAAATATAATCAATCTCAGAACACGCATTCAAGTACATTACTTGGAATTATTATTTGTAAGCAGATTCATAACAAGATCAAATGAAAAAGGTAATCTCGTTTTATCAGAGTGAATGAATGGTATTGATAATTGAAAGAGTAAAATTGTATTTGCAAGTTTATTAAAAATGACTCGTTATGAATCTGCTTACAAATAATAATTCTAAATAATGTATTTAAATGAGAATGTTCTGAGATTAATATAAATTTTAAATTTTTTATTGATTACATATATTTACCAAGGGACTGTTTAATTAATTACATACATATGTAAATATTAAATAAAAGTATTTTATATGTGTGTGTGTGTGTAATTTAGATGGAAACATACTACATTTCACACATGTGCTATGAATATCTGTATTCCCCATCAATAAATATTTTAAAATACAGGTGACCACTCATATTTTACTTTTAAATAAACCAACATTTATTGAGAGTTGTGGAAATGGAGTGTTATCTAAAGATCTAATTGTTTAATAAAATCACACTCCAATTCCAACACTATCAATGAATGCTAGTTTATTTAAAAGTAAGTTCTAAATAAGGGTGATCACCTGTATTTTAAAATATTTATTGAAGGGAGTGCTGACTATTCCTACTGCATGCGTGAAAGCTGGTTTGCATCTATGTAAATTACACACACACACAAATATATATAATTCTAAAATAGTATGTAACTTGCTTATCCTGAATATTTCCTATATATAAGTAGGGAGATTTGAATTCAGGATTTTTAAGTCTATTCATCCTCTATTCCATATAATATGACATAACTACATAGTGTGCTTTTATGTTATGAAATGGACCAATTTATTTAATGTTTTTCCAAAGCTATTTAGGTAAAAATTTATATCATATATTTTTAGTTTTTTATAATTCACTTATATATTTCATCTAAATGAATTGTTGAGTGTGTGACTATGTGTTTTTATTACCAAATATAAAAGTCATTTTATAAATTGCATATTGATTTGCAAAGAATCCACCTATTTTGATGTATAAAATAGATAGCAGCTTAGTGTTTATTAAATAGGTTTTGAAATTAGATCAGAGCTAGTATTATTGTAAGTCAAGGACAAATTTACTTCTGCTTCTATTAGAAAGTTAGAATTATCCACATTTTATAGAGAAAAATGGAATCAGAATTAGAAATCTTATGAAACTAAATGAATACATTTCTACAAACAAAATATGTTGGAGCAATAAATAGAATATAAAGATTAACAAAAGACCTGCAAAAGAGATGGAAAAATTAAATAGATATAAATCTAAAATATTAAAGATGGTGTTTTTTATATAGAAAGAATAATTACATCATGTAGAAAAAAATAACATCATATCTTTAGATAAAACAGGCAAAACTCTCCATACAGTAGTGCCACTCAGTGCCAACCAGAGTAATCAATGAATGCAAGAAGGCTTGTGCATAAAAATACCCATCTGATGCAGTGCTCTCAGATCCAAAGCTCCTCAGTGATGAAGGCCACAAGCCAGAAACTAGTCTGGATATATTGGATGAGTAGGCACTAGATCAGGATTTTATGCATAAGCCTTCTGGCATCCATTGATTACTCTGGTTGGCACTGAGTGGCACTACTTTATGGAGCATTTTGCTTATTTTAATAACAGTTATGTGCTAGCATAACAAATAGTGATCATGAAATTTTTAGTGGTTTATCATATCTTTAGCATACTATTAGGAAAATAATTATTCAGCAAGAAAACAAAATTTAAATTACATTAAAAGTACTTTTATTTTTTTTATTTATAAAAGCAACAAAGTAATTTATCAAGATTAAAGGAACATTGAAGGCATCAGATACCTTGATGTTGGCAAGATATGATAAACTTCCCATAACAATATAAAATTTGAAAAATGAATTTATTAAAAAATTTGAAAGATAAAATGAAGTATTGCTAAAATTCATCTGTGCACATTCGTAATTACAAAGAATGTTTTTTAGCCAGTTAATAGATGGGGAGACTAGAAGTCATAGACCAAAGAAAGAATTTTTAATATTTTAGCAAAAATACTATACTACTAATAGTTGTTATTTATTTTGTTTGTCACTATGGTGCAATACTTAGACTGTAATAGCAAATTTCTAAGGTAACAAATCTGACTGGTAACTTTTTAAAAGTATATTTGTACATTGATGAAAACTTAACTGTTATTAGGAATAAGGCAAACAGTTCATTCAAACGTTTTTGATGTGTTATCAGTTTGCATGTTAGAATTGGCTTAAATTCCTGATAATCATATGACTCATCTCTTGGTGGTTCAATTCATCATGTTTAATACAATACTGACTTATTTTGTATCTTTAGATTTTGAAATTTTATTTAAACCCATCACCTTTTAATGTACTATTCCTATTACCTTAAATTTATAATCTTTAATATATTTTTAAAAACAAAGATTTACTCTTGTAACCTTCTAACTTTCAAACCATTAAAACTTCCAGTGATATATAATATTTCAATAATACTTTTTATATATCTTTATCTATATTTTCAAACATAACATTATGGTTTCTTATTTATGTTATGAGATATTTGGGGACCCAAGAAGTAAATAGTTAATCTTATGAGATGTTTGGGGACTGAGAGGTAAGTTAATAATTAATTTAAAAACTTTTATCCCTTCTTTCTCTATTGTTACATTAAATCACATAAATTTCATATATAGTTTATTATTTAAATAACTGATCTGTATATTTTTTGTTTGATCATTTTTTCAATTTTTTTAGTGCCCTCAACACTTCTCTTGTTTCTTATAAAACTAAAATCATTCAAATTAACAGTTGTGATCAAAAAATCTTTAATTACTTCATTTTCCACACTAAAATCTTAGTTTAAGCATAAAAATATAATAAAATAGAACAGTTAAGAAGAACCTTTAATTTCATATATCAGCAGGGTGAAGATCTCTCTAGGTACAACCCATCTTCTCCGATCTTTAGCTTCTCTTCTCCACATCATCCCTGCACACTTTCATATATATGTGGATTTAATTAAAGCCTTTGACATACTATCACAGTGCTTTATTATTTAAACTTGTCACATATGGATCATCAACAAGTCTAAGCTTTTTAATCTTATTTATTAGATAGAACTTATACTTATTACAACTTCTTTAATAATGAATGATTTGATTATATTTACCCTATTTGTGGAGTACCACAAAATAGTGTATTAAACCCTTACCTATTTCAATATTTATTTCAGATTTTCATTATTTTCTAAATAGTTAAAAATATTTTTTACTATGCTGATATTATAAAGATATTTAAAACAATTTCTAGCATCTCAGACCATTTAGATTTTGCAGAATATGCTAGAAAGTCTCCATAAGCTGGTTTATTAGGAATGTTATAGATAAAAAACAGGCAAAATGCTCTATACATATTGGTGATCATGTGATGTTCAATGTTATAAAAACTGACAAGTGTAAAATTGTAAAATTTATTAGGAAATCAAGCAAAAATATATATATATAATTATACCTTACATAACCAATCTACAGATTCCCTGAGATATTATTCACAAAGATGGAATATTTTTTTTTGCTAAAGGATCATTTACAGTAAATGTTTTATATTGTGTGCCAAAAGCCCATAAAGTATTAGAACCTATGAAGGATAAGCAACAGTTTTAATTCCAACACTATATTGATGCTATTTGCAATATCAGTGAGTGGTCTGTTATGGATGTGTTACATCGAACTCTGATACTCTTTCACACTTTAATGATTCAGAATGATCAACGTAAATTCCCAAAATTGATGTTTCTTAGAAAGAAATCAAAAAATTTAAATAATTTATTTAATAGCAAACTTATTAGTGCTATGATAATGTTGCAAAAATAGTAAAAGGAAAAATAGATATTTCTGAATTGCAGATGAAGATACTATAGAGAATCCCCAAACTAAATAGCAAAAATAAAAATGTCTTTTATATACCTCACTTCAGCTCTGACTGTTTGAAGTGAACTACATTAATTAAATTGCCATACTTTTATAATAAATATTTCAAGAACATTGATATTTATCATAAATCAAATAGTAGCTTTAAAAAACAATTCAACAATTATGAAACTGCAATAACTATCATATATAAACATTCTTTTTTGATCTATGTCATTGCATTGTATGTTTGCACATTGATAAACAATGAATTGTATTGAATTATTCTATAACCTGCACTAGCCATTATAATTCAGTGAACTTGCAAAGTACACTGTATTAAACTATATGACTTTAATTATACATTAACCAAAAAAAAAAAATCATTGAAATTCATAAACATTAAATTTTATGGATCTCAGTATTGTGTCAGCCATTTTGTTTCTCACTGATAGAATGTATTCAAATCTCAGATATGAATTTTTTAATCATATTTTCTTTATGATTTAAGTAGAATTTATAGCAGAGACATAACTATGTGTATTAAATGTTTTCTTTGCTGTTGTTTGCTGTTGTTTTTTTTCTCAAGAAGTTCTATATATAGTATATACTAGCATATCTTTAGTAAAATGTATTGTAGTGCAGTAAGTGATAAATCCAAAAAGTTTCAAAGTACTTACATTAAATGAGAATTTTTTTTTTGATTTAACAAGGAAAAATAAGAAATCAAATTTTGAAGTCAGTTGCACATTTCAAAACAAAAATTATAAAAAAAAACAGATTTATATCACTATTGCTTGCATCCATGAAACAGCTAAAATTGTAATTAGAGTAAGTGATAATTTTTTGGTTAAAATGGAAAAAGCCCTAAATCTATGATTAAATGATATAAATTGTAAGAATGTTCTTGTTGGCAATCAAAACCTTAAGTTTCTAAGAATAATTTAGCCAACAATATGAAACACACTATTCCAAACTATTTATTATAAATAGGATCTTATTGAATAGATTCTAAAACAATTAGTCTTAACAATTTTAAATAACTAGTAAAGCTACATCTGCTGATAACAAAGCTGCCACTGTTTTAATTTGAATTAAAATATATTATTGAAGGAAAAAAGTCCAGAATAGGTAATTTAATTGTGATGAAACAGAATTGTAAACAATTAAGGACACACATACTGTATTATAATGATCGAAATGTAAGTGAAGATCGAATCTAACCGCAAAAACAATATCTGCAACTACCAGGGCGCCATCTAGGCATTTGAGCCTAGAAAAATTTATAAAGTAGGCAGATACGCGCTGTTAAGATTCCACTTTATTTAAATATTCCGATCGTTAGCCCAAGTCACTAGCTCAGTGGAGACGCAGAGATAAAAATCTATATCTTAATTTATATCTTAAATATCAATAAATAAAAGCCACTGCCAGAAATTAACACATAAAAATATTTATTTACGCACATATAAAATAACATTTAAATTCTGAGGAATAAGCTTAACATTTTAGATTTTTGTATTAACTTTTAATTTTACATTTAACTAAGTTTCAATGAGTTTAATATTTTATTTAGATAGTCAAGTATGAATAGACTACATAGATCTGCATTTGAAAAGATAATATTCTTCCCTGATTTAACCTTAGGCAACAAATTTCGCAACCAAACTGGCACCAATCCACCTGATACATTCATGTATTCAATGTAGCATGATATGACAACACAAAATACTATGCTGTCAGGAATGTACATCTGAACAGTAAGTAGAATTAGAGAAGACATTGACTCTCCACCAACAGGAATGTTACATCTGTTGGCAAGTAGAACAATAAACAAAAAACTCCATAGGAATGGACTGCGGTCTTCTGCCGACTTACAAATCCATCCATAGGCAACAGAAGGTGTGTGGCATATATATGCAATCCTGCCTGAAGCGGATCTCATACTACATCTACTAATTACACAAATATATCCAATCCATTGAGCCAATTCAACTACGAAATGAATAACCTAAGATTACCCTCCCTTAATATAACTTTACAAACTATATAGCCATTCACGCCCGACTTAAATTTAACATTTAGATACGTTCGCACAAATGAATTTTATAAAATTTGTTTTAAAAATGTTGAGTATAGATCAGCTGCACAGATTCCACGGTCAAAAACATTCCAAATTAAACACAACCGATCAAAATACAAAGTCATCGATAAACGTCACTTGCATAGGGAATAAACAAATCCCATTAGCATTCATTGTAAGATGCTGCAGTGATATCGTTGACCCATATATTCTAATCGAATGTGAAAACCACAACATAATCAACCGCTAAAGAATCTATGCAACGTCTATACCCAACCTAAATTTCATCATTTAAAATTTAAACAATAAACGCTTTATACAATAAGAAAAAAAAAATGGAAATGATTTTTATCAATCGGAAAACATATAAAATTAAACATTATTAATTTGATTTTAAACTTAAAAAAGTCAGATGGAAGTTCATAAGCTTGAACGAAAGTTCTTAGTTATTTTTAAATTTAGAGTTCATGTCAATATAGCTTACGGTAGAAGAGTCCAGGTTCCTGTTTTTTTAATTCCCGCGATGTCTCCATTGGAAGATAATGTTCTGGAGGTAGCATTAGCTGGTTCCATTCTTGTATCACAGTCTTTTCATTTTATAATTTTTTTAACTAGAGAGTGTGGTATGTGCGTCCTACCACAACTCTCAAACACACCACGCTGGAACTCAATATTTCTCTTTTTATAGTAAATCTCCAGATTGAATAAACAAAGACGTCACTAATCCAAATTTTCGTTCGGGTCCGGGCTGAGGCTTGGTGCTTCCATTGGTCAAGCTAAAATCTCTTTATTCTCTTATCTAATTTACTCTCTGACTTTTTAATTAGACTGCTTTTGGATAATTAATAAACAATCATTTCCATTTACAGATTACAGGAATTAATTAATACCTGTTTTTATTTTTACTTACGTTATTTCTTTTTTAAACTATTTTTATATTTAAATCTTTTTTTATAAAAAAATACATTCAAATACCTTTTTTTATTTATTAAAAAAAAAATATTTTTAAAGTTTAGCATCTGTGCGAATATATACGTTTAACAAACATTTTAATTTTAGCGTTTAGTTTTTTTTTCTTTTTAATACGCTTATTTTTATATGCGAACTTAAAAGTTTTTATTTCAATTTAATGTAACGACATATTTATATATCGTTACAGTATATATATATAATTTTTTTTCTCAATTTATTATTAATTTTGTTGAATTTTAAAAAAAAAATGTTTATATTATAATCTTAATTTATATGTGCATATTATGCACATCAAGTATCTGTTGTATATATTGTAGCTATAACAATGGTTATGCTACAATGCAGAGAAAAAAAATGTGTTTCATCAAAACTCATGTGGACTGACTAAAATATATACAAACTGCCATTTACATGTGTGTGCATTACGGGAGAAATAAAAGTGTAAACTGCCTAAAAAGAAAAATTGATTGATACGCATTATTAAAGATTATTAAATCTTGTTTTGTAATATGTGAATAACAAGGGAATAATAATAATACTGTAAAGGGAGAAAGAAAAATGCTCGATACCCAAAATAATTGCAGTTGTATAAAAAAAAAACAATCTAAATTCAAACCTTATTTAATCTGTCTTTCAAATGAAAGTTTTAATTAAACAACTTGCCCATTTTATAGAAAATCTGATGGTGAATTTGAATTTAGTATTAAAGTTTTAGAATTAATAACATTTTAAAAATTATAATTAAAAAATTAAAAGTTGTCAGTGAATTTTTCTTCTTCCTATGTTAACAAAATGTAAATAAAAAAAGAGAGAAAAGGGCAAGCTATTTTTTTCTCTTCTTTTATTTAAAAATAACATGATATAATGTACTAAAATTTGTATCCACAACATGTTTTCAAAAGAGTAAATGTAGTATTTTTTTTTATAAAAAAAACATCTTGTTTTGTAATGAGCAATGGTCATATATCCCCTAGCTGGTGTTGTATATGTTGTTTGAAAATCAGGTTGGTTGAATATCAATTTGGTATAAATACATCAGAAACTAGCAAATAGGCATTCTTATTACTATCATTCTAATTCTAGAAGTCCATCAGTTCATTACATATTGCCTTGCCTTAGAGTACAATTTACTACTGAAGCCATGTTGCTGTGATCCACACTGATGAGAGAGACAATTGCTGATTAAACCTTTTTTCTCGTTGTAAACCATGTTTTGCTTACTGTTTTTAAAGTATTTTTTCAGTCAGTATGATAATTTTTTTTTAAATCCATCCTACCATGTGTGGCTAGATAATCCAAAACCACATCTCTCAAAACTTGCCTGGAAATGCAATTGGATCCAGAAGGAATTGCTGAAGTGTAAAAAACCAGCTTGTGCAACATCTCTATAATGCCATAAAGAAAGTAATGGATAGTGCTGTATATATTACTCAATACCTACAGATAGTATATGTCATAGATATCATCAGTGCTGCTGTATTTCCTCTCACTAACATCGCTAGTGTTCCAAAAGATTATTATTAGAAAAATTAAGGAAAATAACAGTAAAATATTAAAAGAATGATACTAGTTAATATCCATAGCCCTGAGAAATCATATAACCCATTGGGGGGAGCCGCTGGAATGGCAGTAATAATTGATGCACTGATCTTATCTACAACAGACACCAGGATTAGCCTTTTCAAATTCCCAGTGGCAACACTACTAGAACTGCTCAAATCACAAGACCGTTGTAAAACGGTATACAAAATACTATTCCACCCAAATGACCAATACCTGGTTGTTCAGTTTACCAATGCTATAGCCAAGGAGGCCTTTTGAAACCTGTATAAAACCCTTGGAAGTAGATATCTTGTCATAGTCGATCTTGATCGCCTGACATACCTAAGTGGAATTGCCCGAAATTTTGGGATAAACTTTGGAATGACCGACTTACAAAAGTTACTTGCTCCGTATGGAAAGATAGTCTCCTTCGGCTATAAACCAATAGACGATGATGAAACTCAAATGCTCTCGAACATAGCGGAATTCAAAATCATGCTGGGGAAAGGTACTTCTCCTCTAGTGATCCCGAGTCTTGTGGAAGGCTATGAACTCTATCATCATTAACATTAGAGGGATAGCCCCACAATGCTTTCATTATCTACAAAGAGGATACTATATGAGAGAATGTCCAGCTCGAAAATGTGTCCACTGTGGGATGACACGGGAAAAATACCACAAATGCACCAACAAAAGAATGATATCAGCTGAGATATCACTGAAGCTGGAACAAAAGTCAAAAACCCTTCCACACATTGAATCAAACTCATCTCAACCAAAAGCAGTTGCTTCAGGGTATTGTCCATTGTCCCTTGGTCCCTCAAGACACCTTAGAAGGCAGATCAGTCATATCCATCCTCGGATGATGAAGCCATGTCAGAGGGAATGGGAATTGGGAATGGAGTGACAATGGCCACTGATTGCAGGATTAATTTGCCTCATCAGGATGCCCCTTTTCAGCAAGAGGAAATACATATCCAGGAGGGGTGGATCATCCTCAACCGCATCTACATCTTGTGAAGAGGTTGCAGTTGTAAGGGACCTTGTTGATCTAGAAGAGCAGAGACCAACCATCACTACTCCCAAAGAGAAGAAAATCCCAAAGAGAAGAAAACTAGATTTTCCCTGAACCTCATGGAACTTTCTAATGATGTAGTACAAGCTGAATCAGTTGGCAGTATAATAAAGCTGCCTCAACTTTGAAGTGAGAGTTATGAACAAATTATTATTACTAAACAAATTGAGAGTAACTCCACCCAGTCAAGGGCCTTAGGATGTCCTCTACCAGAGTCTGGATCAAAAAAGACCAATCAAGGCAACCCAGACCAAGTGGTGAAGGACTCAGCAACATAATCCAATATCAAGTTGATAATGTTCAACATCATTTATGTGAACATCAGGGGCCTGAATTCTTGTGATAGAGCTTATGCCCTGTCACATTGGCTTAGGCACCAGGCACCAGATATTCTGTGTTTGTGTGAGACAAAATTGCACCATTACTCTGATGCAAGAATTATCCAATTGATGCAGTCATTGGGGCATTTTCATTATTCATTTTCTGATACTGCTGCAGGAGGAATAGCAATAATGATTAACAAGAAATCACCGATTACCATTTTTAAAATTCTGTACATAAACACAAATAGCCTGATTGCAGTGATACAGTATAGAGGTTGAACATTCAACCTTGTGAACCTATATTTATCCAAAAACTCAGAAGTTGTATTCAATGCTATTCACTCAATAAACATAGTGCTGAGAACTAGTCCATTCCTGACCATAATCATTGATGATTTCAACCATAATTATGAAACATTTCAAGCAAAATTTGTCAACAGCTTCAACCAGCCCCTAGTAAGTGGCAGAGATTTGTTCCCAGGTGCCTTTTCATTTTACACAAGATATACATGGATACTCGTAGACCTAGTGTACATGTCACCATCCTTATTTCCAGTGATTGAGGCCCATCTATGGCCAGTGGCCTTTTCTGACCACTTTGCATTAGAGGTCAAAATAGAACCAGTGTTTGTACAGGAACCTATAATTAACTTACCATGTACAATTTGAATGCTAACCACATCAAATGCCACAAACCAATTAATCTCTGAAATCTATATTAAATTTAATACAGTCAAATTATCAACGCTCCCAATTGAAAAAGCATGGTTGACATTTACAAGCGCACTTAGTGAACTAATAAGATGCTGTACCAAAAAACAAGGGGTCCATTTTATCTGATAGTGAACTAGATAGAATGCCAACAAATTGGAGACCTTGCCTTATGGAAGTCAAAACATTCATGGTATAATTGATCTTAAAAATAGATATAGAGTCAAACAAAAAGCCATTGCAGAATACCTCTCAATTAAGAGGGCTAGGCAATATCTAAAGGATCAACATTGCTGGACAAAGGGCTACCTTAAATGGGCTCTTGGGTCTGGCAGAAACTCCAGAGCCCCAAAATCAATTGAGATAAATGAGAGAAAATATGTAGATGAATCGATGCTGCTCAGGATCAGGAACTATTATGAAAAAAAGCTTCAACCATTAGGTATAACAAGAACCCACAGAAATTTTAAGAAGATGTACAAGGAGTCTCATAGAATCACTGAAGCCAGAATATTAGAAAACTTAAAGCACTCCCTGATGGAACACATCCTGGGCTGCATGGAATCCCAAAATTCCTGCTGGTACACCTAAGATCATTTACCATTCCAATCATTAAAAGGATGGTAGACCTCCTGGCAGATAACAGTTGGGACATTCAAGGGTTCTATCCCATTGCTATGGTGCCTTTACTTAAAAAACCAGAGGGCCCTAGTGACTTTGAAAATCTCAGGCCAATATCAATGAGCCCTCTTCTCATAAAGACCATTGAGGGTCTGATAAAAGATGACATCCAGGAGAACATCATCAGTCAACTGTCTCAGTTTGCAAAAAAGGGTAGCTCTGCAGCAGATGCCATCAGCCGATTTCGCCTCATTGTCGATCATGTTCGCAGGGAAAAAAGATCCTGGCCAGTTGCAGTTCAATTAGACTTTGCCAGTGCCTTTGACTGCATCAGGATTGATGTGCTCCTTAGTGTAATGGAAGATCTCCAAGTGCCCAAGGCATATCTCCAAATGATTGAGAACCTTCTACAAAATAGAGAAGTGTTTCTCTCATTGAATGGTTGAGTTGTTCCAGGATTTCAGCCAAGTGTTTCCATCCTGCAGGACTTTCCACTAAGTGCACTCCTCTTTGCAGACTATATAAACCCATTGCTGTTGCGCATGGAGGCAACACTCTCGGGTATTGCCATACCTTTGCTGAGAGAAAGAAATTCATCAAGTTTCCTACATGTATGATGTGGTGGTGTTTCTCTCATCTCAGGATGAGTACTAGGCTAGAGGATATCTTGGATCACTTTGTTGTGAATTTGGTCTAAGAGTCAATGAGGCCAAGTCGGCTATGTGGTCAATCAAATCAGGAAAGCAAATCCGGGGGACATTCAGAGCAACTCCATAAAAGTTTCTAGGATTCATGTTGGCCTCCACCCCTTACATCATGAGGAAGGAGCTTGAAGAGTCCCTGTTAAAGAAAGTTGTAAACTTAGTTAGCTCACTATCAAAGATCCGGTTGTCATTGTTGAGGCCAAAAATAACACATTTCCTGGCTGGGTTTCCCCCTACAAGGGTATTCATCTGCAAGGTGGAAACTCAATGCAGAAGACTATGTTGGGGCGGAAAAGCCCCAGTCATAAGTCTCAGCCTTCTCCAAAAACCGAAGGCTCATAATGGGCTTGGACTACATTCAATCTCCACATTCCTATTTCAAAGGACATATAATATACTAGTGAAATTATTTAGCCAAAACCCGTATATTGAAACCCCCTTGCCATTGGTGAAGGTAGAACCAACGGATCACCCTCCACCCAAACAAACAAGCATTTGGTTGCAACAGCAAGTGCCAATGATTGTAGGAAAAGCTAAGACATCAGCAACTATATTTGGCTTCAAGCATTTAGTATGACACAAAACAACGAGTCCACAGTGGAGAGTCTTCTCTCAATCAGCATTCCCAGGTTTGCTAGGTTGGCAAGAAGGATAAGACTCGAACCTAAGCTGGTGGATTTCATGATAAAAGTCAACCTCAGAACCCTCCCAACATGCACCTTTCTGTGTTACAGGCAGAAATATAGAATATATCCAATTTGCCCGATGTGTAATAAAAATGAAGAGACAATGAGCCATATCCTAGATCAATGTGAAATATGAAATAATTTATGTGATTGTGCCCTTAAAAGATTCAGGGAAGCAGACATTACAGGTACGAATATCACAAAGGTGGTAAAGGGTGTGGCCTTTATGGTAAAATTAGACTGGCCATCTTTATAAATTTTGCTATATGGATAGTGCGAAATAAGAGAGTCTTTGACAATGGATTGAATAATGGGCCAGAAGAGCTATTTTTCAAGTTACTTGTGGACACCAAAGACTACGATTTGAAACTATGCCAGCACTGGTTAGCCAGTCAGACATAGGACCAACTGGAAATCTGAAGATCTTAACACTTATGTACTTATCGTGCTGTCATGGCAAAATTAACTAACTGGACATAATGACTCCTACGCAGAGTCTAAAAGTTGTTTCATTAATATAATCCAGTCCTTTCCATTTAATTGTTATTTATTGTTAAAACTCTGAATTTGGTGGTCAACTAATTGACCCAAATAATTCCCTAGTAGCTTATTTTTATGTATTTTTTTTTTACCATTAGTTTTCTTATTTATTGTTTTTATTGTAGAGCCACTGCACACTGTAAGCCTGTAACCTATAATAAGATAGATGTTAAATGATATCCCTGTGTATCTTTTTAAGGTGTGAATAAAGTTGTTATTTGAAATTAAACTGAAAAACAAATAAAATACATTTGGGAGTACTTGCATTTTAAAATTATAAATCAACATCATCACATTGGTTATTATTATATATTTGAATTAAAAATTTTAGTTAAATTTTAGTAATCATTCAACTTATTATTTATTTGAACCCAAGTTTATGGTACACATCTTGAAGATCTCATATTATATATGTGTATATCTTTAATTGTATATAGTTGATATCCAGGTTCATGCCCATCTTTCATCTATCTGATATATACACTTCCATTGACCTGCAGCAAAAGTTATCATTACAATATATATATATATATATATATATTAAAAGAAATTACTGTACTGTAAACTGCAATACAATAAATTATACTATTGTATTACAATCAAGGCTTATCTACAAAATGTAAGCTATTATACACTATATGTGTTGTGTGCAGGGGGTTTGGAATAAGATATAATGTTATTCATGATTTCACTGTATAAACTCTTACCTCTGTTTATTTTATATATCAAATTATTCAGTACTTATTTGTTTTTTATAAATCCCAAAACTTTTTATTACCCTCTTTTCTACCAATTATCTCACAACTTCTTACCTCTTTTCTACTAATCATATAGCATATTGCATTAATTTACTATTTTATTTACGTTTATTAGTTTATATTCAGTTATTTTTCATCTAGAAACAATTTTTACACTTTTGTTAAGTATGATAACTTCTGATACTATATTATAATTTATTATACAATCCTTTATTACCTTAGCAGATTTGTTAATATAAATTATCATCTTAATAAATTTTGTATATTTTTTTTAACAAATAAGCATTTAATTTTTTAAAATATTCTTCAATATAAAAAATAGCATTTTCAGTGATTTATGACACATTATACTTGCCATATTCTTTCTTATGTGGTATTAAGTTTTATTTTACTTAATCTAAAATTATAAGCACTATGGCTTATTTTTTCATCTTTATGTTTACTTTTTAATTTTATTGATTTTTTTTTTGATCAAAAAAAATTAGTGTTAGTTTTCTTATTACTAACGTCATCTTATTACATTTATAACACATTATTAATATTATCCTTAATTTCCAATTTTTTAATATATTTATTTAAAATCCATACAACCAATAAAATCCATTCTTATTCCTAATTTAAAGTATACTTTTCAAAGTAATTGAATATTTTTTATTCCATTCCTTAAACCTATTGATTCTACTTAAAATAACATATGTATTTATACCTAACTGGGGTGCTATTAGTGAACTCAGCAGTTAGATGAAAACAATGTTGTAAGCTTTGAAATAATTGCCCCAGAAGAGCTGATTGACCAGTTATTTGTGACATCAAAGTTGGTAACAGTTTATGTGCAAATTTATTGGCTGATGTGTTTAAATTTTGTCAGACAGTATTTTTGATTACAAAAGTTTTCTGCATATTATTTTTGGCTGGGTTATGTATTTGATTTACTAATCACAGACTCATGTAAATAGAAACATGTGTAAAATATATAAAATACATTTAATAATATTACATTTATTAATAAATATGAAAGTATACACTTATATGTACAATATATTTTACAATGGCTATACTCTGCCTGCTATTGCTGGCCAGTTATAGCTCCTAGTTCTGGGTGAAATACAGAAGGGACTGCAATTGTATTTATAAGTTTCCTACCACTTCCAGCTGTATTTTGTTCAGTTTGCCTCATAAGAGGTCAGATGACACTTATGGCTGTATTACAACTGCTTGCCTCATGCCAATGTTTGGTTTTAGTAATTTCCTGTCCTGAATGAGGACTTGCCTCACTGCATCAACCATTTAGCTTAACTACTATTGTCAGGAGAGCAGAGATTCTGTCTTTTAGCTCTGTGACAGCAGTTCTCTGGTGAACATGTATACTGCTGTTTAGGTTTGACAGTAGTTCTCTGACCTTACCTTCAAAAGATTATTTATTTCCAGATCCCCATCCTTAATGGAAACATTCAGATTCAGAGAGCTTCATCATGTATTAGCCTGTTCTTGTCATTGTCTAAGTGTTATCTATCTATATATGCATAGGTTCACGGCAATGAATGCTGAATCTAATCTAGATAAGATGGAATCTGAACTAGTCCATTACTTGAAGGTAAGGTGAGATACAACCCTGCATATTACTCAAAATATTTAATAATAGTGAAACTTTTTTTGTCACAATAACATTCATGTCTATTGTTAATTTTCTCTTTCCTATTAATCTATTTAAAGTATAATATAATTTTGGTTATTTTTTCTAAAAAATAATTGAACTACTCTTGAAATATTTAATCCAATTCCATTTTTTAAATAAATAGTAATTATTTTAAAAATCACCTCTAAATTTTTCTTGTTCCTTGTGGAATTTAGTGTAGTTGTAAAGAGATAGACTTCAGATCTAAAATCAAAGTGTAAACTGCTACTTTGGATTTTTAGACATCACATGAACTTAGACATCATCACATGAACTTCTAAGGGCAATCATATTATTATTTATAACTTTTTTTGTATATATATAATATCATATCTCCATTTTTTTCCAGAATATTTTTATGAACAGTATATCAAACAATACCATGTCTTTTAACTTTTTAACATTAATCATGATCACGTGTATTTAATTCTAAGTCTCTCATAATGTTTTTTGAAAATAACTATGACTTGCATCAATTAATCAATTTGTTTGATTTCTTACCAGTGAGGGCTCTTAGTCACAGTTCTATTTTAAATTTTTATCATTTTCCTATGAAAATCCAATCTGAAAAAAACAATAACTGCCTGCTATTATCTCACTTGCATATACATTTTTTTACAGCAATTCCTTCCAAACTTATTTTGTTTTAATTAATTGTTTTCAATAAATTACATTCCTTGTTTTTGAAAAATGTATGCCATCTCTATTAAAATTTTTGTTTGCCTAAAAAAAAAATATCAACAAATCTGTAAGTTATATACAATAATTTTTACACAAATATTCCAATTAATCTCATATTTATGACCATATGATGTAAATTGGCATTTTTGTAAATAAAGTAAGAAGTTGTTTTATAAAGTCAGTATGTTCAAAAAATTTTAGTCACATCAAAAACTCTTTTATCCTTAAATAAGTTATACTTTAATTATATATAACTAGAAATTTTTTATAGTTATGTAGCATTGTAAGTCTATATACATTCTTTTTATAACCTCATATGCAAAGATATGTTATCTGGATACCATATTTAAGGTCTGATTTGAATTTCAGTTGAATGGGTGTAAAACTTTTCAGCCGGCTAAGATTTTTTTTCAAATATCCACCCCTTTAACAACTCAACATATATCAGTAAATGGGAATTTAATTATTCTGGCAAAAAAGGTAAAATATAGATGGAAAAATAATCAAACCAGCAACACTCAGCAGTTAGTAAGCTTAGTGCCCATTATCTTCTTATTCACTTCTTCTATGAAAGGCTTTGGAGAGGGATTTATCCTAAAGTTGACAATTTTCAGATTATTTTACCATTCTATATACTTCCAAACTGTTAGTTCAACCTCATTTCTTTAACCAGTCATGACTACTAATATAAGCAAGTTATTTTGACTATGAATTGAGAAATGAATATCAAACATATTCTTTACATAATCATTTTTGACTGAGGAGTTTTTATATTGTTAAGAGCAACACTTTAAAATTAAATTCACCCCATGATCAAGTCTTTTATTCCATTATAAAGATTAATAACTCAAGAGATTAGTCCGTATAATTTGTTTATACAGCCATATAAATTTAAAATAAGATAGATTCTGTTTTGATCTTTGACAAAAAGATGATCTACAGAAAATAAAGCATAAGATTCTGAAATTAAGTAGAAATGACCCCTTTTTTTCTATTTACAGCAATGAACTATAGCAAAGATATGATTAATTACAGTAATATTGTTTTTTCTTTCTTTTTATAACATAGTTCATGCCCAGCCACCCCCACCCCCAAGTTAAAGCAATAATATTAATTTTGGTATTAACAGATTCATCCTGAACAGGATTGTTACAAAGATTGCTTCATTTATTAAGTTTTAGTAATTTCTTTTCTCTCGGTTATTTTTTCCATGAATAATGGTTAGCTTAAAAAAACATTAGATCTAGTTTAACATTTATTCCATCTCCTTAAGAGGTTACTTTATTTTCACATTAAGTCTATATTAATCTTAATTATTTAGCATTAGCTGGAATAAATATCTTTTAGAAATAAAGATTGCTCTCTATTTGAAGATAAGAAAATCATGCATGTAAATATATTATTATTATTACAAAACTGTTCAAGATAATACCATTAATAATTTTAAATGACATATCTCCACAGTATTATCTGCAAAAGTGATAATGTGTTCCATTCAATAGAATGCAATAGATAGTCAAATAGTCTTCATGCTAAGATAACTAAACATAGGTTGACATTGTCATTAAAAATAAAAATATTTAAATACTTTAGCTTATATAGTCACACAAATGATGATTTTAAAATGTTAACTTTACAAAGTAACAGAAATTTTTTTTTTGTATGTATTCAACTTTAATATCTTACATTCATATGGAATGAATCTAAATATAAGCATTATGACATTCTTAAGTGGCTCTAGTTTCTTAATACAATAAATTTAATTGTTTATTTTGTGTGCTGCCTGTGTGTCATTGATTATACATAAAAATAGCTTAATCCAATAAAATTTTAATGATCTAATAAAAGCCTTTGACACTGTAGATAGAATATAGCTCTATAGCATTATAAAAAATAGCTGTCCAACAAAGACTACTTAGATAATTTTTTTTTTTATATAGAAATATAAAAACCAATATTCAGTTTGGTAGTAAATCATGTAACAAGTCATATGGAATGGATTAAAAATCCCTTTTTAAACTTCTCAAATTTTTATCTACTTTTATCAATAATAGATTAAGATTTGTATCTGTTGTAATCTGGACTTATTAAATACAAATCTTATAAAGCATTTCTATGACATTAAATTTTTATTTACATATGTTAACATTTTCTATAAAAGATTATAAGATGCTTTTGAAAAATAAACATTTGATTACAAATCTAATAAAAGCTATGTTGAATTTTTTGAATTTATTTAATATTATTAGTGCCCATTGGTTTTGCTAACTTACAGTTGTTGCTTCTGGAGTAGCATAAATAGAATTGTTTCGGAAAACCCAGATTTATATTACTCTCAAAAATATTAATTTTAAGAACTTTGTATCTGCTGTAAACTAATAAATTCATAGCCTCATTTACTGTTTTTAATGTCTTCTCTACTGTCACCTCCCTGATGTCCTGGCTACTGATTCCATATTGCATGACAATATTGTAGGATACTCATTTTGGCATATGTTTTATTTTGCTATGCCTCTAATGTACTTTTCTCTTGCACTTTTCATAATTTATCTGACAGTTTCAACTGTCAAATATTCTTCTTCAGAGCTTTTTTTTTTTCATCTTTCTGTTTTTTACTTAGAGAAAAAATGTCAGTTAAACAGTCAAAATTATAAGACTGATAAAAAGCATTTAAAAAAATGAAATGCATTATTTATAGATTCTTTTTATTTTAAGTAATGCAAAAATAATAAAAAAGTTTGTCATTATCTTGAAATCAAAACAATTAGTAAAGTCATATATTATGAATTTGAATCAACGGTTTTTATAATATTTGCATTGTATTCCACAGTCCTAAATAATATTCTTCATTTTTTTACATGACAACCATTGAACATTCGCCCAATCAAATAGATAAATTTTGAGCCAGTTTTCAAAAAAATAATAAAAAACATTATTATTATCTTCTAATTCTCCAGTTAATATATAAATGAAAGAAATAAAACTGGAATTATCTTTGTAAATGAAAAAATCAATGTGCAACTTTTAGTAAAATAAAAATGCATACATTACGTTTGTTTATGCATTAATAATTTTAAAGCTATATATTTAAAAGTAACGTTCATTCAATAACGGGAGACTTCACCGCGAGACGTAATAAAAGATCTTTCAGTTTTCAGAGAAACGTGATGGACTAAAAGTTTTTTAATATTATGTGAGACCGTCAAAGACATACATGCTGTTATGAATTCTCCGAGTGCAAGCAACATCAAAGACACAGTTACAATCTCCAAAGTCCAAAAAGGAGAAAATTTCGGGTGATGAGTCATATAAGAAACGAGTAATTGTCCCTGAAAACCCACGTGTCCTAAACTTAATATAACCACGATAACATTGCAGATTGCAAAAGCTTTTAACAACTGCTTTGGAGAAGATGACTTGCTGCATCTCTGGCCTATTATCCCGGTAATAAAATACAAAACACCACCCCACACTCCTGGGGCAATTAAATAAATATCCTTAGGCATCAGGGCTACTTGCGTTATTCCGAGAATAAACGTCAAATTACCTAAACTTACATGCGCTATTGCCATAGGTACTAAAAGAGCACGTATTTGAGCTTTAATATGTTTTGTTAAATTCATAACTAAACACTGCTTTTATTAAACTTTTTTTGGTTAAGGGATTATTCACTTTACATAAAGTTTCATTTTTATCTTTGACGAATGGAATAAACAGTGAGATCATCAATTATATAGCAAATAATTATCAATATTTTGATAAGATACAATAATCTACGGAAGGTTTTTAAAAAATCTTATCGCGTGATTTCAATGATTTGAAAGTTTATATTAAGAGTAAATATATATTTAGTAACTGATAAATGGGAAAATTGCAAAGATAATTCTATAAATCATTGGTCAGAAATTTACTTCTTAAAAAAACGAAATAATTAATTATAAGTAGCAAAGAAATTATATCTGTAAGATAAAAAAATACAGATTTAGTAACTCTTGCAAAAGAAAAACTGGATTATCAAACTAATTAAACTTATATAAAGCTTACTATTAACCTAATTGATTAATAGATATTTATAAAGATATCAGATTAATCCTGTTAACAATTTGAAAATATACTTAAATTAATCTAACAGTTAAAGAACCTCCAGGAAGTCGGAAATCAATACAGTGAAATTAAGTAAGAGGGAGAGAGAAATAGAAAAAAACTGGAAAAGCGAACTAGTAGTTTTGAAGAGAGTCGAACTTACAGCTACAAGTGTTTTTCTGAAGGTACAAAGAAGAAAATTTAAAGAAGCTGCTCACATGACAATGGCAAAAAATCCCATAAGCCAACCTAGTGTGACTATACATAATGTATGGAAACCACTAATCAACTTTGCTTTGAGGAAAAAGTGGAGAAATCAGGAGGAACCTCATAGATAAGTATATGAAATTACTACATACTGTTGCCTTTGGCAGGATGGCTCAGTTGGTTAGAGCATTATCTTAAAATTCAAGAATCTAAGGATCCAGGTTCGAATCCCATGCTAGTACTGTCACTGGTCAGGCCAGCAACACCTGAAGAAGAGGGGAGAAAAATACCTCTTGAAACATTGTGCATATACTAACCTGTTTGCTGTGATATTACTAACAGTTAATGCATATACTAACCAGTTTTCTGTGATATTGGTAACATTTGTTTGCTGTGATATTACTAACAGTTGGTGCATATACTATCCTGTTTGCTGTGATATTACTAACAGTTGAATGCATTTGGAATATTAAACTAAAATTAAACTTTTCTAAAGACATTCAACACACATATTAGATGATGGAAATAGTCCAATATAAAAATACAGCTACAAGGTTTCGTAAAAATGTCCACATGCAATTTACTCAGAGTCTGTAGACTGAAAGAGACAGATACAGATTAGAAACTTAGAGTTCAATTTGATCTTAATATTATCTGAGTAAGCATGTGAATTAAAAGGGTTGTATATGTTTAACTAAGGGTTTAAATATATATTTTAACATTTTTTGTTTGAATATTATTTTATAACAATATTGTCATTAAAGATAATATGCCTACTTAAATAGGTAAATTAGTTATACATTAAGTAATTCTTAAATTTATAATCATGTTGATTTCCTATATTTTTTATTGATATGTTTAGTCTAATTAGAAATGATTAAATCCTTTGAGTGTTCCATCATCAGATTTTCAATTGGATGGACAGTTGAAGAGTTGGAGTGTGGAGTAGAGTGAAGCCTGTCCATTAAAGTATGAAGATTGGCTATCTTAATATATATCTGAGCACTTATAGCATATATGTGTAGAGATGGTAATCTGGACCAACTGATGATTGCTGGTTTAGCATGAAATACGTATATTGGTGATTATTTATCTTTTCAACATATATGTGTTCAAGTGTATCAGTGTTATGAGAGAGAGAGTGGTGGGTGGTGTGAAAGTCTGTGCTCATATACCCTATATATTAAATCCATAACTGTAGAAAAATACATAATTGAGAGTTTTGCCTCTGTTATAAAAGGTTATGTAAACATAGAGAATAGTTATCATGTGGTGTGTTAGTGGCGTAAAAGACATAATTGTATGAAAGGACATAATAGTAATAAAATAAATCAAAATCTTAATTACAGATAATGGTCTGATTTAATTCATTTACAAGTATAGATTCATTAAATTAATTAATGCCAATTAATTGTCTAATATATAAATAACTACATAAGTCACAGTTAAGCTTTGTTTTAGTAACCAGATATAGTTTTTTTCATTTAACATTTTCTTAGTGTGAAAAAAAATAAAAACCTCACTTTTAATTAAAAAAAACAATAACTTCATACTTCTACAAATGCAAACAATTATTATCCAGTAATGAGATATAAAATACCCAATCACACTTACTCTTAAGTATCAGGGCTACTTGTGTTATACCAATAAAGAACATCAAATTCCATAAACTTATATGCTATTTCAGTAGATAATATACTTTATTATTAATATCAGCTATGTATTGATTTAAAAACCAAACACACTGTATGTTTGTGCTGCAGAACAAAATGAATATCTAATAATAAAAAAATATTCTGTCTCAAAAGCAAATTCAGATCTATAGAAAAAAAGATACTGTTCTGGTCTCAAATACAATTGTATGCTATTTTGTTATTATTAAAAAAAACTATTTTGAATTTGGAGAAGTAACAAAAATTACATTTTTTTTTTTTAGAATTGTTTCTATATTTAATATTAATCAGCAAATCTTAATTCTGGTTTGCTTTTAAAATTACATGAAATAATCAAAAATAAAGATAATCATAATGTTTCATTATGTTTATTGAAGCTTATCACATTCTGAATAGCTTTGATCTACCATATATCCTATTATTATCATCTGGCTAAATAACAATTTTCTTATTAGTAGTTAATGATATTAATACTTGTATAATTAATAGCAGGAGTTTTTTGAAATTGGTACTTGTGTGTTATTCCCCCATTCCTTTAAAAAACAAACTCATTTGGATTTAACAAGTAGGAAATGATTATGCATACAAACCATTGAAACTAGCTGATAAATTAACTTATTGTTTCCTCTATGCTCTGTTCCCTTTATTTTTTTAGAAGGAAAAAGGCTGTCTCTCTGCTCTTAAGCTCTTTGTCCTTTTTTGATCTGCTGATATGGCTGTCTACAACTTCAAGGTTCAGTACATAGTTTAAAAGAAAGTTTACATTTCTAATGTATCATCTGGACCAATTTATATATTATAAATGAACTCTATTATTACTGTGTTTAAGTTATCCATTGTTTGTTTATATTGTTAGAGTATAATAAAATGCTTAAAATATTGGCTTGCATTAATTTAACTATACATAATAATAGTAAAAACTTATTTAGTTTATAATTTGGCTATTATATATATAACTGTAATTACGTTAAATGGTCAAATTTTAATGTTAAAAAAATTTGTCCATGATACTGTCTTTTTTATATAAAATCCCCATCTAGTGCCCACTCATCTAATATCCCCAGACGATGGTTGCATTAGATCCTAAGGTCTAGGTGCAGTTCTCTCAGATCCAAGGCTCCTCACTGACGAAGGCCACAAGCCAGAAACTAGTCTGGGGATATTGGATGAGTAGGCACTAGATGGGGATTTTATGCACAAGCCTTCCAGCATCCATTGATTACTCTGAGCTGCACTACTGTATGGAGAGTTTTGCCTGTTTTAAAAAAGTATAATTGTTAGTAATTTTATTACTGAAAATATTTTTAATATCTGTTTGTATAATCCACATTAACATAAGTATTCTTAACTTCCAATTTTGTTTAAATACATCTTTTGCATTCAATGTTAGAACATCATTCTTTAATTTAAATCTGTTCAAAGCTGCTAGTTTATATTTATATTTAGTTGTCTATTTCAATTTTGTTTTAGATTATTTTAAATTTTATATTTAACCTTATATTTTACTTAAACTATTTACTAATATAAGGCTTTGATTGTGTTCATTCATAGTAATATTATAAGATACAGCTTTATAATGTTTAATTACATAATTGCTTATATATATTTTAATGTCCTATTTATAGTACACGAAATATGTATTTTTAGATCATATTTTTTTGTAAAGAGACATTTACAGTCATTAGACCTATTTACAACTTTTTAAATAACAATTACTAGACATAGATATATTAAAAAAATTAAAAAGTTAGTACAAAATATTAAATATAGTTAATTTTATATGGTATAGTTAATTGACAGCTATATGTATAAACTGTATTAACAGGGGTGTGGTTTGATAATGTTGTAAATTATCTATAAGTTTCTCTGTGACCAGAAGAAAATTATGGACAAGAACAATATAGAATTTAGCTGTCATATATAATTACACTCTAAATTTTTTGATTAAAAACATTCTATATCTATCCTGTGGAAAATGTGTGTGCATGTATATAAACATAATAATTAAATAATTAAAATCATACAGAATATCAAATGAATAATAACATAATTTATAACAGTATTATAATTAGTTTTCAGTATTTTTATAATTTCAAATAGTAAATAAAATCTAAAGTTCCGAGAAAACTTTTAAAATCTGAATTATATTAATTTTCATAAATTTTGAAAGATAAAATGTTATATTTTATTTACTGATATATGATTTATTAAAAAAATATGATTGAAAATGAGATTTTGATGTTATTAAAATCCAACAGTTAATCTTATGGCCATTTATGCAATGGATTTGCAGACAGACTGCCTATCTTCCCTCATCCTTTTTAAAAATTTTATAGTTTTTTTTATGATGTTCTCTTAGAGAGGTGGAATTCAACCATTTGGGTTTCACATACTACTTTAAAAATATCAAAATTTCTCCATACTACCCCCATTTATAAAACAATTTGACATCAAAATAAAATAAAAATATTTATTTTAGTTTTTTGGTAACTAATATAAAAATACCATAATAAAAATTAAATATTCATTTAGAAACAAAATATTCATTATTATTACTAGCATTTTCAAAATTATTATAAAAAAATACATTATCTTTTCCATGTCATAGATAACTCCATCATGAATCATCAATGATATATATGAGAATAACTAACTGATCTAGAATGGTATTCTTTGTGTTAATTCTGATGGCTGATAATTTAACAGAAAGCAATTTTACATGCTCATTTTTTTACAAATTTCATTTTGCCAAACAAAGTCCCCCCATCCACTGAGTATATGGAGTTATTGAGTACTCATGCTGACAAAAATTGGCCCTGGAGAAGATATATCTGTTCCTGTTTTTAATACAATTTTCTTCTTGCTGATAATGAGCTTTCTGACTCATAATGAGGCTATCTCTGTTCTGCCATATATGACTAAAGCATGCAACCATTTTGTATTAGAGGTAAATACCAGGAAAACTGCGAGTCTTGAGTAAAAGATGTTCCACATTGCAACTCCACTTCCAAAGAACATAGACATGAAATTGTACAGCCTTTCAATTATTTCTATTTGCTCTGTCCTGAAAATGTCTAAAGACTAGTCAGGGAACTAAATAAAGACAAAATATACTTTAAAATGTATATATAATAAGATTTATTTAATAACATATACTAATGTGGTAAAAACAACATAAAAAGGTAGTAGTCAAAAAATATTAATATGCTGTTTATTTTCTTGGGTGAAAATAGTCATTTTCCCCACCAGGAGTAATGTCTCTTGAAACACAAATGAGCATATATAATTTCACATATAGAATAAATCTATTAAAATTTGAAATATTAGTGCTTTATCAGCACACACAATTTATACATTATATGTTAACCATCTCTGTTTCCAACTTGTCTCCTGTGATTTGATTAAGCTTCAGTTAATTACTCTTCACTGGTAATAACCTTTTCAATATACAAACAAGTAACTGCTTCTTGCTTGCCACTATTCCATTTTAAACATTAATCACTGCTAGTTAATCTACTATTCTACCATTGATCACTCTTTACTGCTGATGTGTTATCACTTCAGATCAATATTAACATTAATCCAGTCACAACATTTTAGCTGCTTCCTCCCTCTTGTTCATTTAATGGGGTATATATATACTGAAACAGTCAGCTTTGTCAATCCTACTGTTTCACCTACTATATTCTATAGTAGTATTTCTATATAAATAACTATCACCAAATCCTCGTATATCATATTAAAATTGTATTAAAAACAGGCTAAATTTAAACCTAAAAGTGTTAATCATGTATGTATGCATATATATTAAAATATAGTATGAAAATTGCATCTATATATGTAAATCTCCATAAATACACACATATATATTTCTGGTAATAAATAAATGGAAAATACGTTATATGTGTAACATAAGACTACATATATGCAGGAATGAATAATGTTAACAGGATTAAAACATTAAAATTTCTTTACTTAAAATATTTATTCTAAAAATTAATATTCAAAATTATTATATAATTCTGCATATATCGCTAAATTAAACGGTCGAGTTACATATATAACAAAATGTTTTTCCATCTTTTAGATTTGTTTTTCTAGAAAGGATGATACCAGAAAAGTTAATCTTTCTTGCTATAAAATGACCTGGTTTCAATTTAAGGTTAAAATTAGATTTAAAATTAGAAATATGAATAAATTACCATGAGTGACCAAGGTTAAAACTGACCTAATAGAAAAATAATCACAGTGGGTTTCCGCAATTTTTTTAGCAATAGCGAAAAAGCTGGAAAAGCGAGTCTAAAAATAATGTAACAAAGGAGAGGGGGGTGAGCTAATATATAAGCTTTGGCATCCATCTTTGAGGCATTCTTCTTCATTCAGTCATTCATTCTCTAGCATTATATTTTAACAAAGTACTTGCATAAGTTGTAATAATAATGAAGTCGGGGTAGAAGGCTAATTGCTTT
Source organism: Epiperipatus broadwayi (assembly GCA_028023455.1). NCBI lineage: Eukaryota > Metazoa > Onychophora > Udeonychophora > Euonychophora > Peripatidae > Epiperipatus > Epiperipatus broadwayi. The sequence goes on along the minus strand of JAQFVV010000126.1, from coordinate 2,357,685 downwards.
GCTTTTCAGACCTCAGTCAAGGGCTACCTGATGCGGAAAGAGATGCAGTGAGAGCAGCCACCACCTAAGAAGTTCCTCGATGATGAAAATAGCCTGCCAGCAGAAAAGAAGAAAATAGTAATAAACTCCTTCAATTTTAAAGTCTTTCAACTAAAGTCAACTAATTCTTATAAGCTAGCTCAATCTAAACTCTGTGGACATAATAATATGTAATTTAAACCCATCTCTAAAATGTAATTTTATTTTATCTTGATTCTATAATCTTTCCCGATTCATTGACCACTTTATGATTTATTGTTACCTGATTTACTATTATGATTTATTATGATCATTTGTTAAATGATTCATTAACTGATATAATATTATCAATACCTGATTTACAGATTTAACTGCTTTATGATTTTTTTTATCTGAGTTATTATTTGCGTTAACAACACATTTCATTTGTTGATATGATTTCTTTATTTATTGTTTTACTCACTGAACTTATTTATGATTGATTTAGTTTTACGTATTCATCCTATTTTGAGTAATTAAAGTTATTTAGCTTTAACTTGCTAAAATCTATATTTTAAATGTTTTAATGTAACTTTTGTCACATATAATTCAAAATGATCTATTTTAAAATAATTAAATTTCTAAGTTATTTAATATATTTTAAGCTAATAATAATATTTGCCTTAGTCAATTCTCTTAAACAACTTAAAATTGTCTTAAACTGAATCAATCAAATATCAGCTAAATATCATATAAATTCACTTTAAACTATGCTAAAACAAAGCCAAAATTCAGATTTCACTTACGTGAAATCTTATCTTATTTTAAATGTAGTAGTATCAAAAACAGGTTTATAGTTGAATAAACCTGTTTTTGATACTATTACATTTCTTTTAGTTAAATCTATGCCAAATTTTATTATTTTCAATTATGTATTTGTTTATGCTATATTTATTCAAAACCGAGTTTTGTTCGTAATTAAATCATTAGTGAGAGGTAATTAGATTCTCACGCGTATATATGTAATATGTAATTTCACGTATATTGACACACAAACTGAAACTCTGTTTTGACATGGATAAATTATCTTAATTAAGATATAATTACAAGCTTACAGTTACTCTAAGATAGATTTGCTTTAAATATAATATTTCACCAATATTCAGTTGAAGTGATAAAATACAGCATAAATCTATAATTCTATATTGTAATTTCCCTCAATATGCTGTAATCCTCCCTAGTATTATAAATGCCTATATAGATAGCTTTACAAATAAAGATTCCTAAGCTTTCCTTAATAGCATGATTATAGATGCTATCTAATGAATTGATACAGGGTAGTTTCATGAAGGAAACTATTGTTTAGTGTCTTAATTTTTACTATATAATAATTTCAGATTTTTTCTTCACCATTAACAACTATGTAAGATTTAATACGCTTGATGTATATAATAATGTTGTCAGTGGTGCATATGTGTCCTTAAGAAATGCTATGGCGTACTCATTGCTGTAATCTTTAAGGGTCGTATGTGTTAGGGCTACACCTTTATTCTTAGTTCGGACAACTACCTTCTCCAGATGGTGGATGGGTTCACACCTCCCCATTCTGCATCCTCAGGAATGGAGCATGAGACTCCCCATTTAAATTAGTTGTTCGATCATCCAGACTAAATGTCTCTTATTTTCACAGCAATGAGTTCGGTAAAAGGGAACCGGTACTTAGTACAAATCCCGTGAAAAAGGCACATATACGAGATGCAGAGACTCAGAATTGTATATTTTCTATATGCCCTAGTATCTGAAGTCTGGCTGCCAATCATCAGTTCATCCCGCCATAATAATTGTATTTTTTAGCTTTGATCTGAGTTCGAGTCTAATTTAATAGGCATATTAGCTATATAGAGAATATATTGATTATTCATGCTTAATGAAATACTATGTTCTTTATAAATGTTATAATCACTTCCACTAGCTCTAAAGCAAAGCTAAATCCTATTATATAGCATAAACTAGGCATAGATAGTCATGAGCAAATTCACTAAGTTATAATGTAATATTAAGGCTTATGAAAATGTAACTTCCAACCTATAATTTCTTCATCACCTGTGATATATATATATATAGCTAAGTAAATTAACATTTTTGTAACCTAAAAACTACAATCACCTGCGAATGATTAGAAATGCTATATATAAACTGGAAGTGCTTGTACCTAAAATCATCACCTACGAGTGATATACATATATGTAAGAAACCAAATAATTTGTAACTAGCAATTTAATATCACCTGTGAGTGATCTCACCCACCACATATATATGTAAACCAAGCTATGTATAACTCAGCCATAAAGAATTGTATTTACAAAACCATCACCTGCGTGTGAACCCAAACTGAAATGTAAACTATCCCTTAATGACCTGCGAGTGAGACAATGCATATAGACATTTATAATTATCATTTCATTTATTATTTTAATATTTAACTTTTATTAAATTAATTTTAAATTTAATTTTGTTTCATGTCTCAGTCTTGCTCATCAGCTCATAATCATTTCATTATCATTGAGTCATTATTTACTATTTATTATTAGTCATTAAGAATTGCTTTCTTGTTTAATAATTATATCCTAGCCACACGATATCTATATAGCTATACTAGTTAAATCATCAACTTTCTCCATAGTCTTTTGCTCTACTGATGTTCTACTGCCGGCACGTGATGAAGGAGAATACTGCTGTGCCCTCATTTGTGTCATCCATAAGGTGGTAAATCTCTGAGCAATAGTAAAGGAACTATCAGACCTGTGTTTTCACCACCATATTTTGGTCGGCCTTGGGATGATTTACTAAAGTTCTAGATTTTGTTACGCGAATGTACATATTTGACCATTACAATACAATCTAATTGGTATGGAACTAGCTTTATTTGTGTACAAAGTCTATTCTAATTTAATCTATAATTTTGGGATGATCTCTCCAGTAAATTTATAGTTTTTCAACAAATGGAATGTTTTAAAGTGAAGAAATCCATGTGTATTTACAAAAATAAACAATCTTTTATTTACATTTTCAGTTTTATAGGCACGGACATTTCACTCCTTCCCCTACTCTAGAAATATGGACTTAATTTATTAGTATGTCTCTAAACTTCTCAGGTGGTTTACTTTTATGCATATGCGAAGTTTTGGGAATAATTTTCTATTGTTTTTTTTAACTAATTCCTCCTTTCTTTTCCTCTCATTCAAACACCTGTTTATCATAAGTTACTTTAACTTGGTCTGAATCAGTAATTAAATCCTCCAATAAAAATTCTTTTTTTTTAAATTCTTCCTCTAAGGATTTATTTAGATGAACATCTCGCAAAATATCATCATTACAATGTTGAAGGTGCTTAACATGTCTTTTCACTCCCACACGTTCTGTAATTTTACTATTCTTATATTTGTGATATTACTTTGACTATTTCACTATGTATCCATTTACAATCAAATAAGTAACTTATCCATATTTTTGTTCCTACTTGGAACTTATCCCATTTTTGAACTTTTATCATTTTTACAAATAGGTAGTATTAGTTTTGTTAATTGAGTCTGAGAAGTCCTAAATTTTTTCTCCACCAAAATTCTGGAGTTTAACAAGTTATTATTCACATTTACATGAACACACAATGGTCGGAAACAATTTCTGCCTAACAATGGACTGAAATTTTTATTTACTATATTCATACTAGAAATTAATTTTACAGATACTATCACTTTTCTTCAAATTTCAATTTTATTACCATTTAAATATATAGCTATCATATCTGTATCTTGAAGTGTGATATTCCTTTTACATTTTCTGTTAATTTTAATTCAATCTCCGAGTGATATTGGTAGACCGGTTCTGCTGTCTACTTCCATTTTTACTATTTGACCACCAATAACTGCATCTACAAATATGTGGTCCATTTCTCTGTTGTTCAGCCTCTTTATCTGACATTCTCATAATGTTAATATCCTTGAGATTTATAGTCTACTTTTACAAAATCAATAGCTCTGCTCTTCCTAAAATGACAGACCACTGCTGTATGACTTTTTTTTTGTCACAGTTTCTACAATTTTATTTCTCTGTCTACACTTATTTTTAAAATGTTCAGGTTTACCACAATAATAATAGTTTCACCCTTTTTTATCACTAGAGGCTCTGTAATAAGTTTTGCCACTTTTTGATATGTTAGTGAAACTTGCTTCAACTGTTGTGGCTATATAAATTGTAATGTGTTATTTTGTAAAACTTTTTGTGCAACACATTTCTCCACAGCTCTTTTATAACTTAGGTCAGAGTTGCTGATCAATACTTTCCAGAAATTTTGTTCTCTATGCCATGACAGAGTTAGTTCCAACAACATGTCATTTTTTCAGGACCAAAATCATAGTGTTTAGCTAGCTTCCTTAGAGCTAAATTGTAGTCCATGTACATTTCTTGTGGTAGTTGTTATTGGTTTCTCAATCTCAGCTGCAATACCCATTTTAATGCTCTTGGAATGAAATATCAAATTTAAAATTTCTATAAGCTCATTATATTGAAGTGCCTGCAAATGTTTGGAATCAGTATGACTGTTTGCAAGCTGTATAACATCGTGACCTGCAAAATAGAGAAGTGTCAATCCTTTGAGATGCTCATCTTCCATTGTATTTATAAACATATAATACTCCATGTGTTCTACATAACTTTTCCATGAGTCCATGTTGGTTATGTTGAATTCACGGATTGCAGAACTTAGTACCACCACATTTTATTATTCACAATACAAGTTATCATGTATCAGATTCTATAGCAATTCTATCAAATCCTCCCAACTGCTGTGTCCTGAGGGTCTCTAAAGAACAATCAGGGAGCTAAAAAAAAACAAAAAAACAATATACTTCGAAATGTATATATAATAAAATTTATTTAATAACAAATAATAATGTGGTAAAAACAACATAAAAAGGTAATAGTCCGTTAAGAAGTTATCAAGTAATGGCAAATGAATTCAAATGACGATGAAGCGTTATCGCATGAAAGTGATACATTATTGCTAAGTCACTTCGACAATTGCTTTTGAAAGGACTTTAATACATACATACTGTATATTAATAATAGTTCAACACAATTGAAATAAAACAACTATATAAAAATAATAAATATTTCCTTTATTGAACCGGTTTTCGCCCTACATTAGGGCCTTTTCAAAATACACTTCTAATATAATCACATGACCTTTATATCTATCAATACTCCCTCTAACGTTCATTTTATATAATCATTTTACATAATCACACAACCTATTTACATATATATATATATCCCCCTCCCCTCAATTTTTTTATTTTATATACATATTATTTTTATACAATAGATAAAATTACATTAAATACAATTCAATAATTATATACATATATTATACACCATAAAATTACATACACATACTTTATACATTAAATTATATATCATTTCTCATATATTTTTACTAACCATATCTTCAAATATAAACTTATTTATCTATAATTAACAATTATTTATATTAACTAATTATTTACATATATCATATATATCAATTTAAAAAAACAAAAAAAAAACAACAAATCAACCATATATTAAATTTTCCAGTTATCCTTCAATGCCCATTTACTACTCAACTTTGCAGGTCCTTTAACTAAATTAACACATTTATTCATATTTTCTTGAATATATACAGTCTCATAATATTTCCTTCTATTATAATCTTTAACATATTTTATAACCTTCATATCCTCAATACATCTCATTCTATGACCAGTATTCAAATAATGAACATATGGTCCTGAATTTATGTCCTTCCTTTCAATAGCCCTATTATGCTCTTTTCCTCTTTCTATTGCTGTTTGCCCTATATATATTTTACTGCAACTCCTACAAATTATTTTATATACTAATCCTATTTTACTTTCTTTATCATTCTCTCTCTTCACATTTGATATCCATTTTTCCAATGATTTATTATTCTTCCATGCAATTCTTATATTCTCATTCAACCTCCCTTTTCTTAAAATCTTATATACATCTTTATAATAAGGTATTGATATCCATTTATTATTGAACCTTCCATCTTTATTTTTATTTTCTTTTTTTCTTCCCCCATATTTTACTTCATCTTTACTCTTACTGTTCAAAACTTTTCTAATATCTTTTTTATTATACCCCATCTTTACATAATTCTTTTCTATATTCATTTTTTGTTCAATAGATTCCTTTTTATTTATTATAAATTTATCATTTTTTATTTTAAACCCCTTTAAAACTGACATTTTTTGTGAACAAGGTTGGTATGAACTAGGATCAATTATTCCTCTAATTTCAACATCTTTAATATACTGTTTCACCTCTATTTCATTTTCCTTATTTCTATTCAAATAAATATCCAAATATTTTAAACCTTTTCTTCCTTCTCCATTGTAAACTTAATTTATATATATATCATTCAATTCTAAATATTTCAAATACACATTAAAAGCATGATATAATAAGGATATTATTAAATATGAAGGTGGAATATAAAAAAGTGGTTAATAGTGGGTTATTATCATCGATGTTTATAAATAATTTGGAAGAAAAAATAGTAGGAAAATATATAAAAAATAAAGAAATAATTAAATATTTTAGATATGTGGATGATATAATTGTTGTTGGAAATAGTAGGAGTATATTGAAAGTATTTAATGAATTGAATGATAATATATATAAAATTAAGTTTACAATGGAGAAGGAAGAAAAAGGTTTAAAATATTTGGATATTTATTTGAATAGAAATAAGGAAAATGAAATAGAGGTGAAACAGTATATTAAAGATGTTAAAATTAGAGGAATAATTAATCCTAGTTCATACCAACCTTGGTCACAAAAATGTCAGTTTTAAAGGGGTTTAAAATAAAAAATGATAGACTTACAATAAATAAAAAGGAATCTATTGAACAAAAAATGAATATAGAAAAGGATTATGTAAAGATGGGGTATAATAAAAAAGATATTAGAAAAGTTTTGAACAGTAAGAGTAAAGATGAAGTAAAATATGGGGGAAGAAAAAAAGAAAATAAAAATAAAGATGGAAGGTTCAATAATAAATGGATATCAATACCTTATTATAAAGATGTATATAAGATTTTAAGAAAAGGGAGGTTGAATGAGAATATAAGAATTGCATGGAAGAATAGTAAATCATTGGAAAAATGGATATCAAATGTGAAGAGAGAGAATGATAAAGAAAGTAAAATAGGATTAGTATATAAAATAATTTGTAGGAGTTGCAGTAAAATATATATAGGGCAAACGGGGAAAACAGCAATAGAAAGAGGAAAAGAGCATAATAGGGCTATTGAAAGGAAGGACATAAATTCAGGACCATATGTTCATTATTTGAATACTGGTCATAGAATGAGATGTATTGAGGATATGAAGGTTATAAAATATGTTAAAGATTATAATAGAAGGAAATATTATGAGACTGTATATATTCAAGAAAATATGAATAAATGTGTTAATTTAGTTAAAGGACCTGCAAAGTTGAGTAGTAAATGGGCATTGAAGGATAACTGGAAAATTTAATATATGGTTGATTTGTTGTTTTTTTTTTTTTTTTTAAATTGATATATATGATATATGTAAATAATTAGTTAATATAAATAATTGTTAATTATAGATAAATAAGTTTATATTTGAAGATATGGTTAGTAAAAATATATGAGAAATGATATATAATTTAATGTATAAAGTATGTGTATGTAATTTTATGGTGTATAATATATGTATATAATTATTGAATTGTATTTAATGTAATTTTATCTATTGTATAAAAATAATATGTATATAAAATAAAAAAATTGAGGGGAGGGGGATATATATATATATGTAAATAGGTTGTGTGATTATGTAAAATGATTATATAAAATGAACGTTAGAGGGAGTATTGATAGATATAAAGGTCATGTGATTATATTAGAAGTGTATTTTGAAAAGGCCCTAATGTAGGGCGAAAACCGGTTCAATAAAGGAAATATTTATTATTTTTATATAGTTGTTTTATTTCAATTGTGTTGAACTATTATTAATGATTGAAAACAACATTATGGACAAATTTATGTTTGACCATTATTAAGGATTATACTGTATATTCTAAATGTTTGAAGAACAGTCTGAGTATATATATACATAAATTTATATATAAATAAACAAAGAAGAGATATAAATCAGAAATATTAAATATGTAATCAAAAAGTTCAGTCGTTAGCAATTAAAAAAAGTTGTACATCATGATTCTATTTTTAGGGGGAAATCGATTCATTTTTGAAAACCTATTAGCAGACCTTCAAATCTGAAAGCACTTTTATTAAAAATGATACATAATAACTTTAAATATATATATATGGTTATGTAATTCTCTTTTTGAAATATAGAAATTAATGCACTCAAATGTTGACTTTATCTAACTTTAGAAATAAGCCGATTTAAAATTCTGTAACAGAAGTCAAAATAAAAAAAATAACGCCTACGTAGTAGCGGGTTATATTTCTCAAAAGTTATTATAGATAAATATATTCAGTATTTATGTATATCATATATTAATTAAAATCGTCCTCATTTATAATTATTACTATCATTATTGTTTCTTCTTTAATTATTATTATAATCTGCCAAAAACTCATCAAATTGTTTCAGTCATCTTTAAACCGTCAATAGTCTACTCATTAAACAAATATAACTGCCAATTATATTCTTAAGATGTAGTGATCTCTATGATATGTTATGTTAATCGATATTTTTTTTAGATATGGATTTTTTAGTTTATTCTTTATTTATTTCTATTCATATTCTCAACTTTAAAAAAATATTTATGTTACTCTTTTATTCCACTCATTCCTTCTTTTATACTGCTTTTTTTTTCCAAATCATTCCAAATCATCTATAATTCTCCTTTTCTAATTGTTCTAATACAGGCATGGGCAACCTTTTCTAGTTTGCGGGTCAAAATTATCATTCTGTCTCTGAGTCAAGAGCTGGGTCAAATTATTAAATGTAATTAATAGTCAATGAAATAAAACAAGTTGCTACTGCGTATTTCATTTATTTATGCTTTGATATAAAACTCTATATAAAAAACACAACTACGGTGAGACTCGGGCTAACCTTAATACAAGAATTTACCAACACAGGTATGTATATAATAGGGTTAAAAATAAAAATGAAGAAACATCATTTAATTCTGGGACCACCAAGCAGCTACAGGCCATGCATTTGAACCTAGTTCTGCCCAAATAGTTTGTACAGAGAAATGTGATGCCAAAAGAAAAGTTGGGGAGGCTTTTTACATTGCAAATGATCCCAGTGCCATTAATAGAAGAGAGGCATGCTTTGCTCTCTCTAAACAATGGACTAATTAAATATTCAAACTCATTTGCATATGTGTACAATAAATAACGACAGTATTCATTCACAAAGCTATGAGTATGAGATTCCAACATTAAATCTCGAAAGCGCTAAGCAGACCGCTTACACATTATTTTAAGTATAATTATAGCTTCACTAACGAATGCGAAAAAAGTCGCATATTTATAATTACAATTTTCACTAGTAAAGAGAAAAACAACTTATTACAACTACTTAATGTGAAAATTGGCTTGTACTTCAACAACAAGATTATCAATATTGATGTTAATATTATTTAAAGATAATCACATAGAATTTTGGGGGGTTTTGCGCCTTTTTGATTTATTGTATTTCATTGTCGAAAAAAACTGTTCCCACATATATGTGCTGTCAAAAAGACAATTTTTCTAGAAAAGACGTATAATTTTGTATATTTTTCTTCTATTAAATAAAGTTTATAAAAATCTGTCAAAGGAATGTTAAATTGTGATTTTAGCATTAAATCTTCCTGAATCTTAATAAGTTCCATCTCTATGTTTTCTGGCACATTATTTACATCAGCATCCATCAGAGGAGCAAATATAGCGAATGTGGAGTCTTTGTTTTGGAAGTTGGCAAACCTTATATCAAATTGCTCTGTTAGTGCCTTCAGTTCATCTCCATAACAATTATAAGGGAGATTTAAATAAGTTGCTAGAGTAGAAAAATGATGACAATTTTTAGCTCTGATCTGATTTTACAACAATCTTATATTATTATTAACAGATTTAATATGTCCATGCAGTTCATGAACCAACTAGTTGTCCTAGAACACACCATGTTTACTCCCACTATGATTCAGACAAACACTGTTGAAATAGATTAGAGGTGAGCCAGATCAAAAGAAGTAGAGGGTTGTATCTGACCCACAGGACAGGGGTTACCCATATGGGATCTAATAGCATTTATAATGTTCTGTGTGGTTTGTTGCCATGATAGAATAACAGACTCAGGAACTCAAGATCCATAATGGTGGTCCAATTTTCTTATTGTCAGTGCTTAAATTTCTTATGAATTCCTTATCAATAAATCATATATTTCTTTTTTTAATACACATGATGTAGATTTGAACATTGTTAAACTAAAATAAATTGTGTTTTAGGGCAAGCAATGGCAAACTACCACCCATGGTGATCAAATGTTATCACATAATCTTAATAATCCATTGCACTTCTTTCCATCTTACTTGATAAAATTCAATTATGTCCTATTTAATGTTCTAGTTGTCTTTCTAAATTTATAATCTTCTATTGAAAGAAGTTTGCTATTTACAGAAATTAAACTTTTTGATACTTCAGCAAGATGTTGGAGAAACTAAACAGGGAAATTTTCTAATATTAGTTCTATATGTTCTTTATCAATTTTAGTTGTTACTATCATGTGACACTGGTCAAGTGAAAATGTATAAGTATCTCATCAACAGGCAAAGCACTGATCCATAAATTTTGTAATGTTTACCTATGAGTTTAAGATACAAAAAGGTGAAAATTTTCTTCTTGGTAGTTCCTAAGTGATATGTTGCTTAGTTTTCTTAAAAATGGAATGAGTATATTAAATTAAATATCCATTAGAGGTTTAGCTGTAGAGAAGACAAGTATCCTCCCATTGTTTGCTACAATTTTTATTGAGTTGTATTTATGTATATATTTCATATTGATATTACATTGAAATTAACTCAGTAACAGGATAATGATGTTGATCAAACTAGTTCCCACTTTATTTGCAGTTATACTACAACTAAATCATTCAATGGCAATAGACGCCTTCTCAGAGTGTATTATTTATTCCTAATCTCTCTATACTTGTTGGCTAAAAGTGTCATCTCTTAGAGACAGAAAAAAACATCATCTTTATTTTTGAGGAATTATCTTTACAAACTGTATTTTTTCTTTACATTACACTAAAATTCCTTCTGAGTTAGCATTTAAAATTTCTAGCTGAGCATTAAACTCAAACAATAGAATAATGATTGCACACACAAATAAATGCATATAAAGATATATACACATCTAAGAATGGAAATTAATTGAGAATAAGTTTCAACAACAGCAACCACAATAAAATATTAATATAAGAAAACATATTAACACTGTCATGTGAAAGATATATAATCACCTTTTATCAAAAATGAGGTTTTATAACTATCTTTTAATATCCAATCTCTCTTCAAGCACAACTAATTAACTCCTTAATTTACATTAAATTACAGTTTCATTAACTAAAAGATGTCAAAATATGTATTGAATGCATCTTTCCCATAACATAGTATGACATAAATAATATATCAAAAATATATAGCGACTTATGAAAAAATATATAAAATCCTTTCCTCTCATAAATTCTTTTTAACTTGGAATAAGAAGAGTAGAATCCCCAATCTTACATTAGAATTATGACAGAAATAAAATCCAATCTTCCCAGACAAATTTCCTCATTCAAAATATATAATAAAGATAATAGATATAAAAGACATCTATGGGAACTAAAAAGCAAGAAAATAATTGTTTTCTCAACTGTAATTAGGTTTTTAACATTGAACATGAACATTTTAAGTGTGGGGGAGTACAGAAATTAATTAAGTCAATCCCTACTTTTTATAATAAGGAATTGATTTAATTAATTTCTGGAACCCCCACTCAAGTTAAATATAAAACCCCAATTATAGTTGAAAAAACAATTTTTTTTTGGGTTTTTAGTTAGTAAATAAAAGTATTCATTATAAATATTTTTTATATCTATTATTTTTAATTTTTTGGCATTCTTATATTTTTTACAATTATTGCAAATTCAATAAATGTGTATTAAATAAAAATTGTTTATAATACATATTTATAGTTACTAGTCTTGTAGCTAAAGATGCTGCTCTATGGCACTGTTTTCGCGCTAAAACACATAAGAATGCCGTTTCCACGGCCGACACGTTCGAACCCGTGTTTTCTATAATACAACTCTTTTGTTGTGCTACAGATTGCAGGCCACTATGTTGCGTCGCAGTACAGCACGTGTGTCGCATTGCAGCAAATACATTTTCCAAATTTGCACAGTTTATAAAATGGTTACGGCTTGGTGAGAGGGTGTTTTTTTTTTAATTGAATGGAAATGTTGTTTTCATTGGATTTTTTTTTATTTTAAAGTATTGAAATGTTCAGATTTTGTAAAGTAATAATTATCAGACTTTTTACACTGTATTGTATTGAAGTTTTAATTGGGAAAATGTTGACAAGATATATGTGTAAAATGAGTTGGAATTAGGTAAGGCGTCAAGTAACGTACTGTTCGTAACATTCCATTAGACAAACAAGATTCTACCGTGTGTATATTTTTGAAGTAAAAAAGAGTGATAACACAAAAATATCCAGTAAGAAAAGTACAATTATGCATGATTTTTTTGTAAATTTCATAAAAAGTATATATTATAAACATGATTAATAAGTAAAGAAGACATTTTTGTTGTTGTTTAAAAAAGTTTTACTTTCTTTCTTTTTTCCGACTACGGTTATACTTTGTTGAATACAGTATGTTATCATTTATTTTATAGATGTTACTAAAAAAAAATATTTACAAAAATACAATTTTGATATTTTTTATTTTAGCATTACAAACAACATAACACTAAAACTAACCCTAAAACTAACCCTAAATGTAACCCTAAAACTAACCCTAAACCTAACTGTAACAACTTTTACTTTTTGTTATCATTCTATATGAAGTAAAAATAGTGGTAAAGCCATAACCCCAGTAAAAAAATATACGATAGAAAATTGATTTTTGTAATAAAGCAAAATAAAAAACACGAATCAAATTGTAATTTGTTTATTTTATTTTACATTTATTATTATCATTTAATTTGTATACATTAATAAAAAATAATATTTAAAAAAAAATATTTTGTTTTGTTTTTATTTTCGCATTACAAAAAAACAAAAATGATTGAAATCAATGGCCTGTGAATGTTTATATTTTATTGTTTTAGCGTGAAAATGATGCCATTGAATGGCATCTTTATCTATAAGACAAGCACCTATTTATATATTTCCAAAACTATTTAAAAAATCAACTTTTAGAATCAAAAGAAAAAAATGTCACTTTTTAAGAAAGTGAACTTTTACAATCAAGGATTTGCTTTGTTTGAATTTTAAATTATCACTAAAATACTTTTTTATGCAACCTGTTTTAAAAATCAATATGTGTTGCCTTTTTTCATGCATTACTGAAAGTGTAGTGATCTAAATATTTAAAAATAAAGATCATGTGATTTAAAAATCATTGACAATCATATTTATTTATTTGAAAAATATTTTTAAAAAATCAATCAACAAAATAAAAAATGTCATTTAACTTATTAAAACAGGGAACTTTTAGAATCGCGATTTGTTTTTATTTCTATTTTAAAACATTAAGATACTTTTTAAAGCAAAATTGTTTTAAATAAGTATCACCCTCTTATGTACATCATTTTACATGGTTAAAATACTTTTTAATGTATTGAAGTGAGTGTATTTTAAATTTGATATTGAAATATTTGAAATTTCATCTAACCACTTCTCTGGATTGAAAAAACTAGGGAACCTACCTAAATTATTTTAGTATCATATTACATTGCCAGTGATTTATAAGAAATGTGCCAACTTTCATCACATTATATTGAATATACATATATTAAACCTCAATTTTAAAATTTTATTCTAACTTTAATAAAAGTATTTACAAACTATATAGATGCCACTATGTATGTCATATATTGAGATTGTAAAATAGTTTCAACACATTGAAAAAGGCAAAAATCAATATTTGCCATAAAGTGTTTTATATATTATTATTGTTTTTTTATATATAATATTATTGCTGTTATATAAAGATATTTTATATTTTATTGTATGATTTATTTAAACTAACAGACAATCAGCAAGTGTAACTTAGATAAAAGTGTTAAAAAAAATTTCTGTGATCTAAAATTAAAATAGTATGAGATAGAAATACATACATATATATATATTAAAAAATATAGTTAAATAAATGTGTATTTAAATATGTATATAAATATAAATATATGGGATCATAAACAAAAGTGGGATTTCACCTTTACTGTTAAAAGGAGGTTACCTTGTCAACAGTTTGAAATTGTTGATTGTTATCTATTGAAGCAGTCGGATCTGAGTTCGATCCTAGCTTCATGTTATTTACCCTAAAACTAACCTTAAATTTCCGATGCAATGGGGCTTTATACGTTCAATCCACGCTAATTTCCATAATGAATAACTTGTTTCAAATACGTAGTAAAATTAATTAGTTTAGTTTAAATTTGATCAATTCTCTAAATAAATTCATGATAAAATATTCATGAATTTATATATATTAAATTGCGTGGATTGTGCGTATATATATTTGTAAATATTAAATGTATATAATTGTTCGAAAGTTTCATTGCGTCGGGAATACTTGTTTTTTTTTTACTTTTAAATAATTTGTAAAGTTTTGCGATTAAAAGTTACATTCCTTCCAAAGGCTTTCAAATTCTCAAAAACAACAGTAAAGTTTTATTAATAAAAAAAAAGATAAGAATTCAATTTTTAATTAAAATCATTTCAGACTTTAAGAATTCATTTTCTAATTAGGAAAGGAATTCAAAAATTAGTTTGAAAGCCTTATCGAAGGAATGTTTCTGAAAACAACTAATTATAAAAAAAACGAGATTGATAACAAAAGGAGCGCTAGCCGGAGGCATCAGTGAATAGTAGATATATAGCCCTGAAAAGTAAAAGAAGAAAGACTAGTTTTGGTTGTCTAGTCCTCACCAACCGTGGAGCTAGTTCTTGGTGCATAGCACTGTGCCGTTGATTTCTGCTATCTGAGCTGTTGAGTTGGGTTTGAATTCAGTTTTGGTTAAGCTGAGTTTGAATCCGATTGACTTGCGGTGGTGGTGGGTTTCGACCGGTACATGGTTATGTTTTTGGCTGCCCAATCGTTGGGGCTCGACTTAATAAACCCCACACATGCCCTGGAGATTAGAATTGTGATTTTAGTTACTCAGTTAATTGAAATCCCAATAAAGTAAATGTTTCTGTAGAGTGATATTTTTTTTTTAAAAAAAGTGTTATATATATACTGAAATGATTTAATAAATTAAAATATCATTTTCTAATTCTTTCTTATAAAAATGTTTTCAAGATTATTTTTTTAAATGTTCGTTCAGTAAAAGATTCGTTAGTTAAAATAATTATTCATATGTATATATATTAATTATACGTGTACTATATCAGTATATATATTATACGTTTGTGTTATACGCGTTCGTGACAATAGGAAAAATATCGTTAGCAAAGTTGTAAGAGTCCATAGATCAAAGCATTGGGGAAAAAAATAAATGAAATGTTTTCTGTGTCAAAATTAATTATGTTTATCTCAGTTGTTATAATTAAAAATATCCAATATGATATCATAAAAGTCTTAATTTCAAAGTATTGCTTGCTAGCATATATATTAAATGTTTGCTCCGTATTTTTAGTAGTCTCAAAGCAAGGAGAAGACCTTCAAACTGGGAATTATCTGTCAAGCGGTCCGAGGCAGTGTGACATTACGCTTTAATGACAATAATTTCTAGAGTAACCTCAAAGCAGGTGAAGACCCTTTGTGTACACCAAGCAGCCAGATGCAGTTGGCAAAATGCTTAAATGGTTTGCACGCTTTCATGCTAGCAAGATTTAGAATAATATCTCCAATAAAAGTTCTTGTAATATTAATTTTGGCATTTTTTTTTGGTGTTAAAGCCTCATGCTTAGTAATATTTAAACTCCTATATTTAAACTCAGGTCATGAACGCGTTGGCTGTTATTAAATAATATTACTCATCATCAATTCAATTGTTTTATTAAAGGTTAAGTCTATCATATGTGGTTTGGGGGTCAATGGGTTATATCACATGCCCTATTGATCTCATTTTGTTCACTGGCGCCCATGTAAATAAATTTGTCAGCAAATTTGATTGTCAGCACAGTAGTGGGTCAATCGCCATAATAAAAAAAACTAAGTGTGTTCAATACAGAAGGATTTGTTGTATCTGCTAATACATAATATTTGTATATCACTGTATAGTTTTTTTTTTTTTTTCAGACATGGGAGAACAGAACAGTTGAACAAAGGGAAAGTGAATAATTTTTTTTTCTTATCTTTAATATTTTTGAATACATGTCTCACTCAAACAGTTAAAATAAAGAGCTAACCAAGAAAACGTAGGTAAAAAAAAAAAAAAAAGGCAGATTACATAGATTGGGGAAATAATATGAAGCAGCTAGTGAAGATTGGGACAATGGACCTGTAGTCAGAGACCTCATTAAAATTTACTAAAGAGAAAAATATTTTAAGCATACAGAGAGTACTCTAAGTGAATTCACGTTGTTCATTATATTGATTGTTTATTACATTATTTTCTTATTTTCAAAAATGGGAAAAGACACTTTACAAACGATCCTCAGAGAAATGAGAGAAGATCGAAAGGTACTGATGATGATGATGGAAAGGGTGGTAAGGATCGAGGAAGCACATGGCATCCAAGCCAACTCAAATCTAGAAAATGTAAAGCTTCAGCAAGAAATAAATCCCTCTGAAGACCCAAAAATAGAAAATGAAGATGATCAGGCCACACCAAAAGAGGTTGTGGACAGCAAGGAAAACAACAGTGGTGAGGATGAGTCCAGTTATGAAGCAGTGGAAGAAGCGGATATAGATACAGAAAAAGATGTTCAGACCACTAGTCCAATGAAACTAAAAGTGGAAATGGAACAGATGATGAGTCCTCAACTTAGTATGAAGAAGGTACAGATGCCAATGCCTGGATCCTTGATACAGATTCAAATTTTCAAAGATGACCCAGGAGAGAACCCCATCGCTCATCGAGATAATATTAAAGAATTGTTGTTTGTGCATTCGGTCGCAGAAAAGGCCATAGAATTAATGACAGCAATAGACTATGGGAACTTGACGACAACCAGGGAAGACCGGGACTATGACCATTACAATGCCAGACAGTTAAAACCATATGTGCCACCTGATCCAGGGAAACAATAGGACATCCATTAAATGACAGATATATATACAGATGACCGACTGACACAACCATAGGGAAATGAGACTTGATTATCGGACCGATTTATTATAAACCCATTCATAAGTTGAATATTCAAAAAATGGATCGCAGTGAGACATGTATAATTTTTGTAGCTTGGGCAGGTTATATTATTCATTCTCATGCTGTTCTCCCAGAGTCTATACACTTATGCAACTATATCCTGCGTAAGTAAAGTCATTTTTTTTTCATTGTTTTTTTTTGAAGTGAAAAGAAATGAAGCAGTCGGATCTGAGTTCGATCCTAGCTTCATGTTATTTACCCTAATACTAACCTTAAATTTCCGATGCAATGGGGCTTTATACGTTCAATCCACGCTAATTTCCATAATGAATAACTTGTTTCAAATACGTAGTAAAATTAATTAGTTTAGTTTAAATTTGATCAATTCTCTAAATAAATTCATGATAAAATATTCATGAATTTATATATATTAAATTGCGTGGATTGTGCGTATATATATTTGTAAATATTAAATGTATATAATTGTTCGAAAGTTTCATTGCGTCGGGAATACTTTTTTTTTTTTACTTTTAAATAATTTGTAAAGTTTTGCGATTAAAAGTTACATTCCTTCCAAAGGCTTTCAAATTCTCAAAAACAACAGTAAAGTTTTATTAATAAAAAAAAGATAAGAATTCAATTTTTAATTAAAATCATTTCAGACTTTAAGAATTCATTTTCTAATTAGGAAAGGAATTCAAAAATTAGTTTGAAAGCCTTATCGAAGGAATGTTTCTGAAAACAACTAATTATAAAAAAAACGAGATTGATAACAAAAGGAGCGCTAGCCGGAGGCATCAGTGAATAGTAGATATATAGCCCTGAAAAGTAAAGAAAAAGACTGAGTTTTGATTGTAGAGTAGTGCAGTAAACTTTGGGTGTATAAAAATTGTATTTCATCATGATAGAGGGCTAGAACATCAGGGATCTGGCTACGGTTCCTAAAGTCCTGAGGAATCTTCACTGGAGCTGCTGAACCGTTTTCCGGATCGATCATTCTGCTAAAATAATGAAAGCTACTAAAATACTACTCCAGTAGTTAACCAATGATGCCTACGTTTCAACAACTTGGAGGAGTAACTTAAGGACAAGCACGGAATGGTAATATGAACGTTAAACTTTCTGGCCAGTTCGAACTTTATTTTATACTCCTTCTTTTTAAGAGCTCTTTTATTCTTTAATGTAAATCTTTGTAACACCTTTTAGTTATAAAATGCTACTGTAAATCTATAGCGTAATTCTTTAGATCTCTAGTCTTTAAACCTTTTCTTTTCTTACCTGGCGGTTCGTTTAATATATATATGTTAGTGTGCTTTATTAATGTCGTATTTAAAAATTATATGCCAATAATCTTTCGACTCGATGAGCCCTTTGATTCCATTTGCCTCACGCAAATAATATAACATTAATTTCAAATAGTAATTCTCGCCCATTAGAACTAAATTTGAAAGTTCTATTAATCATCGAGTCGAAAGAAAATATTACATGTTTATTATTTTTATAATTGGCTAATAATGAACTATTAGCTCCATTTTTCACCTATGTCCCCAGCTCCTAAGTTACAAGTGTTTATATACTCACAAAATGTTAAAATATTGATTTCTTGTTCTACTAATATATATTTATTCGAATATAACCTTAAATGTTTTTATTGCAAAAAGGGTCGATAAAGGGTTAAATGTATTTTAATTCCACTTTTGTTATTTTATATTAATATTCAGGAAGGGCACGATATTAGGGCATAATTAATATAGTTTATAAATGTTTTAAAATAGTCGATAAAAGCTCGTTTGACTTTAATTAATTGGTCAAGTCATCACGTAGAGCATTCTACATGGGTTTTATTTACCACGATGACTATCAAGTCATCATCATCAAACGTTGCTGACGTAGGGCCATCTTCCGCTCCGTTAGGCTGGTCGGTGATCATATTCTCTTATTTAAATTTCTCGAGGAAGAAAGTACTTCCTTTCCGATTCATTAGTCAAAGGGCGTAAGACTTGCCAAATGCAAGCCGCCATAGGACTTCGATCATCGACTAGCGATCATCTTTCAATTTTACTCTCTGCCTTGTAATTCGTCAGTACCATTGCATCTGTGTTCCGGTAAAACCCGCTCCGTGCTCGTAATTCGTGATGAAGTGATTTAAATTAAAGTCGAACCAATTCTCAAACATATTTAGTTTAAATCAGTTTTCAAATCAAGATTAAAGTTATGCCTTAAAATACGTTTTGCTCTTCATGAATAGATTTCCGAATGTGAAAATAAATCTCACATTCCACCGTAATAAAATTAGAACAATCATTTCCGTTCTTAATGAATACCTTTATCTGCCTTTATATTTCTCGTTGGGGGCATAGACATAGAATCCCATGTTGTGTAATACTTGTTGGCATATGATAAGGACCGCCACTCTTATTATATTTATAAATTATTTTAAAGACTAGAGGTAACTAATGCAATCTATATTTTATTGAACAAACAAATTATTATTATTATTAAACATTTTCTAACATACTTGGTTTCTTAGTTCATCATTCTTTTATAATTATTTAAATGTTCATATCCGCTATCTGTGTTGGCAACCCGAACATACATATGATTTGATTTAAAAAGTATTCAAAGTAATTAATTATTAGATATTCGTGTCAGTGCAAGGGTCTCTAGTCCTCACCAACCATTGAACTAGTTCTTGGCGCAAAGCACTGTGCCGTCGATTTCTGCTATCTGAGCTGTTAAGTTGGGTTT